>CM035415.1:24595665-24675665 GCA_020310875.1 Ceratopteris richardii
CAGGTGAATCTATGTAATAAGCTTGTGAACTATCTTCATGGAAGTAGTCTCAACCATGAGCATAAGAGTCATTTTCTGAGACAAATGGGGTTAGTGGCACCAATGCTCTATTAGGGTTTTCCTCTGCCACTACATACTTAACTAGGATCACATTGGCAGGAGCTGGTGGTTGGTTTCCCAGGACTGGCTGTGACATGTTTGGTGTCTGATATTACTGCTGGTATTGAGGTTGATATTGTTGTTGTGGCCTATAATATGGTTGTTGGTACTGGTTCTGATACCTACCATGCTGGTAAGGTTGCTGATAATTTTGTCTAACAGCCTGCCTGTTATAGGGACAATCTTGAGTCGTATGATTTGTGTATTTCCTCTCAATGGTGCAATATAGAGCATTAGGGTTTCCTTGGGGTTGAGCCATCATTGGGTAGACATTAGCCATGTGATCTCCTTCGCATGTATAACATCGCTTCAAGGAGGTGACCCTTGGCATTTTTCTATTTTGAACTCCTAGCTTTTTGGCCACCTACTCAGCTATCTCATCTATCTCAGTGGAGGTTCTAGAGGTATGACTAGTAGAACTGTCAGAGTCCTTATAGAGTTTGGATAGTCCTAACTCCTCACCCAAGTTTTCTTCTATGTCAATGCATATCCGCACACACTCTTCTATGGATCTAGGCTCTTTCAAGTACACATATGACCTTGACTTTGTGCTCAATAGGCCATCTAAAAATAGTGCCACTTGTTTGGCTATTCTGGGTAATTCTGGCATAGGGCATCTTTCCAAGTACTGTCTAAACCTTCTTCCTACCAGTCGCACTGTTTCTTGGGGTGTCTGCTTGAAGTTGTGGATCAAGGATGATGTGTTATGCCTAATACCACTCTTGAAAAATTCTACAATGAATTCTTCTAGCAGCTGACCTATCTTCTCTATAGTTGCGACTGTTTAGAGGTTGAAACCAAGCTAAGGCAGTACCCTTAAGAGTCAAACCAAATGCCTCGAACTGGGTGAATAAGTTTTCAACCTGTTCAGCTCTTAGCACTTGTTTGAACTCGGCCACATGATCATAAGGATCTCCAAATCCATCAAAGTAGTTCTTCATTGCCTTGACCACTTGAGAAGGTCTAAGGGTTCTTTAGTGCTCTCGAGGTCTGGGCAATGGGAAATCATGTTCATCTCTTTGATGCCTATGTGCTCGATGTCTCTCTCTTTCAGGTCTTTCACCTTCATGTCTTGATCTAACTCTACCCACAGTGTTTGCAAAGCTCACCTGCGATCTCTCTCTAGTTCTTTCCCTCTAGGTTTTATGAGACTTGGATGATCCTACTCCTTGGAGGCCATGGGAAACACTAGATCTTAGTGGAGGGAAAATTGATTCACCTTGCCAAGTGTATGCATGCCTATCTTGCTCTGTTACCAAGAACATTTTCTCTGACGTGTGATCTAGATAGCCAACTTTGCCTGGTATCTCTAGATCCTTGAACTCATAGATGGTGACTATTGGGCTTGGTTGAGCTAGCTTGAATCTCCAAAAGGCTTCCTCCGTTTCTCTATTCAAGAATAGCTCTATGCTTTTGTTGTCTTGGGAAATCCATTCTGGAGTGATCACTCTAGTCAAGATTGACTTACCTCTAGGGATCTTGGGTTCTCGTCCTAGGTCTCCTTGCTCTAGGTCTCCTATCTCGTTCTCAAGAATGATGTTTCCCAACTCATCTGTCCTGTCTGGTAGGCTGGTAATCCCATACATGGTTCCTTCCTTATCAATGTATGCACCCTCTTCGAACTTGACCACTGGGTGTTCACGTCCAAAGGGTTGATCAGGATTTTTGAGTTGGACAACCAATCGTCTTAGACCATCCTCATAGATGTGAGCACCTATATGGTTGGTTCTGATATACTCCAATTGTGTCTTATAGGGACCTTCTGGTGTCTGTAAGTAACCAGTACCAGAGGTACGTGTGGGTATCTCCTTGTTGAAGGACATTTCTGAATCACTTGTATCGAAACTTAGTGTGCAGGGATAACCACTTAGTTGTTGTGCCCAAGACCTAGCTGTATGGTTGACACTAGCCTCAGATGACCTAATGCTTTGCTTATCCTTGCCTAGGTGTCTACAAAATCTCGGGTTCATAAGCCTTGTCTTCTGGTCCCAAAGCTCTCTTATATTGCTCAAAATCCTTTGGAACTCCTTGGTTTTCTAGTTTCCTTGTATCCTCAAGCTCAAGCTCGAGGACTCCTAGGCTTGAACAAAATGGAGTAAGAAACATGGAAAATGGTATTTACAATGGTTTTTAGTGATAAAAATCACTATTTTTATAGTGATTTCTTCTGAAAATTTGATAGGTGCCTCTTGGAGCTCCCTACTTGCTCCTTCTTCTTGTGTGTCCACTTCCTTGATGTGCTTCCATGCCTTGTCCTTGACCTTGAGCTTCAACACTTGTTCAAGTGAATACAGGTTTTTGCAGTTGCCGAACGGCAACCCGTTGAAATTGCGAATGTTATTAATGACCATGATTATAAACTTGCAAGCTAAGCATTATGGAATATCCTAGCAGCTCTATGCCTTGGTGAGGGAATCTACGAAGACCTAGGTAAATTGGGCAGAAATCATATTTCCGAAGCTGAAGAAGGAAGTTCGTAGATTGTTCAGATGCATCGGAGGAGCTGTGAACACAGTGCTAGACTCCAAGGTGGGAGTAGTTTTTACTTTGCTTTTCATGACCCCGATGTACTTACCTCGAGAATACACAATATGCTCCAGTAAGGTGTTTTTACACATTTTGAAGAAAAGAGTGACAGAGCAGAAATCCAGAGGTAACACTTCTCAGGAGCAGGCAGAGATAGAGTTTGATGAAGAGCAAGAGTCCAGAAGGCGACATGCGGCTGAGAATTAATAAAGAGGAGGAGAGAGGAAGGCCAAGGAAGAAATAGAGAGGAAGGCAAGAGAGGAAGAGGCAACACGAAATCAAGAAGAAGAAGAGAAACAACAACACCAAGAGGAAGAGGAATCTTGGAAAGGAGAAGGGGAAGAAAGGGAAAAAAGAGATGCCAAGGAGGAAAGACAGCATAAGCAATAGCCGAAACAAGGTGAATATTCCAGAAGCTCTTTAACTAAAATACGAGTGCTACATACTTTTCAAGCATGTGGACTAGTGGATAAGTGGAAGACTAGGGAAGGAAGGGTGAAGTTACCCCCACTTCGGTGCACAGATATCATCTATCCTTGGATGTAAAACGATGAAACTGTTAGACCAAAAATACTTGGCGACTTAGCCCAAGGGTTATCCTAGAGTGTGGTGAAGCTCGAAGAGTTTCAAAACAAGTATAATTCTATGATTGTGGAAAAAGATAAGTGGTTTATGGAGCGGGAATAGATGACGATCGATATTAACCGACTCCAAGTGGAGGCAGAAGCTGTTAGAGCTAAGAGTGCTACTAGACACAGTATAGCAAATGAAGAACTGATGGATGATCTGAATGAGGCGATTTCAAAAAATAACACTTTAAGAGTAACTATTGAAGAGAAGTCTAAAATTATAGCTCGATTACAAGCAGAGGTCAGACAAACACAGAAGTTACAGCAGAAATTGAAGAAAACTAATAAGGAGTTAGCTACTAAGTTGCAGAAGGCCGAACAAGAAGTGTAGAGGTTAAAGGCAAAGGTCAAGGAACTGAGAGGTCAAATGAAAAGACAAAGCATATTCACCACAGTAGTGGAAGAAAGACTGGCAGTCCGGAATTTGAAATTTACTGCCTTAGAAGAAAAGTTCTGGACTGTGCAGGAAAATCTGGATACAGTGCAGGCACATGTTGCAGGGATTCCTGAAACGGGAAAAACAAGTTAGTCAATGGAAGCAACATTGTGCACATGCTAACCTCATTTTGGCTGATAAAGAAGCGGAAGTGGAGAAGCTCAAAAATGAGGCTTCAGTTTTGGAACTCACCCATAAAAGAAAGTTAGAAGAAATATCGAAGACCACTGCCGAATATATAACTGAATTATCATATCTTACTATAGCTTTTGGCAAGCTGTTAGAAGGATTCTCACAATCTACCCAGGAACTAGAGGTTTTCATAAATAGCTTTAGAAGTTCTAGTAAAAAACTATTAGATCCAAGGGAATTTTTTACAGCGGAGATACTATTAATCGAAAAAAAAATATTAGAGAAATGTTCCATGAATTGCAGTATGATATAGAAAGAATTATGTTTTCGGAGATGCAAAACCAAGATGATGATTTGTAGACTTGTACATTTTGTAAATAGTGGGTTCAGATCCACCGTGCGTGCCAGTGTTAGCAGCTGGAGTGGATGAACACTTTCATTGTAATCAAAATTCTTATTTCCAATGTAGTTGAATGGAGGTTTACAGAGATATCAAGACTTTTTTGGAAATTGTTAATTTCCATTATTCTACATTTCAGAAGTTCGGAATGGTGTGAAGCCCCTATCCCTTACAAAGAAGTACGGTGTCGTATCTTACAGATAGATTCTGGAATCGATGATATGGAGTAAGCAGATATGCAGAACTATGGAGGGTGAAGTTTGTATTTTTGAAGTCGGAATGTAGAGATAATACTATAATGTATTCGTATTCATACTCTGAAATCAAAAGTTTATTCTATTGTGCAAAAGCTATGATTCTGTGTACATTGTGTATGGTGGATTGTCTCTGTTTATAATCAATGTTATTTTAAGTGGTGTGGAACAGAAACACATGTTTTAGAGTATTCTGTATTCGTAAATCCCCATTCCCAAAGCTCTAAAGTGGGGTAATGTTAGTCTATCAGCAATCAATATGCTAAACAACAATCAATTATGCATGTATCTTTTCATACCAAGCACGTGGTGCTTGCTTCAAACCATATAATGCCTTTGCCAACATGCGCAGTTTGTTTTCATGCCCTTTTTGCACAAAACCATGTGGCTCAAAAACATACACTTCTTCACGTAAGTCACCATTCAAAAATGTAGTTTTAATGTCTAGTTAATGTACGTACATTCCAACCATGATGGGCTACAAGTGCATATATGCTACAAATAGTGGTCATTCAACAAGCGGGTGGAAAGGCCTCATCAAAATCAATGCCTCTTTCTTGAGCATAGCCTTTTGCAAAAAGCCTAGCCTTCTACCTCTAAATTGTTCCATCAGGTTTACTACTCAACTTGCATATCCATTTAGTGCCAATGGCCTTTTTGCTTGGAGGCAAATCACACAAAGACCAAGTACCATTCTTCATAATAGCATCATATTCTCATTGCATGGAAGCCATCCAATTTTTTGAATTTTGTGCTTCTTCAAAAGAAGCAGACTCATTCTAATCACAAAGACTAGAGGTAGCCATAGCATAGCAATCTGATGCAAAAGAAGCAGAATGAGAGCCTTAATGAGTATGATATGACAAAGATGTATCCAATTTGTGTCCTTCTTGTTACTTCTATGAGCCTGTAGATGCAAAATCACCCTCCCAAGTCACGATACGCCACTCGTGATACCAGGCAGTGTTCCTCTCACGCCGCGATACTGTCGCTAAGATTTTGGTATTTTGGAGAGTTTTTCAAGTGTTTTTGTTCCACGTTTTTGTACTCGAGCAAATTGTGTATTCGCGAGGTAAGTACATCGGGGTCATGAAAAGCAAAGTAAATACTACTCCCACCTTGGAGTCTAGCACTGTGTTCATAGCTCCTCCGATGCATCTGAACAATATACGAGCTTCCTTCTTGAGATTCCGAAATATGATTTCTGCCCAATTTACCTAGGTCTTCGCAGATTCCTTCACCAAGGCAGAGAGCTGCTAGGATATGCCATAATGCTTAGCTTGCAAGTTTATAATCATGGTCATTAATAACATTCCCAATTTCAACGGGTTGGCGTCCGGAAACTGCACAAACCTGTATTCACGTGAACAAGTGTTGAAGCTCACGGTCAAGGACAAAGCATGGAAGGGCATCAAGGAAGTGGACACACAAGAAGAAGGAGCAAGTAGGGAGCTCCAAGAAGCACGTGTCAAATTTTCAATAGAAATCCCTATAAAAATAGTGATTTTTATCACTAAAAACCATTGTAAATACCATTTTCCATGTTTCTTACTCCAGTTTGTTCAATCAGAGGAGTTCTCGAGCTTGAGGAGTATTAGAACTATCATCCTACCAATTTTCATAATTTTTGGACTCCGTTTGAGCCCCCAAATAAGCCTTGGAACCTACTTTTTAACTAGGCCAGACACTAGGTCTGGACAGGGCCAAAACCACTCAAAAACCTATAAAAAGGGCCGGAGAGCTCATTTTTGAGGTTAGCGTGTTGTAGATTTCAGCTTTGTAAGAGAGCTCTTTTGTAATCGAAGTCCTTCCATTGTTCCACTCTTTGCTCTTACTTTGTGTGTGTGTGTGTGTGTATGTGTGTGCATGCTTGTGTGCTTTCACTCATGCACTTGTGCCATCACTTGCTCATGGTCTTCATACCGTTCCTCACGTCTCCACGGATTGACATTTATCAGGTGTATCTCCTCACATTAGTACTTGCCATTGTGCTAGAGTGACACCAAATTTGGCGCCGTTGCCGAGGAGAGAGCTTGGACGACGAGCGTGTGATAGTAAGACGTAGACTAGCGACATTGGAAGGTAAAAAAACCACCATTTTCAGTTCAGTTTCTGAGTTTTTCTCCTTTTTCATCTTCATAATCATCACCATCTTCTTCCCTCTTCATATTCTCTGATTTTTTCCATTTTCGATACTACATTCACTCATTTTTTACTCGTGGTTGTGAGAAAGAAGCGTAGGGGGGTATTTTTACAGATTTTGAAGAAAAGAGCGACAGAGCGGAAATCCAGAGGTAACACTTCTTAGGAGCAGGCGGAGATAGAGGTTGATGAAGAGCAGGAGTCCAGAAGGCGATAGATGGCAGAGAATCAATAGAGAGGAGGAGAGAAGAAGGCCAGGGAAGAAATAGAGAGGAAGAGGCAACACGAAATCAAGAAGAAGAAGAGAAACAACAACACCAAGAGGAAGAGGAATCTCAGAGAAGAGAAGGGGAAGAAAGGGAAAAAGAGATGCCAAGGAGGAAAGACAGCGGAAGCAATAGCCGAAACAAGGTGAAGTTTCTAGAAGCTCTTTAAGTAAAATACTAGTGTTACATACTTTTCAAGCATGTGGACTAGTGGATAAGTGGAAGACTAAGGAAGGAAGGGTGAAGTTACCCCCACTTCGGTGCACAGATATCATCTATCCTTGGATGTAAAATGATGAAACAACTAGACCAAAAATACTTGCGACTTAGCCCAAGGGTTGTCCTAGAGTGTGGTGAAGCTCGAAGAGTTTCAAAACAAGTATAATTCTATGATTGTGGAAAAAGACAAGTGGTTTATGGAGCGGGAATAGATGATGACTGATATTAACCGACTCCAAGTGGAGGCTGAAGCTATTAGAGCTAAGAGTGCTACTAGAGACAGTACAGCAAATGAAGAACTGATGGATGATCCGAATGAGGCAGTTTCAAAAAATAACACTTTAAAAGTAACTGTTGAAGAGAAGTCTAAAATTATAGCTCCATTACAAGCAGAGGTCAGACAAACACAGAGTTGCAGCAGAAATTGAAGAAAACTAGTAAGGAGTTACCTACTAAGTTGCAGAAGGCCGAACAAGAAGTGTAGAGGTTAAAGGCAAAGGTCAAGGAACTTAGTGGTGAAATGAAAAGACAAAGCATATTGACCACAGTAGTGGAAGAAAGAGTGCCCAGTCCGGAATTCGAAATTTACTGCCTTAGAAGAAAAGTTCTCGACTGTGCAGGAAAATCTGGACACACTGTAGGCACAGGTTGTAGGGATTCCTGAAACTAGAAAAACAAGTTAGTCAATGGAAGCAACATTGCACATGCTAACCTCGTTTTGGCTGATAAATAAGCAGAAGTGGAGAAGCTCATAAATGAGGCTTCAATTTTGGAACTCACCTGTAAAACAAAGTTAGAAGAAATAGCGAAGACCTCTGCCAAATATATAACTGAATTATCGGATGTTACTATAGCTTTTGGCAAGCTGTTAGAAGGATTCTCGCAGTGTATCCCAGAATTAGAAGTTTTCATAGTTAGCTTTAGAAGTTCCAGCACTTGATGATACGATACCAGAATGGTATCACGATACCTCAAGTGGGCATGCACGATATGATACCTCAACAAGTATCGTGATACATAGGAGTTCTGGTATCGCGATACCAAATCTCAACCGGACATGATACTTGGAGATTTTCACAGCCAAATTCAAAATTTTTTGCAAATATGAGTACCTTGTCTCCTTCTTGTAACTTCTATCGGCATGTAGATGCAAAATCACCCTTACGTTGTCTCCTTCTTGTCACTTCTATCAGCTTGTAGATGCAAAATCACCCCGTATCGCCACTCGCGATAGCGGGTGTTGTTCCTCTCATGACGCGATACTGTCACCCAGATTTTGGTATTTTTGAGAGTTTTTCAAGTGTTTTTCTTCCACGTTTTTGGTTCTAAACTCCTCCTACGCTTCTTTCTCATAGCCACCAGTAAAAAATGAGTAATTGTACTGTCGAAAATGGAAAAATCAGAGAATATGAAGAGGGAAGAAGATGGTGATGATGATGAAGATGAAGAAGGAGAAAAACTGAGAAACTAAATTGAAACTGGTGATTTTTTTACCTTCAAACATTGCTTCTCTACGTCTTACTGTCACACACTCGTCCTCCAAGCTCTCTCCCCGGCAACGGCGCCAAATTTGGTGTCACTCTAGCACAATGGCAAGTACCAAGGTGAGGAGATACACCTCATAAATGTCAATGCATGGAGACGTGAGGACCGGTATGAAGACCGTGAGCAAGTGATGGCACAAGTGCATGAGTGAAAGCACACAAGCATGCACACACATACACACACACATGCACAAAGTAAGAACAAAGAGTGGAACAATGGAAGGACTTCGATTACAAAAGAGCTCTCTTACAAAGCTGAAATCTACAACAAGCTAACCTCAAAAATGAGCTCTCCAGCACTTTTTATAGGTTTTTGAGTGGCTTTGGCCTTGTCCAGACCTAGTGTGTGGCCTAGCTAAAAAATAGGTTCCAAGGCTTATTTGGGGGCTCAAACGGAGTCCAAAAATTATGAAAATTGGTAGGATGATAGTTCTAATACTCCTCAAGCTTGAGGACTCCTCGGCTTGAACAAAATGGAGTAAGAAACATGGAAAATGGTATTTACAATGGTTTTTAGTGATAAAAATCACTATCTTTAAAGGGATTTCTTCTAAAAATTTGACAGGTGCTTCTTGGAGCTCCCTACTTGCTCCTTCTTCTTGTGTGTCCACTTCCTTGATGTGCTTCCTTGCTTTGTCCTTGACCTTGAGCTTCGACACTTGTTCAGGTGAATACAGGTTTGCGCAGTTGCCAGACGGCAACCTGTTGAAATTGGGAATGTTATTAATGACCATGATTATAAACTTGCAGCATTATGGAATATCCTAGCAGCTCTATGCCTTGGTGAAGGAGAGCTTGGTGAAGGAATCTGCGAAGACTTAGGTAAATTGGGCAAAAATCATATTTCGGAAGCTGAATAAGGAAGTTCGTAGATTGTTCAGATGCATCGGAGGAGCTCTAAACACAGTGCTAGACTCCAAGGTGGGAGTAGTTTTTACTTTGCTTTTCACCACCCCGATGTACTTACCTCGAGAATACACAATATGCTTGAGTAAGGTATTTTTATAGATTTTGAAGAAAAGAGTGACAGAGCGGAAATCCAGAGGTAACACTTCTCAGGAGTAGGCGGAGATAGAGGTTGATGAAGAGCAGGAGTCCAGAAGGCGACAGGTAGCAGAGAATCAACAGAGAGTAAGAGAGAGGAAGGCCAGGGAAGAAATAGAGAGGAAGGCAAGAGAGGAAGAGGAAACACAAAATCAGGAAGAAGAAGAGAAACAACAACACCAAGAGGAAGAGGAATCTCGGAGAAGAGAAGGGGAAGAAAGGGAAAAAAGAGATGCCAAGGAGGAAAGATAGCAGAAGCAATAGCCAAAACAATGTGAACATTCCAGAAGCTCTTTAAGTAAAACACTAGTGTTACATACTATTCAAGCATGTGGACTAGTGGATAAGTGGAAGACTAAGGAATGAAGGGTGAAGTTACCCCCACTTTGGTGCACAGATATCATCTATCCTTGGATGTAAAATGATGAAACTCTTAGACCAAAAATACTTGGCGACTTAGCCCAAGGGTTGTGCTAGAGTGTGGTGAAGCTCGAAGAGTTTCAAAACAAGTATAATTCTATGATTGGTTTATGGAGCCGGATTAGATGACGACCGATATTAACCGACTCCAAGTGGAGGTAGAAGCTGTTAGAGTTAAGAGTGCTACTAGAGACAGTACAGCAAATGAAGAACTGATGGATGATCTGAACGAGGCAATTTCAAAAAATAACACTTAAAAAGTAACTGTTGAAGAGAAGTCTAAAATTATAGCTTGATTACAAGCAGAGGTCAAACAAACACAGAAGTTGCAGCAGAAATTGAAGAAAACTAATAAGGAGTTAGCTACTAAGTTGTAGAAGGCCAAACAAGAAGTGTAGAGGTTAAAGGCAAAGGTCAAGGAACTGAGTGGTGAAATGAAAAGACAAAGCATATTGACCACAGTAGTGGATGAAAGACTGGTAGTCCAGAATTCAAAATTTACTACCTTAGAAGAAAAGTTCTAATCTCTACAGGAAAATCTGGATACAATGCAGGCATAGGTTGCAGGGATTCCTAAAACTGGAATAACAAGTTAGTCAATGGAAGCAACATTGTGCACATGCTAACCTCGTTTTGGATGATAAAGAAGCGGAAGTGGAGAAGCTAAAAAATGAGGCTTCAGTTTTGGAACTCACCTGTAAAAGAAAGTTAGAAGAAATATCGAAGACCACTCCCGAATATATAACTGAATTTTCGGATGTTACTATAACTTTTGGCAAGCTGTTAGAAGGATTCTCGTAGTGTATCCCGGAATTAAAAGTTTTCATAGTTAGCTTTAGAAGTTCTAGTCAACAACTATTAGATCCAAGGGAATTTTTTGAAGCGGAGATACTATTAATCGAAAAAAAATATTAGAGAGATGTTCAATGAATTGCAGTATGATAAAGGAAGAATTATGTTTTCGGAGATGCAAAACCAAGATGATGATTTGTAGACTTGTACATTTTGTAAATAGTGGGTTCGGATCCACCGTGCATGCTAGTGTTAGCACCTGGAGTGGACGAACACTTTCATTGTAATCACAATTCTTATTTCCAAGGTAATTGAATGGAGGTTTACAAAGAGACCTTGAGCTTCAACACTTGTTCAGGTGAATACAGGTTTGCGGAGTTGCTGGACGGCAACCCGTTGAAATCGGGAATGTTATTAATGACCATGATTATAAACTTGCAACCTAAGCATTATGGAATATCCTAGTAGCTCTATGCCTTGGTGAAGGAATCTGCGAAGACCTAGGTAAATTGGGCAAAAATCATATTTCAAAAGCTTAAGAAGGAAGTTTGTAGATTGTTCAGATGCATCAGAGGAGCTGTGAACACAGTGCTAGACTCCAAGGTGGGAGTAGTGTTTAGTTTGCTTTTCACGACCCCGATGTTTTTACCTCAAGAATACACAATATGCTCGAGTAAGGTATTTTTATAGATTTTGAAGAAAAGAGCGACAGAGTGGAAATCCAGAGGTAACACTTCTCAAGAGTAGGCAGAGATAGAGGTTGATGAAGAGCAGGAGTCCAGAAGGCGATAGGTGGCGAAGAATCAACGGAGCGGAGGAGAGAGGAAGGTCAGGGAAGAAATAGAGAGGAAGGCAAGAGAGAAAGAGGCAACACGAAATCAAGGCGAAGAAGAGAAACAACAACACCAAGAGGAAGAGGAATCTCGGAGAAGAGAAGGGGAAGAAAGGGAAAAAAGAGATGCCAAGGAGGAAAGACAGTGGAAGCAATAGCCGAAACAAGGTGAACATTCTAGAAGCTCTTTAAGTAAAATACTAGTGTTACATACTTTTCAAGCATGTGGACTAGTGGATAAGTGGAAGACTAAGGAACGAAGGGTGAAGTTACCCCCACTTTTGTGCACAAATATCATCTATCCTTGGATGTAAACTGATGAAACTATTAGACCAAAAATACTTGGCGACTTAGCCCAATGGTTGTCCTAGAGTGTGGTGAAGCTCGAAAAGTTTCAAAACAAGTATAATTCTATGATCGTGGAAAAAGACAAGAGGTTTATGGAGCGGGAATAGATGACAAATGATATTAACCGACTCCAAGTGGAGGCAGAAGCTGTTAGAGCTAAGAGTGCTACTAAAGACAGTACAGCAAATGAAGAACTGATGGATGATCTGAATAAGGGGATTTCAAAAATAACACTTTAAAAGTAACTGTTGAAGAGAAGTCTAAAATTATAGCTCGATTACAAGGAGAGGTAAAAGAAACAAAGAAGTTGCAGTAGAAATTGAAGAAAACTAATAAGGAGTTAGCTAATAAGTTGCAGAAGTCCGAACAAGAAGTGTAGAGGTTAAAGGCAATGGTCAAGGAACTTAGTGGTGAAATGAAAAGACAAATCATATTGACCACTCTAGTGGAAGAAAGACTGGCAGTCCGGAATTTGAAATTTACTAACTTAGAAGAAAAGTTTTGGACTGTGCAGGAAAATCTGGATACAGTGCAGCCAGAGCTTGCAAGGATTCTTGACACTGGGAAAACAAGTTAGTCAATGGAAGCAACATTGTGCACATGCTAACCTCGTTTTGGCTGATAAAAAAGCCGAAGTGGAGAAGCTCAGAAATGAGGCTTCAGTTTTGGAACTCACCTGTAAAACAAAGTTAGAAGAATATCGAAGACCACTCCCGAATATATAACTAAATTATCGGATGTTACTATAGCTTTTGGCAAGCTGTTAGAAGGATTCTCGTAGTGTATCCCGAAATTAGAAGTTTTCATAGTTAGCTTTAGAAGTTCTAAGACTATTAGATCCAAGGGAATTTTTTGAAGCGGAGATACTATTAATCGAAAAAAAATATTACAGAGATGTTCAATGAATTGCAGTATGATATGCAAAGAATTATGTTTTCGGAGATGCAAAACCAAGATGATGATTTGTAGACTTGTACATTTCGTAATTAGTGGGTTCTGATCCACCGTGCATGCCAGTGTTAGCAGCTGGAGTGGATGAACACTTTCATTGTAATCACAATTCGTATTTCAAATCTAATTGAATGGAGGTTTAGAGAGATATCAAGAGTTTTTTGGAAATTGTTAATTTCCATTATTCTACATTTCAGAAGTTCGGAATGGTGTGAAGCCCCTATACCTTACAAAGAAGTACGGTGCCGTATCTTATAGATAGATTTCGGAATCGACAAATACGGAGTAAGCAGATATGCAGAACTATGGAGGGTGAAGTTTGTATTTTTGAAGTCGGAATGTAGAGATAATACTGTAATGTATTCGTATTCATACTCTAAATTCAAAAGTTTATTCTATTGTGCAGAAGTTTTCAGCTATCATTCTGTGTACATTGTGTATGGTGGATTGTCTCTGTTTATAATCAATATTATTTTAAGCGGTGTGGAACAGAAACACATGTTTATGAGTATTGTGTATTCGTAAATCCCCATTCCCAAAGCTCTAAAGTGGGGTACTGTTAGTCTATCAACAATCAATACGCTAAATAGCAATCAACTATGCATGTATCTTTTCATACCAAGCACGTAGTGCTTGCTTCAAACCATATAATGCCTTTGCCGTAGTGCTTGCTTCAAACCATATAATGCCTTTGCCAACATGCACACTTTGTTTTCATGCCCTTTTTTCACAAAACCATTTGCCTCAAAAACATACATTTCTTCATGTAAGTCACCATTCAAAAATGTAGTTTTAATGTCTACTTAAGGTACGTACATTCTAACCATGATGGGCTGCAAGTGCACAGATGCTACAAATAGTGGTCATTCAACAAGTGGGTGGAAAGGCCTCATCAAAATCAATGCCTCTTTCTTGAGCATAGCCTTTTGCAACAAGCCTAGCCTTATACCTCTAAATTGTTCCATCAGGTTTACGACTCAACTTGCATATCCATTTAGTGCCAATGGCTTTTTTGCTTGGAGGCAAATCACACAAAGACCAAGTACCATTCTTCATAATAGCATCATATTCTCATTGCATGGAAGCCATCCAATTTTTTGAGTTTTGTGCTTCTTCAAAAGAAACAGACTCATTCTCATCACAAAGACTAGAGGCAGCCATACCATAGCAAACTGATGCAAAAGAAGCACAATGAGAGCCTTAATGAGTATGATATGACAAAGATGCATCTAATTTAGTATCTCACAAAGTCTGCACTCCCCACGAGCTTCGCAACAAACCCAAAATCACAGCAAACGGATTTCGTATGAGAAAGTTTTGCCAGTTCAGGGTTTGGGGATTAAAATAGGGAAAGAGGGTCTCCCTGGGAGCTCAAAACACGCGATACGATACCTTTGTTTTAAACGATACCACTTCAGACGATACCAGATTTTGGTATTTTTGAGAGTTTTTCAAATGTTTTTCTTCCACGTTTTTGGTTCTCAACTCCCCCTACCCTTCTTTCTCACAGCCACGAGTAGAAAGTGAGTGAATGTACTATTGAAAATGGAAAAAAATCAGAGAATATGAAGAGGGAAGAAGATGGTGATGATGATGAAGATGAAGGAGAAAAACTCAGAAACTGAACTGAAAATGGTGTTTTTTTTACCTTCCAACATCACTACTCTACGTCTTACTGTCACAGGCTCGTCCTCCAAGCTCTCTCCCCGACAACGGCGCCAAATTTGGTGTCACTCTAGCAAAATGGTAAGTACCAACGTGAGGAGATACACCTCATAAATGTCAATCCGTGGAGACGTGAGGACCGGTATGAAGACCGTGAGCAAGTGATGGCACAAGTGCGTGAGTGAAAGCACACAAGCATGCAAACACATACACACACACTCGCACAAAGTAACAGCAAAGAGTGGAACAATGGAAGGACTTCGATTACAAAAGAGGTTTCTTACAAAGCTAAAATCTACAACAAGCTAACCTCAAAAATGAGCTCTCCAGCCCTTTTTATAGGTTTTTGAGTGGTTTTGGCCCTGTCCAGACCTAGTGTCCGGCCTAGTTAAAAAATAGGTTCCAAGGCTTATTTCGGGGCTCAAAGGGGTCCAAAAATTATGAAAATTGGTAGGATGATAGTTCTAATACTCTTCAAGCTCGAGGACTCCTCGGCTTGAACAAAATGGAGTAAGAAACATAGAAAATGGTATTTACAATGGTTTTTAGTGATAAAAATCACTATTTTTATAGGGATTTCTTTTGAAAATTTGACAGGTGCTTCTTGGAGCTACCTACTTGCTCCTTCTTCTTGTGTGTCCACTTCCTTGATGCGCTTCCATGCTTTGTCCTTGACCTTGAGCTTCAACACTTGTTCAGGTGAATACAGGTTTGCGCAGTTGCCGAGCGGCAACCCGTTGAAATAGGGAATGTTATTAATGACCATGATTATAAACTTGCAAGTTAAGCATTATGGAATATCCAAGGAGCTCTATGCCTTGGTGAAGGAATTTGCGAAGACCTAGGTAAATTGGGCAGAAATCATATTTCAAAAGATGAAGAAGGAAGTTCGTAGATTGCTCAGATGCATCGCATGAGCTGTGAACACAATGCTAGACTCCAAGGTGGGAGTAGTTTTTACTTTGCTTTTCACGACCCCGATGTACTTACCTCGAGAATACACAATATGCTCGAGTAAGGTAATTTTATAGATTTTGAAGAAAAGAGCAATAGAGCGGAAATCCAGAGGTAACACTTCTCAGGAGCAGGCGGAGATAGAGGTTGATGAAGAGCAGGAGTCGAGAAGGTGACAGGTGGCGGAGAATCAACGGAGAGGAGAAGAGAGGAAGGCCACGGAAGAAATAGAGAGGAAGAGGCAACACAAAATCAGGAAGAAGAAGAGAAACAACAACACCAAGAGGAAGAGGAATCTCGGAGAAGAGAAGGGGAAGAAAGAGAAAAAAGAGATGCCAAGGAGGAAAGACAGTGGAAGTAATAGCCGAAACAAGGTGAACATTCCAGAAGCTCTTTAAGTAAAATACTAGTGTTACATACTTTTCAAGCATGTGGACTAGTGGATAAGTGGAAGACTAAGGAAGGAAGGGTGAAGTTACCCCCACTTTGGTGCACAGATATCATCTATCCTTGGATGTAAAATGATGAAACTGTTAGACCAAAAATACTTGGAGACTTAGCCCAAGGGTTGTCCTAGAGTGTGGTGAAGCTCGAAGAGTTTCAAAACAAGTATAATTCTATGATTGTGGAAAAAGAGTAGTGGTTTATGGAGCGGGAATAGATGACGACCGATATTAACCGACTCCAAGTGGAGGGAGAAGCTGTTAGAGCTAAGAGTGCTACTAGAGACAGTACAACAAATGAAGAACTGATGGATGATCTGAATGAGGTGATTTCAAAAAATAATACTTTAAAAGTAACTGTTGAAGAGCAGTCTAAAATTATAGCTCGATTAGAAGCAGAGCTCAAACAAACAGAGAAGTTGCAGCAGAAATTGAAGAAAACTAATAAGGAGTTAGCTACTAAGTTGCAAAAGGCCGAACAAGAAGTGTAGAGGTATAAGGCAAAGGTCAAGGAACTGAGTGGTGAAATGAAAAGACAAAATTTTAAGCGGTGTGGAACAGAAACACATGTTAATGAGTATTGTGTATTCGTAAATCCTCACTCCCAAAGCTCTAAGGTGGGGTAATGTTAGTCTATCAGCAATCAATATGCTAAACATTAATCAATTATGCATGTATCTTTTCATACCAAGAACGTGGTGCTTGCTTTAAACCATATAATGCCTTTGCCAACATGCACACTTTCTTTTCATGCCCTTTTTGCACAAAACCATGTGGCTCAAAAACATACACTTCTTCATGTAAGTCACCATTCAAAAATGTAGTTTTAATGTCTAGTTAATGTACGTACATTCCAACCATGATGGGCTGCAAGTGCACAGATGTTATGAATAGTGGTCATTCAACAAGTGGGTGGAAAGGCCTCATCAAAATCAATGCCTCTTTCTTGAGCATAGCCTTTTGCAACAAGCCTAGCCTTATACCTCTAAATTGTTCCATCAGGTTTACGACTCAACTTGCATATCCATTTAGTGCCAATGGCCTTTTTGCTTGGAGGCAAATCACACAAAGACCAAGTACCATTCTTCATAATAGCATCATATTCTCATTGCATGGAAGCCATCCAATTTTTTGAATTTTGTGCTTCTTCAAAAGAAGCAGACTCATTCTCATCACAAAGACTAGAGGCAGCCAAAGCATAGCAATCTAATGCAAGAGAAGCACAATGAGAGCCTTAATGAGTATGATATGACAAAGATGCATCTAATTTGGTATCTCACAAAGTCTGCACTCCCCACGAGCTTTCCAACAAACCCAAAATCACAGCAAACGGATTTCGTATGAGAAAGTTATGCCAGTTCAAGGTTTTGGGGATTAAAACAGGGAAACAAGGTCTCTCTCGGAGCTCAAAACACGCGATACGATACCTTTTTTTTTACGATACCACTTCATACGCTACCACCTTAGAGGATACGATACCACTAGGATGATTGTGATCACGATACCAACTTCCACGATACGATACTGCTATCCCCACGATACGATATTGGAAATGGTCACGATACGATACCTCTAGTTTGCACGATACGATACGAGTCTATGAAGGATATGATACCGCTCAGTAGACGATACTATACCACTTGGCCTGACGTGATACGATACCAAAGTAGGGGAGGATACAATACCGGGATGGCGATATGATACCAAAAATGAGACAATACGATACTGAATCTTTGCACGATATGATACCAAAACAAGAGGCGATACGATACCAACTTGGTTGACGATACGATACCAATTTATGAACGATACAATACCACTCCAATCGTGATATGATACTGCTTGTGCTACGCGATACGATACCGCTTGATCAATGATATGATACCACGAGGTGCATGATACGATACCAGTGGACCACGATAGAATACCACCGGGATGACCATGATCGCGATACCAGCACTTGACGATACGATACTAGAATGGTATCCCGATACCTCAAGTGGGCATGCACGATACGATACCTCAACAAGTATCACGATACATGGGAGTTGTGGTATCGTGATACCAAATCTCAACCGGACATGATACTTGGAGATTTTAACAGCCAAATTCAAAACTTTTTGCAAATATGAGTACCTTGTGTCCTTCTCACTTCTATCAACCTGTAGATGCAAAATCACCCTCCCAAGTCATGATACACCATTCGCGATACCACGCGCTGTTCCTATCATGCCGCAATACTGTCGCCCAGATTTTGGTATTTTTGAGAGAATTTCAAGTGTTTTTCTTCCACGTTTTTTGTTCTCAACTCCCCCTACACTTCTTTCTCACACCTAGGAGTAAAAAATGAGTGAATGTACTGCCGAAAATGGAAAAAATCAAAGACTATGAAGAGGGAAGAAGGTGGTGATGATGATGAAGATGAAGAAGGAGAAAAACTCAGAAATTGAACTGAAAATGGTGATTTTTTTTTACCTTCCAACGTCACTACTCTACGTCTTACTGTCACATGCTTGTCCTCCAAGCTCTCTTCTCCGCAACTGTGCCAAATTTGGTGTCACTCTAGCACAATGGCAAGTACCAACGTGAGGAGATACACCTCATAAATGTCAATCCATGGAGACGTGAGGACCGGTATGAAGACCGTGAGCAAGTGATGGCACAAGTGCGTGAGTGAAAGCACACAAGCATGCACACACATACACACACGCGCACAAAGTAAGAGCAAAGCGTGGAACAATGGAAGGACTTTGATTACAAAAGAGCTCTCTTACAATGCTGAAAAAGAGCTAACCTCAAAATTGAGCTCTCCAGCCCATTTTATGGGTTTTTGGCCTTGTCGAGACCTAGTGTCCGGCCTAGTTAAAAAATAGGTTCCAAGGCTTATTTGGGGGCTCAAACGGAGTCCAAAAATTATGAAAATTGGTAGGATGATAGTTCTAATACTCCTCAAGCTCGAGGACTCCTTGGCTTGAACAAAATGGCGTAAGAAACATGGAAAATTGTATTTACAATGGTTTTTAGTGATAAAAATCACTATTCTTATAGGGATTTCTTCTTAAAATTTGACAGGTGCTTCTTGGAGCTCCCTACTTGCTCCTTCTTCTTGTGTGTCCACTTCCTTGATGCGCTTACATGCTTTGTCCTTGACATTGAACTTCAACACTTGTTCAGGTGAATACAGGTTTGCGCAGTTGCCGGACGGCATCCCGATGAAATTGGGAATGTTATTAATGACCATGATTATAAACTTGCAAGCTAAGCATTATGGAATATCCTAGGAGCTCTACGCCTTGGTGAAGGAATCTGCGAAGAACTAGGTAAATTGGGCAGAAATCATATTTCGGAAGCTAAAGAAGGAAGTTCGTAGATTGTTCAGATGCATCGGATGAGCTATGAACACAGTGCTAGACTCCAAGGTGGGAGTAGTTTTTAATTTGCTTTTCACGACCCCGATGTACTTACCTCGAGAATACACAATATGCTGGAGTAAGGTATTTTTATAGATTTTTAAGAAAAGAGCGACAGAGCGGAAATCTAGAGGTAACACTTCTCACGAGCAGGCGGAGATAGAGGTTGATGAAGAGAAGGAGTCCAGAAGGCGACAAGTGGCAGAGAATCAATGGAGAGGAGGAGAGAGGAAGGCAAGGGAAGAAATAGAGAGGAAGGCAAGAGAGGAAGAGGCAACACAAAATCAGGAAGAAGAGGAGAAGCAACAACACCAAGAGGAACAGGAATGTCAGAGAAGAGAAGGGGAAGAAAGGGAAAAAAGAGATGCCAAGGAGGAAAGACAGCGGAAGCAATAGCCAAAACAAGGTGAACATTCCAGAAGCTCTTTCAGTAAAATACTAGTGTTACATACTTTAAGCACGTGGACTAGTGGATAAGTGGAAGACTAAGGAAGGAAGGGTGAAGTTACCCCCACTTCGGTGCACAGATATCATCTATCCTTGGATGTAAAATGATGAAACTATTAGACCAAAAATACTTGGCAACTTAGCCCAAGGGTTGTCCTAGAGTGTGGTGAAGCTCAAAGAGTTTCAAAACAAGTATAATTCTATGATTGTGGAAAAAGACAAGTGTTTTATGGACCGTGAATAGATGACGACCGATATTAACCGACTCCAAATGGAGGCAGAAGCTGTTAGAGCTAAGACTGCTACTAGAGACAGTACAGCAAATGAAGAACTGATGGATGATCTGAATGAAGCGATTTCAAAAAATAACACTTTAAAAGTAAATGTTGAAGAGAAGTCTAAAATTATAGCTCGATTATAAGTAGAGGTCAAACAAACACAGAAGTTGCAGCAGAAATTGAAGAAAACTAATAAGGAGTTAGCTACTAAGTTGCAGAAGGCCGAACAAGAAGTGTAGAGGTTAAAGGCAAAGGTCAAGGAACTAAGTGGTAAAATGAAAAGACAAAGCATATTGACCACAGTAGTGGAAGAAGGACTGGCAGTCCGAAATTCAAAATTTACTGCCTTAGAAGAAAAGTTATGGACTGTGCACGAAAATTTAGATACAGTGCAGGCACAGGTTGCAGGGATTCCTGAAACTGGAAAAACAAGTTAGTCAATGGAAGCAACATTGTCCACATGCTAACCTTGTTTTGGTTGATAAAGAAGCGGAAGTGGAGAAGCTCAAAAATGAGGCTTCCTTTTGGAACTCACCTGTAAAACAAAGTTAGAAGAAATATCGAAGACCAGTGCCGAATATATAACTGAATTATCGCATGTTACTATAGCTTTTGGCATTATGTTTTCGGAGATGAAAAACCAAGATGATGATTTGTAGACTTGTACATTTTGTAAATAAAGGGTTCGGATGCACCATGCGTGCCAGTGTTAGCAACGGGCGTGGACGAACACTTTCATTGTAATCACAATTCTTATTTCCAATGTAATTGAATGGAGGTTTACAGAGATATCAAGAGTTTTTTGATATTTGTTAATTTCCATTATTCTACATTTCAGAAGTTCGGAATGGTGTGAAGCCCCGATCCCTTACAAAGAAGTATGGTGTCCTATATTACAGATAGATTCCCGAATCGATGAATATGGAGTAAGCAGATATGCAAAACTATGGAGGGTGAAGTTTGTATTTTTGAAGTCGGAATGTAGAGATAATACTGTAATGTATTCGTATTCATACTCCGAAATCAAAAGTTTATTCTATTCTGCAGAAGCTATGATTCTATGTACATTGTGTATGGTGGATTGTCTCTGTTTATAATCAATGTTATTTTAAGTGGTGTGGAACAGAAACACATGTTTATGAGTATTGTGTATACGTAAATCCCCATTCCCAAAGCTCTAAAGTGGGGTACTATTAGTCTATGAGCAATCAATACGCTAAACAGCAATCAATTATGCATGTATCTTTTCATACCAAGCACGTGGTGCTTGCTTCAAACCATATAATGCCTTTTCCAACATGCACACTTTGTTTTCATGCCCTTTTTGCACAAAATCATGTGGCTCAAAAACATACACTTCTTCATGTAAGTCACCATTCAAAAATGTAGTTTTAATGTCTAGTTAATGTACGTACATTCCAACCATGATGGGCTGCAAGTGCACAGATGCTACGAATAGTGGTCATTCAACAAGTGGTTGGAAAGGCCTCATCAAAATCAATGCGTTTTTCTTGAGCATAGGCTTTTGCAACAAGCCTAGCCTTATACCTCTAAATTGTTCCATCAGGTTTACGACTCAACTTGCATATCCATTTAGTGCCAATGGTCTTCTTGCTCGGATGCAAATCACACAAAGACCAAGTACCATTCTTCATAATAGCATCATATTCTCATTGCATGGAAGCCATCCAATTTTTTGAATTTTGTGCTCCTTCAAAAGAAGCAGACTCATTCTCATCACAAAGACTAGAGGGAGCCATAGAATAGCAATCTGATGCAAAAGAAGCACAATGAGAGCATTAAAGAGTATGATATGACAAAGATGCATCTAATTTGGTGTCTCACAAAGTCTCTACTCCCCGCTTTCCAACAAACCAAAAATCACAGCAAACGGATTTCGTATGAGAAAGTTATGCCAGTTCAGGGTTTTGGGGATTAAAACAGGGAAACAAGGTCTCTCTGGGAGCTCAAAATAGGCGATACGATACCTTTGTTTTAAACGATACCACTTGAGATGATACCACCTTAGAAGATACGATACCACCGGGATGATTGCATGCACGATACCAAGTTCCACGATACGATACTGCTATCCCCATGATACGATATTGGAAATGGTCACGATACGATACCTCCGATTTGCACGATACGATACCTCTGGTTTGCACGATACGATATGAGTCTCTAAACGATACGATACCGCTCAGTAGACGATACGACACCACTTGACCTGACGTGATACGATACCAGAGTAGCGGACGATAGGATACCAGGATGGCGATACGATACCAAAAATCAGACAATACGATATTGAATATTTGCACGATACGATACCAAAACACGAGGCGATACGATACTAGCTTGGCTGACGATACGATACCAGTTTATGAACGATATGATACCACTCCAATCACGATACGATACTGCTTCTGCTACGCGATACGATACTGCTTCTGCTACGCGATACAATACCGCTCGATCAACGATACGATACCACGAGGTGCACGATACGATACCACATGGACCAGGATATGATACCACCGGGGTGACCGCGATCACGATACCAGCACTTGACGATACGATACGAGAATGGTATCGTGATACCTCAAGTTGGCATGAAGGATACGATATCCCAACAAGTATCGCGATACACGAGAGTTCTGGTATCGCGATACCAAATCTCAACCGGACACGATACTTGGAGATTTTCACAGCCAAATTCAAAAATTTTTGCAAATATGAGTACCTTGTGTCCTTATCACTTCTATCAACCTCTAGACGCAAAATCACACTTCCAAGTCACGATACGCCACTCGCGATACCAGGCGATGTTCCTCTCATGGCATGATACTCTCGCCCAGATTTTGGTATTTTTGAGAGTTTTTCAAGTGTTTTTCTTCCATGTTTTTGGTTCTCAACTCCCCCTATGCTTCTTTCTCACAGCCACGAGTAAAAAATGAGTGAATGTACTGTCGAAAATGGAAAAAATCAGAGAATATGAAGAGGAAAGAAGATGGTGATGATGATGAAGTTGAAGAAGGAGAGAAGCTCAGAAACTGAACTAAAAATGGTGATTTTTTTACCTTCCAACGTCGCTACTCTACGTCTTATTGTCACACGCTCGTCCTCCAAGCTCTCTCCCTGGCAACGGCGCCAAATTTGGTGTCACTCTAGCACAATGGTAAGTACCAACGTGAGGAGATACACCTCATAAATGTCAATCCGTGGAGAGGTGAGGACCGGTATGAAGACCATAAGCAAGGGATGGCACAAGTGCACAGTGCGATGCACACACATACACACACGCGTGCACAAAGTAAGAGCAAAGAGTGGAACAATGGAAGGACTTCGATTACAAAAGAGTTCTCTTACAAAGCTGAAATCTACAACAAGCTCACCTCAAAAATGGGCTCTCCAGCCCTTTTTATAGGTTTTTGAGTGGTTTTGGCCCTGTCCACACCTAGTGTCCGGCCTAGTTAAAAAATAGGTTCCAAGCTTATTTGGGGGCTCAAACGGAGTCCAAAAATTCTGAAAATTGGTAGGATGATAGTTCTAATATCCTCAAGCTTGAGGACTCCTTGGCTTGAACAAAATGGAGTAAGAAACATGGAAAATGGTATTTACAATGGTTTTTAATGATAAAAATCACTATTTTTATAGGGATTTCTTCTGAAAATTTGACAAGTGCTTCTTGGAGCTCCCTACTTGCTCCTTCTTCTTGTGTGTCCACTTCCTTGATGCGCTTCCAAGCTTTTTCCTTGACCTTGAGCTTCAACACTTGTTCAGGTGAATACAGGTTTGCGCAGTTAATGGATGGCAACCGGTTGAAATTGGGAATGTTATTAATGACCATGATTATAAACTTGCAAGCTAAGCATTATAGATTATCCTAGCAGCTCTATGCATTGGTGAAGAAATCTACGAAGACCTAGGTAAATTGGGCAGAAATCATATTTCGGAAGTTGAAGAAGGAAGTTCGTAGATTGTTCAGATGCGTTGGATGAGCTGTGAGCACAGTGCTACACTCCAAGTTGGGAGTAGTTTTTACTTTACTTTTCACGGCCCCGATGTACTTACCTCGAGAATACACAATACGCTCGAGTAGGGTATTTTTACAAATTTTGAAGAACAGAGCGACAGAGCGGAAATCTAGAGGCAACACTTCTCAAGAGCACACGGAGACAGAGGTTGATGAAGAGCAGGAGTTCAGAAGGTGACAGGTGGTAGAGAATCAATGGACAGGAGGAGAGAGGAAGGCCAGGGAAGAAATAGAGAAGAAGGCAAGAGAGGAAGAGGCAACACGAAATGAGGACAAAGAAGAGAAACAACAACACCAAGAGGAAGAGGAATCTTGGAGAAGAGAAGGGAAACAAATGGAGAAAAGAGATGCCAAGGACGAAAGACAGCGGAAGCAATAGCCGAAACAAGGTGAAGATTCCAAAAGCTCTTTAAGTAAAATACTAGTGTTACATACTTTTCACGCATGTGGACTAGTGGATAAGTGGAAGACTAAGGAAGGAAGGGTGAAGTTACCACCACTTCGGTGCACAAATATCATCTATCCTTGGATGTAAAATGATGAAACTGTTAGACCAAAAATACTTGGCGACTTAGTCCAAGGGTTATCCTAGAGTGTGGTGAAGCTCGAAGAGTTTCAAAACAAGTATAATTCTATGATCGTGGAAAAAGACAAGTGGTTTATGGAGCGGGAATAGATGACAACCGATATTAACCGACTCCAAGAGGAGGCAGAAGCTGTTAGAGCTAAGAGTGCTACTAGAGACAGTAGAGCAAATGAAGAACTGATGGATGATCTCAATGAGGCGATTTCAAAAAATAACACTTTAAAAGTAACTATTGAAGAGAAGTCTAAAATAATAGCTCGATTACAAGCAGAGGTCAGACAAACACAAAAGTTGCAGCAAAAATTGAAGAAAAATAATAAGGAGTTAGCTACTAAGTTGCAGAAGGCCAAACAAGAAGTGTAGAGGGTAAAGGCAAAGGTCAAGGAACTGAGTGGTGAAATGAAAAGACAAAGCATATTGACCACAGTAGTGGAAGAAAGAATGGCAGTCCGGAATTTGAAATTTACTGCCTTAGATGAAAAGTTCTCGACTGTGTAGGAAAATCAAGATACAATGCAAGCAGAGCTTCCAGGGATTCCTGAAACTGGAAAAACAAGTTAGTCAATGGAAGCAACAATGTGCAGATGCTAACCTCGTTTTGGCTGATAAAGAAGCGGAAGTGGAGAAGCTCAGAAATGAGGCTTCACTTTTGGAACTCACCTGTAAAAGAAAGTTAGAAGAAGTATCAAAGACCACTACCGAATATATAACTGAATTATCGGATGTTACTATAGCTTTTGGCAAGCTGTTAGAAAGATTCTCGCAGTGTATCCCAGAATTAGAAGTTTTCATAGTTAGCTTTAGAAGTTCTAGTCAACAACTATTAGATCCAAGGGAATTTTTTAAAGTGGAGATACTATTAATCGAAAAAAAATATTAGAGAGATGTTCAATGAATTGTAGTATGATATAGAAAGAATTATGTTTTCGGAGATGCAAAACCAAGATGATGATTTGTAGACTTGTACATTTTGTAAATAGTAGGTTCGGATCCACCGTGTGTCCCAGTGTTAGCAGTTGGAGTGGACGAACACTTCCGTTGTAATCACAATTCTTATTTCCAATGTAATTGAATGGAGGTTTACAAAGATATCAAGAGTTTTTTGGAAATTGTTAATTTCCATTATTCTACATTTCAGAAGTTCGGAATGGTGTGAAGCCCCTATCCCTTACAAAGAAGTATGGTGTCGTATATTACAGATAGATTCCGGAATCGACGAATACGGAGTAAGCAGATATGTAGAACTATGGAGGGTGAAGTTTGTATTTTTGAAGTCTGAATGTAGAGATAATACTGTAATGTATTCGTATTCATACTCTCAAATCAAAAGTTTATTCTATTGTGCAGAAGCTATGATTTTGTGTACATTGTCTATGGTGGGTTGTCTCTATTTATAATCAATGTTATTTTAAGTGGTGTGGAACAGAAACACATGTTTATGAGTATTGTGTATTCGTAAATCCCCATTCCCAAAGCTCTAAAGTTGGGTACTATTAGTCTATCAACAATCAATACGCTAAACAGCAATCAATTATGCATGTATCTTTTCATACCAAGCACGTGGTCCTTGCTTCAAACCATATAATGCCTTTTCCAACATGCACACTTTGTTTTCATGCCCTTTTTGCACAAAACCATGTGGCTCAAAAACATACACTTCTTCATGTAAGTCACCATTCAAAAATGTAGTTTTAATGTCTACTTAATGTACGTACATTCCAACCATGATGGGCTGCAAGTGCATAGATGCTACGAATAGTGGTCATTCAACAAGTGGTTGGAAAGGCCTCATCAAAATCAATGCCTTTTTCTTGAGCATAGCCTTTTGCAACAAGCCTAGCCTTATACCTCTAAATTGTTCCATTAGGTTTACGACTCAATCTGCATATCCATTTACTGCCAATCGCCTTTTTGCTCGGAGGCAAATCACACATAGACCAAGTACCATTCTTCATAATAGCATCATATTCTCATTGCATGGAAGCCATCCAATTTTTTGAATTTTGTGCTACTTCAAAAGAAGCAGACTCATTCTCATCACAAAGACTAGAGGCAGCCATAGAATAGAAATCTGTTGCAAAAGAAGCACAATGAGAGCCTTAAAGAGTATCATATGACAAACATGCATCTAATTTGGTGTCTTACAAAGTATGCACTCCCCACGAGCTTTCCAAAAAACCCAAAATCACAGCAAACGGATTTCGTATGAGAATTTTATGCCAGTTCAGGGTTTTGGGGATTAAAACAGGGAAACAGGGTCTCTTTGGGAGCTCAAAATAGGCGATAGGATACCTTTGTTTTAAACGATACCACTTCAGATGATACCACCTTAAACGATACGATACCTTCGAGATGATTGCGAGCACGATACCAATTTCGACGATACGATATTGCTATCCCCATGATACGATATTGGAAATGGTCAGAATACGATACCTCTGGTTTGCACGATACGATATGAGTCTGTAAACGATACGATACCGCTCAGTAGACGATACGACACCACTTGACCTGACGCGATATGATACCAGAGTAGGGGACGATACGATACCAGGATGGCGATACGATACCAAAAATCAGACGATACGATATTGAATCTTTGCACGATACGATACCAAAACAGGAGGCGATACGATACCAGCTTCGCTGACGATACGATACTAGTTTATGAATGATACGATACCACTCCGATCGCGATACGATACTGCTTGTGCTATGCAATACGATACTGCTCGATCGACGATACGATACCACGAGGTGCACGATACGATACCAGGTGGACCACGATATGATACCACCGGAGTGACCGCGATCACGACACCAGCACTTGACGATACGATACGAGAATGGTATCATGATACCTCAAGTTGGCATGCACGATATGATACCCCAACAAGAATCACGATACACGGGAGTTCTGGTATCGTGATACCAAATCTCAACCGGACACGATACTTGGAGATTTTCACAGCCAAATTCAAAAGTTTTTGCAAATATGAGTACCTTGTGTCCTTCTTATCACTTCTATCAGCTCTAGATGCAAAATCACACTTCCAAGTCACAATATGCCACTCGCGATACCAGGCAATGTTCCTCTCATGTCGTGATACTCTCGCCTAGATTTTGGTATTTTTGAGAGTTTTTCAAGTGTTTTTCTTCCACGTTTTTGGTTCTCAACTCCCCCTATGCTTCTTTCTCATAGCCACGAGTAAAAAATGAGTGAATCTACTGTCGAAAATGGAAAAAATCAGAGAATATGAAGAGGGAAGAAGATGGTGATGATGATGAAGTTGAAGAAGGAGAAAAGCTCAGAAACTTAACTAAAAATGGTGATTTTTTTACCTTCCAACGTCGCTACTCTAGGTCTTATTGTCACACGCTCGTCCTCCAAGCTCTCTCCCCGGCAACGGCGTCAAATTTGGTGTCACTCTAGCACAATGGCAAGTACCAACGTGAGGAGATACACCTCATAAATGTCAATCCATGGAGAGGTGAGGACCGGTATGAAGACCGTGAGCAAGTGATGGCACAAGTGCACAATGCGATGCACACAGATACACACAGGCGTGCACAAAGTAAGAGCAAAGAGTGGAAAAATGGAAGGACTTCAATTACAAAAGAGCTCTCTTACAAAGCTGAAATATACACAAAGCTCACCTCAAAAATGGGCTCTCCAGCCCTTTTTATAGGTTTTTGAGTGGTTTTGGCCCTATCCAGACCTAGTGTCCGGCCTAGTTAAAAAATAGGTTCCAAGGCTTATTTGGGGGCTCAAACGGAGTCCAAAAATTATGAAAATTGGTAGGATGATAGTTCTAATATCCTCAAGCTCGAGGACTCCTCGGCTTGAACAAAATGGAGTAAGAAACATGGAAAATGGTATTTACAATGGTTTTTAGTGATAAAAATCACTATTTTTAAAGGGATTTCTTCTGAAAATTTGACAGGTGCTTCTTGGAGCTCCCTACTTGCTCCTTCTTCTTGTGTGTCCACTTCCTTGATGCGCTTCCATGCTTTGTCCTTGACCTTGAGCTTCAACACTTGTTCAGGTGAATACAAGTTTGCGCAGTTGCCGGATGACAACCCGTTGAAATTGGGAATGTTATTAATGACCATGATTATAAACTTGCAAGCTAAGCATTATAGATTATCCTAGCAGCTCTATGCCTTGGTGAAGAAATCTGCGAAGACCTAGGTAAATTGGGCAGAAATCATATTTCGGAAGCTGAAGAAGGAAGTTCGTAGATTGTTTAAATGCATCGGATGAGTTGTGAACACAGTGCTATACTCCAAGCTGGGAGTAGTTTTTACTTTGCTTTTCACGACCCCGATGTACTTACCTCGAGAACACACAATATGCCGGAGTAAGGTATTTTTACAAATTTTGAAGAAAAGAGCGACAGAGCGGAAATCCAGAGGTAACACTTCTCAAGAGCAGGTGGAGATAGAGGTTGATGAAGAGCAAGAGTCCAGAAGGTGATAGGTGGTAGAGAATCAACGGAGAGGAGGAGAGAGGAAGGCCAGGGAAGAAATAGAGAGGAAGGCAAGAGAGGAAGAGGCAACACGAAATGAGGACGAAAAAGAGAAACAACAACACCAAGAGGAAGAGGAATCTTGGAGAAGAGAACGGGAAGAAATGGAAAAAAGAGATGCTACATTCTGTAAATAGTGGGTTCAGATCCACCGTGTGTGCCAATGTTAGCAGTTGGAGTAGACGAACACTTTCATTGTGATCACAATTCTTATTTCCAAGGTAATTAAATGGAGGTTTACAAAGATATCAAGAGTTTTTTGGAAATTGTTAATTTCCATTATTCTACATTTCAGAAGTTCGGAATATTGTGAAGCCCCTATCCCTTACAAAGAAGTATGGTGTCGTATATTACAGATAGATTCCGGAATCGACGAATACGGAGTATGCAGATATGCAGAACTTTGGAGGGTAAAGATTGTATTTTTGAAGTCGGAATGTAGAGATAATACTGTAATGTATTCGTATTCATACTCTGAAATCAAAAGTTTATTCTATTGTGCAGAAGCTATCATTCTGTGTACATTGTGTATGGTGGATTGTCTCTTTTTATAATCAATGTTATTTTAAGTGGTGTGGAACAGAAACACATGTTTATGAGTATTGTGTATTCGTAAATCCCCATTCCCAAAGCTCTAAAGTGGGGTACTATTAGTCTATCAGCAATCAATACGCTAAACAGCAATCAATTATGCATGTATCTTTTCATACCAAGCACGTGGTCCTTGCTTCAAACCATATAATGTCTTTTCCAACATGCACACTTTGTTTTCATGCCCTTTTTGCACAAAACCATGTGGCTCAAAAACATACACTTCTTCATGTAAGTCACCATTCAAAAATGTAGTTTTAATGTCTAGTTAATGTACGTACATTCCAACCATGATGGGTTGCAAGTGCATAGATGCTACGAATAGTGGTCATTCAACAAGTGGTTGGAAAGGCCTCATTAAAATCAATGCCTTTTTCTTGAGCATAGCCTTTTGCAACAAGCCTAGCCTTATACCTCTAAATTGTTCCATCCGGTTTATGACTCAACTTGCATATCCATTTACTACCAATGGCCTTTTTGCTCGGAGACAAATCACACAAACACCAAGTACCATTCTTCATAATAGCATCATATTCTCATTGCATGGAAGCCATCCAATTTTTTGAATTTTGTGCTTCTTCAAAAGAAGCAAACTCATTCTCATCACAAAGACTAGAGGCAGCCATAGAATAGCAATCTGATGCAAAAGATGCACAATGAGAGCCTTAAAGAGTATGATATGACAAAGATGCATCTAATTTGGTGTCTCACAAAGTCTGCACTCCCCACGAGCTTTCCAACAAACCCAAAATCACAGCAAACGGATTTCGTATGAGAAAGTTATGCGAGTTCAGGGTTTTGGGGATTAAAACAGGGAAACAGGGTCTCTCCGGGAGCTCAAAATAGGCGATACGATACCTTTGTTTTAAACGATACCACTTTAGACGATACCACCTTAGACGATAAAATACCACCGGGATGATTGCGAGCACGATACCAACTACGATACTGCTATCCCCATGATACGATATTGAAAATGGTCACGATATGATACCTCTGGTTTGCACGATACGATATGAGTCTCTAAACGATACGATACCGCTCAGTAGACGATACGACACCACTTGACCTGACGCGATACGATACCACAATAGGGGACGATACGATACCGGGATGGCGATACGATACCAAAAATCAGACGATATGATATTGAATCTTTGCACGATACGATACCAAAACAGGAGGCGATACGATACCAGCTTCGCTCACAATACGATACCAGTTTATGAACGATACGATACCACTCCAATCACGATACGATACTGCTTGTGCTATGCGATACGATACCGCTCGATCGACGATACGATACCACGAGGTGCACGATACGATACCAGGTGGACCACGATACGATACAACCGGGGTGACCGCGATCACGATACTAGCACTTGACGATACGATACGAGAATGGTATCGTGATACCTCAAGTTGGCATGCAGGATACGATACCCCAACAAGTATCCTGATACACGGGAGTTCTAGTATCGCATACCAAATCTCAAGAGGACACAAACTTGGAGATTTTCACAGCCAAATTCAAACTTTTTTGCAAATATGAGTACCTTGTGTCCTTCTTATCACTTCTATCAGCGTCTAGATGCAAAATCACACTTCCAAGTCACGATACGACACTCCCCATACCAGGCGATGTTCCTCTCATGCCGTGATTCTCTTGCCCAGATTTTGGTATTTTTGAGAGTTTTTCAAGTGTTCTTCTTCCACGTTTTTGGTTCTCAACTCTCCCTATGCTTCTTTCTGACAGCCACGAGTAAAAAATGAGTGAATGTACTATCAAAAATGGAAAAAATCAAAGAATATGAAGAGGGAAGAAGATGGTGATGATGATGAAGTTGAAGAAGGAGAAAAGCTCAGAAACTGAACTAAAAATGGTGATTCTTTTACCTTCCAGCGTCGATGTTCTACGTCTTATTGTCACACGCTCGTCCTCCAATCTCTCTCCCCAGCAACGGCGCCAAATTTGGTGTCACTCTAGCACAATGGCAAGTACCAACATGAGGAGATACACCTCATAAATGTCAATCAGTGGAGAGGTGAGGGCCGGTATGAAGACCGTGAGCAAGTGATGGCACAAGTGCACAGTGCGATGCACACACATACACACACGCGCGCACAAAGTAAGAGCAAAGGGTGGAACAATGGAAGGACTTCGATTACAAAAGAGCTCTCTTACAACGCTGAAATCTACAACAAGCTCACCTCAAAAATGGGCTCTCCAGCCCTTTTTATAGGTTTTTGAGTGGTTTTGGCCCTGTCCAGACCTAGTGTCCAGCCTAGTTAAAAAATAGGTTCCAAGGCTTATTTGGGGGCTCAAACGGAGTCCAAAAATTATGAAAATTGGTAGGATGATAGTTCTAATATCCTCAAGCTCGAGGACTCCTCGGCTTGAACAAAATGGAGTAAGAAACATGGAAAATGGTATTTACAATGGTTTTTAGTGATAAAAATCTCTATTTTTATAGGGATTTCTTCTGAAAATTTGACAGGTGCTTCTTGGAGCTCCCTACTTGCTCCTTCTTCTTGTGTGTCCACTTCCTTGATGCGCTTCCATGCTTTGTCCTTCACCTTGAGCTTCAACACTTGCTCAGGTGAATACAAGTTTCCGCAGTTGCTGGATGGCAACCCGTTGAAATTGGGAATGTTATTAATGACCATGATTATAAACTTGCAAGCTAAGCATTATAGATTATCCTAGAAGCTCTATGCCTTGGTGAAGAAATCTGCGAAGACCTAGGTAAATTGGGCAGAAATCATATTTCGGAAGCTGAAGAAGGAAGTTCGTAGATTGTTCAAATGCATCGGATGAGCTGTGAACATAGTGCTAGACTCATAGCTGGCAGTAGTTTTTACTTTGCTTTTCACGACCTCGATGTACTTACCTCGAGAATACACAATATGCTCGAGTAAGTTATTTTTACAAATTTTGAAGAAAAGAGCGACAGAGCGGAAATCCAGAGGTAACACTTCTCAAGAGCAGGCAGAGATAGAGCTTGATGAAGAGAAGGAGTCCAGAAGGTGACACGTGGTAGACAATCAACGGAGAGGAGGAGAGAGGAAGGCTAGGGAAGAAATAGAGAGGAAGGCAAGAGAGGAAGAGGCAACACGAAATGAGGACGAAGAAGAGAAACAACAACACCAAAAGGAAGAGGATTCTTGGAGAAGAGAAGGGGAAGAAATGGAAAAAAGAGATGCCAAGGAGGAAAGACAGAGGAAGCAATAGCCGAAACAAGGTGAACATTCCAGAATCTCTTTAAGTAAAATACTAGTGTTACATACTTTTCACGCATGTGGACTAGTGGATAAGTGGAAGACTAAGGAAGGAAGGGTGAAGTTACCACCACTTCGGTGCACAGATATCATCTATCCTTGGATGTAAAATGATGAAATTGTTAGACCAAAAATACTTGGCGACTTAACCCAAGGGTTATCCTAGAGTGTGGTGAAGCTCGAAGAGTTTCAAAACAAGTATAATTCTATGATCGTGGAAAAAAACAAGTGGTTTATGGAGCCGGAATAGATGACAACGGATATTAACCGACTCCAAGTGGAGGCAGAAGCTTTTAGAGCTAAGAGTGCTACTAGAAACAATACAGCAAATGAAGAACTGATGGATGATCTCAATGAGGTGATTTCAAAAAATAACACTTTAAAAGTAACTATTGAAGAGAAGTCTAAAATAATAGCTCAATTAGAAGCAGAGGTCAAACAAACACAGAAGTTGTAGCAAAAATTGAAGAAAACTAATAAGGAGTTAGCTACTAAGTTGTAGAAGGCCGAACAAGAAGTGTACAGGTTAAAGGCAAAGGTGAAGGAACTAAGTGGTGAAATGAAAAGACAAAGCATATTGACCACAGTAGTGGAAGAAAGAATGGCAGTCCGGAATTTGAAATTTACTGCCTTAGAAGAAAAGTTCTCGACTATGTAGGAAAATCTCGATACAGTGCACGCAGAGGTTGCAGGGATTCCTGAAACTAGAAAAACAAGTTAGTCAATGGAAGCAACAATGTGCAGATGCTAACCTCGTTTTGGCTGATAAAGAAGCGGAAGTGGAGAAGCTCAGAAATGAGGCTTCAGTTTTGGAACTCACCTATAAAACAAAGTTAGAAGAAATATCAAAGACCACTACAGAATATATAACTGATTTATCGGATGTTACTATAGCTTTTGGCAAGCTGTTAGAAGGATTCTTGCAGTGTATCCCAGAATTAGAAGTTTTCATAGTTAGCTTTAGAAGTTCTAGTCAACAACTATTAGTTCCAAGGGAATTTCTTGAAGCGGAAATACTATTAATCGAAAAAAATATTAGAGAGATGTTCAATGAATTGCAGTATGTTATAGAAGGAATTATGTTTTCGGAGATGCAAAACCAAGATGATTATTTGTAGACTTGTACATTTTGTAAATAGTGGGTTCCGATCCACCGTGTCTCCCAGTGTTAGCAGTTGGAGTGGACGAACACTTTCATTGTAATCACAATTCTTATTTCCAATGTAATTGAATGGAGGTTTACAAAGATATCAAGAGTTTTTTGGAAATTGTTAATTTCCATTATTCTACATTTCAGAAGTGGTGTGAAGCCCGTATCCCTTACAAAGAAGTATGGTGTCATATATTACAGATAGATTCTGGAATCGACGAATACGGAGTAACCAGATATGCAGAACTATGGAGGGTGAAGTTTGTATTTTCGAAGTCGGAATGTAGAGATACTGTAATGTATTCGTATTCATACTCTAAAATCAAAAGTTTATTCTATTGTGCAGAAGCTATGATTCTGTGTACATTGTGTATGGTGGATTGTCTCTATTTATAATCAATGTTATTTTAAGTGGTGTGGAACAGAAACACATGTTTATGAGTATTGTGTATTTGTAAATCCCTATTCCCAAAGCTCTAAAGTGGGGTACTATTAGTCTATCAGCAATCAATACGCTAAACAGCAATCAATTATGCATGTATCTTTTCATACCAAGCACGTGGTGCTTGCGTCAAACCATATAATGTCTTTTCCAACATGCACACTTTGTTTTCATGCCCTTTTTGCACAAAACCATGTGGCTCAAAAACATACACTTCTTCATGTAAGTCACCATTCAAAAATGTAGTTTTTAATGTCTAGTTAATGTACGTACATTCCAGCCATGATGGGCTGCAAGTGCACAGATGCTATGAATAGTGGTCATTCAACAAGTGGTTGGAAAGGCCTCATCAAAATCAATGCCTTTTTCTTGAGCATAGCCTTTTGCAACAAGCTTAGCCTTATACCTCTAAATTGTTCCATCAGGTTTAGGACTCAACTTGCATATCCATTTAGTGCCAATGGCCTTTTTGCTCGGAGGCAAATCACACAAAGACCAAGTACCATTCTTCATAATAGCATCATATTCTCATTGCATGGAAGCCATCCAATTTTTTGAATTTTGTGCTTCTTCAAAAGAAGCAAACTCATTCTCATCACAAAGACTAGAGGCAGCCATAGAATAGCAATCTGATGCAAAAGAAGCACAATGAGAGCCTTAAAGAGTATGATATGACAAAGATGCATCTAATTTGGTGTCTCACAAAGTCTGCACTCCCCAGCTTTCCAACAAACCCAGAATCACAGCAAACGGATTTTGTATGAGAAAGTTATGGGAGTTCAGAGTTTTGGGGATTAAAACAGGGAAACAGGGTCTCTCTGGGAGCTCAAAATAGGCGATACGATACCTTTGTTTTAAATGATACCACTTTAGACGATACCACCTTAGACGATACGATACCAGCGCGATGATTGGGAGCACGATACCAACTTCCACGATATGATACTACTATCCCCATGATACGATATTGGAAATGGTCACGATACCATACCTCTGGTTTGCACGATACGATATGAGTCTATAAACGATACGATACCGCTCAGTAGACGATACGACACCACTTGACCTGACGTGATACGATACAAGAGTAGGGGACGATACGATATCGGGATGGTGATACGATACCAAAAATCAGACGATACGATATTGAATCTTTGCACGATACGATACCAAAACACGAGGCAATACGATACCAGCTCGGCTGACGATACCATACTATTTTATGAACCATACGATACCACTCCAATCGCGATACAATACTGCTTGTGCTACACGATACGATACCACTCGATCGACGATACGATACCTCGAGGTGCACGATACGATACCAGGTGGACCACAATACAATACCACCGTGGTGAAAGCGATCACGATACCAGCACTTGACGATACGATACGAGAATGGTATCGTGATACCTCAAGTTGGCATGCACGATACGATACCCCAACAAGTATCGCGATACATGGGAGTTTTGGTATCGCAATACCAAATCTGTGGACACGATACTTGGAGATTTTCACAGCCAAATTCAAAAATGTTTGCAAATATGAGTACCTTGTGTCCTTCTTATCACTTCTATGAGCCTCTAGATGCAAAATCACACTTCCAAGTCACGATACGACACTCGCCATACCAGGCGATGTTCCTCTCATGCCTTGATACTCTCGCCTAGATTTTGGTAATTTTGAGAGTTTTTCAAGTGTTTTTTTTCTACATTTTTGGTTCTCAACTCCCCCTATGCTTCTTTCTCACAACCACGAGTAAAAAATGAGTGAATATACTGTCAAAAATGGAAAAAATCAGAGAATATGAAGAGGGAAGAAGATGGTGATGATGATGAAGTTGAAGAAGGAGAGAAGCTCAGAAACTGAACTAAAAATGGTGATTTTTTTACCTTCCAACCTCGCTACTCTACATCTTATTGTCAAACCCTCATCCTCCAATCTCTCTCCCAGGCAACGGCGCCAAGTTTGGTGTCACTCTAGCACAATGGCAAGTACCAACATGAGGAGATACACCTCATAAATGTTAATCCGTGCGAGGTGAGGACCGTTATGAAGACCGTGAGCAACTGATGGCACAAGTGCACAGTGCGATGCACACACATACACACATGAGCGCACAAAGTAAGAGCAAAGAGTGGAACAATGGAAGTACTTCGATTACAATTACTTTGCTTTTCACGACCCTGATGTACTTACCTCGAGAATACACAATATGCTCGAGTAAGGTATTTTTACAAATTTTGACGAAAAGAGCGACAGAGCGGAAATCCAGAGGTAACACTTCTCAGGAGTAGGCGAAGACAGAGGTTGATGAAGAGCAAGAGTCCAAAAGGTGACAGGTGGTAGAGAATCAATAGAGAGGAGGAGAGAGGAAGGCTAGTGAAGAAATAGAGAGGAAGGCAAGAGAGGAAGAGGCAACACGAAATGAGGACGAAGAAGAGAAACAACAACACCAAGAGGAAGAGGAATCTTGGAGAAGAGAAGGGGAAGAAATGGAAAAAAGAGATGCCAAGGAGGAAAGACAGCGGAAGCAATAGCAGAAACAAGGTGAACATTGTAGAAGCTCTTTAAGTAAAATACTAGTGTTACATACTTTTCACGCATGTGGACTAGTGGATAAGTGGAAGACTAAGGAAGGAAGGGTGAAGTTACCACCACTTCGGTGCACAGATATAATCTATCCTGGGATGTAAAATGATGAAACTGTTAGACCAAAAATACTTGGCGACTTAGCCCAAGGGTTATCCTAGAGTGTGGTGAAGCTTGAAGAGTTTCAAAACAAGTATAATTCTATGATCGTGGAAAAAGACAAGTGGTTTATGGAGCTGGAATAGATGACAATCGATATTAACTGACTCCAATTGGAGCCAGAAGCTGTTAGAGCTAAGAGTGCTACTAGAGACACTACAGCAAATGAAGAACTGATACTGATCTCAATGAGGCTATTTCAAAAAATAACACTTTAAAAGTAACTATTGAAGAGAAGTCTAAAATAATAGCTCGATTACAAGCAGAGGTCAGACAAACACAGAAGTTGCAGCAAAAATTGAAGAAAACTAATAAGGAGTTAGCTACTAAGTTACAGAAGGCCGAACAAGAAGTGTAGAGGTTAAAGGCAAAGGTCAAGGAACTGAGTGGTGAAAAGAAAAGACAAAGCATATTGACCACACTAGTGGAACAAAGAATGGCAGTCCAGAATTTGAAATTTACTGCCTTAGAAGAAAAGTTCTCGATTGTGTAGGAAAATCTGGATACAGTGCAGGTAGAGGTTGCAGGGATTCGTGAAACTAGAAAAACAAGTTAGTCAATGGAAGCAACAATGTGCAGATGCTAACCTCGTTTTGGCTGATAAAGAAGCGGAAGTGGAGAAGCTCAGAAATGAGGCTTCAGTTTTGGAACTCACCTGTAAAACAAAGTTAGAAGAAATATCAAAGACCACTACCGAATATATAACTGAATTATCGGATGTTACTATAGCTTTTGGCAAGCTGTTAGAAGGATTCTCACAGTGTATCCCAGAATTAGAAGTTTTCATAGTTAGCTTTAGAAGTTCTAGTCAACAACTATTAGATCCAAGGGAATATTTTGAAGGAGAGATACTATTAATCGAAAAAAATATTAGAGAGATGTTCAATGAATTGCAGTATGATATAGAAAGAATTATGTTTTCGGAGATGCAAAACAAAGATGATGATTTGTAGACTTGTACATTTTGTAAATAGTGGGTTCGGATCCACCGTGTGTGCCAGTGTTAGCAGTTGGAGTGGACGAACACTTTCATTGTAATCACAATTCTCATTTCCAATGTAATTGAAAGGAGGTTTACAAAGATATCAAGAGTTTTTTGGAAATTGTTAATTTCCATTATTCTACATTTCAGAAGTTCGGAATGGTGTGAAGCCCCTATCCCTTTACGATACCACCGGGATGATTGGGATCACGATACCAACTTCCACGATACGATACTGCTATCCCCATGATACGATATTGGAAATGGTCATGATACGATACCTCTGGTTTGCATAATATCATACCAGTCTGTAAACGATACGATACCGCTCAGTAGATGATACGAGTCCACTTGACTTGACGCGATACGATACCAGAGTAGGGGACGATACGATACCGGGATGGCGATACGATACCAAAAATCAAACGATACGATATTGAATCTTTGCACGATTCGATAACAAAACAGGAGGCGTTACGATAGCAACTTGGCTGACGATATGATACCAGTTTACGAACGATATGATACCACTCCAATCGCGATACGATACTGCTTGTGCTACGTGATACGATACCGCTCGATCGACAATACGATACCACGAGGTGCACGATACGATACCAGGTGGACCCACGATACGATACCATCAAGGTGACCGCGATCGTGATACCAGCACTTTACGATACGATACCAGAATGGTATTGCGATACCTCAAGTGCGCATGCACGATACGATACCTCAACAAGTATCACGATACACAAGAGTTTTGGTATCGCGATACCAAATCTCAACCAGACACGATACTTGGAGGTTTTCACAGCCAAATTCAAAAATTTTTGCAAATATGAGTACTTGTATCCTTCTTGTCACTTCTATCAGCCAGTAGATGCAAAATCACCCTCCCAAGTCACAATACTCCACTCGCGATACCAGGCGTTGTTCCTCTCATGCCGCGATATTTTCGCCCAGATTTTGGTATTTTTGAGAGTTTTTCAAGTGTTTTTCTTCCACGTTTTTGGTTCCCAACTCCCCCTACGCTTCTTTCTCACAACCACGAGTAAAAAATGAGTGAATGTACTGTCAAAAATGGAAAAAATCAGAGAATATGAAGAGGGAAGAAGATGGTGATGATGATGAAGATGAAGAAGGAGAAAAACTCAGAAACTCAATTGAAAATGGTGATTTTTTAACCTTCCGACGTCGCTACTCTACATCTTACTGTTACACACTCGTCCTCCAAGCTCTCTCCCCGGCAACTGCGCCAAATTTGGTGTCACTATAGCACAATGGCAAGTACCAACGTGAGGAGATACACCTCATAAATGTCAATCCGTGGAGACGTGAGGACCGGTATGAAGACCATGAGCAAGTGATGGTACAAGTGTGTGAGTGAAAGCACACAAGCATGCACACACATACACACACACGCGCACAAAGTGAGAGCAAAGAGTGGAAAAATGGAAGGACTTCGATTACAAAAGAGCTCTCTTACAAAGCTTAAATCTACAACAAGCTAACCTCAAAAATGAGCTCTCCAGCCCTTTTTATAGGTTTTTGAGTGGTTTTGGCCCTCTCCACACCTAGTGTCTGGCCTAGTTAAAAAAGAGGTTCCAAGGCTTATTTGGGGGCTCAAACGGAGTCCAAAAATTATGAAAATTGGTAGAATGATACTTCTAATACTCCTCAAGCTCGAGGACTCCTCGACTTGAACAAAAAGGAGTAAGAAACATGGAAAATGGTATTTACAATGGTTTTTAGTTATAAAAATCACTATTTTTATAGGTATTTCTTCTGAAAATTTGACAGGTGCTTCTTGGAGCTCCCTACTTGCTCCTCCTTCTTGTGTGTCCAATTCCTTGATGTGCTTCCATGCTTTGTCCTTGACCTTGAGCTTCAACACTTATTCAAGTGAATACAGATTTGCATAGTTGTCGAACGGCAACCCGCTAAAATTGGGAATGTTATTAATGACCATGATTATAAACTTGCAAGCTAAGCATTATGGAATATCCTAGCAGCTATATGCCTTGGTGAAGGAATCTGCGAAGACTTAGGTAAATTGGGCAGAAATCATATTTCGGAAGCTGAAGAAGGAAGTTCTAGATTGTTCAGATGCATCGGATAAGCTGTGAACATAGTGCTAGACTCCAAGGTGGGAGTAGTTTTTACTTTGCTTTTCACGACCCCGATGTACTTACCTCGAGAATACACAATATGCTCGAGTAAGGTATTTTTACAAATTTTGAAGAAAAGAGCGATAGAACGCAAATCGAAAGGTAACACTTCTCAAGAGAAGGCAGAGATAGAGGTTGATGAAGAGCAGGAGTCCAGAAGGCGACAAGTGGCGGAGAATCAACGGAGAGGAGGAGAGAGGAAGGCCAGGGAAGAAATAGAGAGGAATGCAAGAGAGGAAGAGGGAAGACGAAATCAAGAAGAAGAAGAGAAACAACAACACCAAGAGGAAGAGGAATCTCGGCGACTTAGCCCAAGGGTTGTCCTAGAGTGTGGTGAAGCTCGAAGAGTTTCAAAAAAAGTATAATTCTATGATTATGGAAAAAGATAAGTGGTTTATGGAGCGGGAATAGATGACAACAGATATTAACTGACTCCAAGTGGACGCAGAAGTTGTTAGAGCTAAGAGTGCTACTAGAGACAGTACAACAATTGAAGAACTGATGGATGATCTGAATGAGGCGATTTCAAAAAATAACACTTTAAAAGTAACTATTGAAAAGAATTCTAAAATTATAGCTTGATTAAAAGCAGAGGTCAGACAAACGCAGAAGTTGCAGCGGAAATTGAAGAAAACTAATAAGGACTTAGCTACTAAGTTGCAGAAGGCCGAACAAGAAGTGTAGAGGTTAAAGGCAAAGGTCAAGTAACTGAGTGGTGAAATGAAAAGACAAAGCATATTGACCACAGTAGTGGAAGAAAGATTGGGAGTCCAAAATTTGAAATTTACTACCTTAGAAGAAAAGTTATGGACTGTGCAGGAAAATCTGGATACAGTGCAGGCACAGGTTGCAGGGATTCCTGAAACTGGAAAAGCAAGTTAGTCAATGGAAGCAACATTGTGCAGATGCTAACCTCATTTTGGCTGATAAAGAAGCGAAAGTGGAGTGGGTGGAAAGGCCTCATCAAAATCAATGCCTCTTTCTTGAGCATATCCTTTTGCAACAAGCCTAGCCTTATACCTCTAAATTGTTCCATCAGGTTTACGACTCAACTTGCATATCCATTTAGTGCCAATGGCCTTTTTGCTTGGAGGCAAATCACACAAAGACCAAGTACCATTCTTCATAATAGCATCATATTCTCATTACAAGGAAGCCATCCAATTTTTTGAATTTTGTGCTTCTTCAAAAGAAGCAGACTCATTCTCATCACAAAGACTAGAGGCAGCCATAGCATAGCAATCTGATGCAAAAGAAGCACAATGAGAGCCTTAATGAGTATGATATGACAAAGATGCATTTAATTTGGTATCTCACAAAGTCTGCACTAGCCATTTAGGCATAGTTTTTGCCTCCTCTATATCAACCCTCTCATCAACAAGTGCATCATGTAAATCTGCATTAGAAATCATCATGTGAAACCTATAAAGGTTGAGAAATTGCCTCATTTGGAACAACACTTGACTATCCACTTGTAAAAAGAGATAGCAAAGTGTCATACACGTCTTTGGAGCTAACTAATGTCTCCTTAATACATGAAATTAATGGCTGGATTGCATCTCCACAAAAACAATATCATGGCTAACCAAAATGCATTTAGTTTGTGGATGATACAAATGATAGCCTTTGCTTTTAGAACTGTACCCAACAAAAATACATTTTACTACTTTATCATCAAATTTTCTATGTTGTTGTTGAGGCATAATGCATATGCCAGACAACCAAAGACATGTACATGAGCAATAGATGGTTTATGACCATGCCAAGCCTCATATCAAGTGATAGACTACAATGCTTCAATGGAACACCTATTAAGTATGTATGCTACACACATAATACCCTCATGCCAGAAGCTATGTGGTAAATTATAACTTTTGATCATACACCTTGCCATTTTCATGACTCATCTGTTCTTTCTTTTAGCAACTTCATTCTATTGAGGTGTATGCAACACCGTACACTGATGTTTTATCCCACATTCAGCCAGAAATGCATTAAAATCAAAAAACATGTATTCCCCTCTATCAAAATGGAGGATGCCCATTTTACATGCTGACATATTTTCAACCAAAATTAGAAACTGTTTTAAGCACATAAATACTTCAGACTTTTCTTTTAGTGGATACACCCATGCATGCCTAGAAAAATCATCAATGAAAGTCGAGAAGTAAAGGTAGTTCCAAAAGAAGGTGTCTGCATAGGACTAAAGACATCATTGTGAACAAGTTGCAATTTCTCAATAGCTCGAACTGAACCATCTTTTGGAAAGGAGGAACATTGCATTTAGCCCAAAATATAGTCTTCACAAACATGTTTACAAGGTGCATCACGTTTGTTGATATATTTCGATATTGATGTGTGTGAACACACTTAGGACCGCCGAGGTAATTTATTCCCTCTTTAGGAGGTTCCCCCCCCCCTATATATATGCCTATAACCAACGGGTTACTTTTCTTTGTACATTCACTTGGTAATACATTCAGTATTGTGTGTTGTGCTCCAAGCTTCTTATTCTTCCTTGTGCTATTTGCATGCTTGCATAGATGTCAAACTCCAACAATTGGTATCAGAGCAGGTTGTTGCTTCATCTATGGCATTGTGGAAAGCACTTGGACAAAATTTGGTGAGTATATTCAAGGTGATTAAGATTTCAAAATAGCTTGGCTATTCATGTTGAAATTTTGATATGAGATTATTTCGGCCTTCAAACACACCATTGCAATGCCTATGTAGATTTCATCTTTTTCTGCCAAACATATATATAGGTTTTGATTTGCCAACACAAGTGCCTCGAAGTATGATACATGTCTAGTAGAACTTGACAGGGTTGTTTTGTTCAACTTTTTGAGATAGAATCATTTTTTTGCATCATGGTATTTTACTCAGTGGCCATTGTTGAAAGCAATGATGTTTTCTATATGTTGGCTATTGAGGATAAGTTGGATGGTATTGATTATCCATTATGAGCATATATGATGCATAATGTATTGGTCACAAAAGGATTGTGGAATATTGTACAAGGTGTTGAAAGACAACTTACTACATTTACAAATATTGTTATTGAAGGTGATGCAGATGTTGTTGAAGATGACGATCCTCAAGTTCTTGTTTGTGCAGTGGGCCCTGCTACACCTACTGCATAGCAACTACGATGGGATCACAGAGATGCTCATGCACATGTATTGATAGCTTTGTCTGCCAAACGTGCCATAATTCCTCATATTTGCTCTTGCAAAATAGCAAAGGATGCTTGAGATACACTTAACACTTTGTACTAGGCAAGAAATGAGGCTCATGTTTCTTACCTCCCAAAACAATTGGAGAGTGAGCATATGAATGAATGAGATTCTATGGACAATCTTTTTACAAAGATCAAAGACTTGAAGGAGCAATTGATTCCCGTAGATGAAATCTTACCAGATAGTTCACTTATGTAGACCGTTCTTAATGGGCTTCCATATATATGTAGTAGACTCAAATGTTTGGTACTTTGATATCGGAGCAACCAAACATATTACCTTGTGATGAAGTTTCCTCAGTTCACTTGAGCTTTCCCCTATAGGGAATACTATTACATGCACTAACAACTCCTCTTATCATGTAATGGGAGTTGGTAAGATCATTCTGACTACCACTGATGGTTGTTCTTTCACACTATCAGATGCTTTGTTTGTGCTAGGGATCAAGAAAAATCTGTTATTAATTTGAGGATTATCCAACATCAGCTTGGTTGTGAAATTTGTTGATAACAGATGTATAGTTCATGATCTATCAAATGGTGATGTCATTATTGATTCTAGAATTTTATGTTGTGGGCTATATAAGCTCACAGATTATGCAAAATTTGTGGATGATTCGGCATGTGTAGTTCACAATTCTCAGTCTATGTTAAATGCAAAACTTTTGACATGCACACTTTGATCACCTAAATTTTTCTAGTTTGCTATGCCTGTAGAAATCTAAAATGGTGTCCTCTCTGCCCGAATTTGAGGCACTTGATAAACATGTTTGTGAAAGATGTATTTTGGGCAAAATGCAATGTTCCTCCTTCTCAAAAGATGGTTCAATTCGAGCTACTCAAGAATTGCAGTTTGTTCTTAGTGATGTATGTGGTCCTATGCAGACACCTTCTTTTGCGAACTACCTTTACTTCGTGACTTTCATTTATGATTTTTCTAGCCATGCATGGGTGTATCCATTGAAAGCAAAATCAGAAGTGTCTATGTGCTTCAAACAATTTTTGGTTTTGGCTGAAAATCTGTCAGCATGTAAGATGGGCACCCTCTGTTCTAACAATTGTCACTCTTGATGGGTCACACAACCCTCGAACATGAACGAAACAATTATCGTTATTGGAGGATAGGTTCTTTGCGAGGAGGGATGTTGTCCCTTTTTTTCTTGTTTTTTCCATCATCTTTTTTCTTCAACGTGGAGGGGTCATGACATAGAAGTTTACCCTTAAGGGGGCTTTTCCATGGTATCTCAGTCAATTGTTTATCTTTATGAGAAGTCTTCTTTGGAAACAATTCCAATATGCTTTCAAAAATTGTGGATCCAATGATAGAGCTTTCGTTATCCTGGTTATCTTAATTGCTGGAAGTGAATCCATCCTCTTGGAGATTTTTGCAAGTGGAATCTTGGAGATTTTTCCCGTCAATGCGATAGTCATAGTGATTCATTCCCCTTCGATAATCCAAGTCATTTGCCTCCTTCTACAAGTTGTGAAAAATATTCGTTTCTTGAGCCGTGCGAGAGACTTCTCTCAATAATCACCTTAGGGATTCTTCTCCTTCTTCATCTCACTTCCATGAAGCTTTCAGGGTTCATCTCCATGACTTGTGTTTCCTTCCCTTTCTGAGCATCCAGAGGATGACCTTCTAACATGCTCTGAGCTACTGAAGCTTCTTTGTTGTCTATTACATTGACTTTTTTTTATTTTTCTTGTTCTTAATGGATTTCTCTCACAAAGGACAATCTTTTATTATATGGTTCTACAATACACAATGAAAGCAAGCATTTGGCAAGCTTGTATATAGTCTCTTGATCCACGATTTTCTCTTCTCCAATGTGCATGGGAATTTGGAGGGGAGATCCTTGTTTAAATCTGCTTGACACAAATCTGTGGTTGTCGTGTTGCATTGAACGAATATTTTGCACCTTCATAGATGAAACCCTCGACGTCCTTTCTCGAGGCCAGAGATTGATCGATAGGTGATACAATTTCCCTTATGAATCTATATAGGAAAAAGTGTAGGTTTGGAAAACACACTCGCACACCATCATATGTGCATACAACATGGAACATGGTTTTAATCACATTGCATGTTAAGAACGCACAAGAGGACAGCACCATCTTTGTAATTACATTCTTTTGGTGATTGGAGAATTTTTGTTCTCTACATCTCAGTCTACATTTAATCTTCCAATGTATTTTTCTCATCTCTATATTGGTCCATTATGTTATGCTATTTTCTTTTGTACAGAAACATCTACTTTGCAATTCCATGCATACATGGAACATAGCTTCAATTAGCACACATGTCTCGACTCTCAACATACCACTTGAGCTCAGGTAAGAGAATAGCTAGTTTAGAAAGCTGGAAAAAACATGCTCCAAAGAAATTCAATTTCCTTCCTATAGCTTTGTCAAAGAACATTTCTCAACGTATGATTTTTACAAAAACTAACGTAGGTTTGTGTAGAATTTGAAACAGCCTTTCCAACAAACTCAACATCACTAGAAATGAATTTCAGCTGAGAAAGTTATGTAAGTTATTCTGGTACTACTAGAATGGGGGGGCATAGCGACAACCCCCATTGAAAAAAAAAATTGTGTGCCTCATTGCTTATGTGACCCTCCTTTTTATGAGCGTCGCATAAGCGACAACCCCTTTTTTGAATTTAATTAAAAAAATAATGGGCATCATATAAGCAATGAGAAGCCTCACTTATGCCACATTAGTTTTAACCATCACAAATAGCATCCTTAATTATCGATGCTTGTAGCGATGCCAGGAAATTTCCTGCGATGCTCAAATGTTGCATAAGCAATGATCTGGATTCGTTAAAAAAAAAATCGATTTCTCCCGACACATTTGTGCTAGGATTGAGACGACAGAGAGAGAGAGAGAGAGAGAGAGAGAAAGAGAGAGAGATAGAGGGCTACTACAACGAGGATAGAGAGAGAGCTATAGTAGTCGACCGCTCGGTAAACACACATACACACACATACACATGCATACACACACACATATTAATACACATACACACATAGACATACACACACATTCACACATATTTATATTATATATATATATATATATATATATATATATATATATATATATATATATATATATATATATATATATATATATATATATATATATATATATATATATATATATATATATATATATATATATATATATATATATATATATGTATATGTATATATATAAGTATATATATTCATAAAAATATATAAATATATATATTGTTATAAATATATATACTGTTATTGTATATATATATATATATATATATATATATATATATATATATATATAGTTATACATACATACATACATACATGCACACACATATGCGTACACTCACATACATGTGTACACACACACATAAATAGACATACATATACATACACATATGTGCATACATACATACACATGTGCACATATGAAAACATACACATATGCACTTATGTCTAGTGTGTGTATATGTGCATACATACATACACATGTGCACATATACACACACTAGACATAAGTATGCATACACACACACATAGAGACACACATATACACACACATACACACACATGCACACATATGCATACATAATGCACATGCATATGCATACATACATACTTACATGCATACACACACATACACGCCCACGTACACATATACACACATACACACTGCATATACACCTACATACACATACACACATATATACGTACTTACATATACATACATACATGCATATGCACACACATGCACACATACATAGACACATGCATATACACATATGCATGCATACACACATGCACATGTACATATACATATACATATACATACATATATACACACATACATATGCATACATATACATATATGCACATCAAATCACATGCATACCTACCCACAAACATATTCATATACTTACACACACATAGTTACATACATGTATCTACTTGGACATGCACAGACTAGTAGGCACATAACTATATACATAAACTTACCTTACCTACACACACATATATATATACATACACACACACACACACATATATATACATACACACACACACACATATATATATACATACACATATATACATACACACATATACAAACATAAATTTACATATCTATATACACACAGATAGAGACACATACTCACACATACACATGCACACATATACATATACACATACACACATATGAAAACACACATACACACACTACACATAAATATGCATACACACACATAGAGACACACATACACACACATGCGTACATATGCATACATAATGCTCATACATATGCATACATACATACATACATACATGCATACACACACATACACACCCACATACAAATATACACACATACACACACTCACACATACACCTACATACACATACACACACATATACATACTTACATATACATACACACATATACATACATGCATATACACATACATACACACATACATACACACATGCATATACACATATGCATGCATACACACATACACATACATATACATACACACACACATACATATGCATACATATATGTATACGCACATTAGGTCACATGCATACCTGCCCACAAACATATGCATATACTTACACACACATAGTTACATATATGTATACCTAGACATGCACAGACCACCAAAGACATAACTTTATACATAAACTTACCTGCACACACATATGTACACACATACTTTTACATATTTTATATACACATAGATAGAGACAAATACACATGCATACACATATACATACACACATATGTGAAGAGATGGATAGGTATGTTCTTGAAGATGAAGAGGTGTTGCAAAATCCTTGATCTACACCCGCCAAATGAACTCCAGGAGTATATGGTGGGCCCTTCTAGCTTGCCAATGGATGTATTAGACACCCTATGTACCTTGGAAGATCACTCTCAAAAAGATAGATCAAAACAGATAAGTTGGAGTTAGCTCAGAGGTGAAAACTTGCTATTCTTGGTTCATACACATGTCCAGTGTTTTACATAATTCTCTCAGCACAGCAGCAATTAGCTCAATTCCTCTTGGGGAAGTCTAGGCAACTTAAAGAGCTAACTTTCAAGAGTAATCTCATCAAAAATAATGAACCACACACTGAGAATGAGTTTTAACAAGTGATGACATCATCCCGATTTTCACGGGCTGCTATAGAAATAGACCAGTGCGCAGAAAAGTCAACATAACTCAAAATGTATAAATTCAATGATCATGAAAATTTGTATGCTTATACAAGACACTAAGCTGAATCCAACAAACTATAAATCACTGAATTTGGATAAGTAAACACTGAGAAATGGCTCTGACAAGATGAGTGAAAAAGTCGGGTACCTGATAGAGAAGTGAAGATGAACAGACCCTGTTGACTTCAAATGAACATAACTGAAGATTGCAACATCCAAATGACATGAACATTTGTGATCATATAGTAGACTTATAGAGCTAACTTTACCAAGTTAAATCACTGAAATTGATGCACCAAGCTTAGAGAAAACATCTCTGCAAGCTGACTGAGAAAACTGAGAGTAATGGCAGTGAGTAGTACACTTCACAAGAACATCGAAAGATGAACTCAAATAATCATGAAAATGAAAGTATAATGTTTGTACAATACAATGACTTATTGATACATGTGTGTGCCTTGTAATCACACCTTGATATGGCATAAAGCTCAGCTCTTGGAGGTCTTCACATAGGTCTCTCTAACCACGACTAAAACTGCCATCTATTTATAGTTGAGTTTGGGAGGCTAACTTCCCTCAATCACTCTCCAATCAATCAATGATTGATTTGATTCTCTACCTACCACAAATCACGAATTCGTGGCTCCTCTTTCCATTCTTGATCAAGTGGACTCAACCACTTAAGATTCTTTCACTTTTACATTAAGTAAACTCTTCAAAACTTACAAGAGGTAGTTCACAAGTGAACTTTACATAGTCTTCATTTTAAGGCTTTTTCTATGACTTTGTGGGACTCAAGCCAATACTTAGGCTTGTCATAGACTTGCTCCAACAGCTCCCCCTCAAGCCAAGTATGCTTGAGGTCTTCAATCTTCCAAGATTACCTGCAAACCAATCATAGCCTTGAATTTGCAAAGCTTTGTACCATCCAATGCTTTGGTTAGAATATCTGCACATTGTTGATGAGTGGACACATATGATATTTGAATCTCTTTGCTTAGAACCTTTTCTCGTACATAGTGATAATGAACTTCAATATGTTTAGTCCTTGCATGAAAAATAGGATTAGCAGCCAAATGAATAGAACTCATATTGTCACCAAATATAGTTGGAGTTCCAAACTCCAATCCAAGATCTTTGAATAATGTCTTCATCCACATAGCTTCTTGTGTAGCTATGGCAAGACCTCTATATTCAGCTTCAGTAGAAGAGAGAGCAACTGTGGATTGCTTCCTGGATGACCATGAAATAAGCTTTGAACCTGCAAAGGTAAGATAACCTGAAGTGCTCCTTCTATCTTCCTTGGAGCCAGCCCAATCTGCATCAGAAAATAGCTTCAAACCTAAATTAGATACATAAGGATAATAAAGTCCTTCATTTATGGTTCCTTTGAGATACTTGAGAATCCTTTTGGCAGCATCCATATGTGGTTTCCTTGGTGTGTGCATAAATTGGCTTAGCACACTCACACTGTAACATATATCTACTCTTGTCAATGTGGCATAGTTGAGACTACCCACTAGACTTTGATATGATGTGATGTCCTCTATGAGTTCACCTTCATGTGAGCTCAATTTGTGATTGACCTCCATTGGAGTACCTGCAATCTTACAATCTTGCATCTTGAATTTTGCCAACATGTCCTTAATGTACTTTCTTTGAGTGAGAAACAAACCATGATCTTTGTAGACAACTTCCAAACCTAGGAAGTAGGTAAGTGAACCCAAATCACTTATCTTGAACTCTTCTCTCATCTAATCTTTGATCTTCTTCATACCATCTACATCATATCTTGTCAATATAATATCATCTACATATACACATAGGTAGATGACCTCGGAATTACTCTTTTTAATAAAGAGTGAAGGATCTGCCTTGCTTGGTTGAAAGCCTTTGTCCTGCAAGAATGAAACAAGCCTGAAATTCCAAGCTCTTGGAGCTTGCTTGAGACCATACAATGCTTTGTTAAGTTTACACACATAATCAGGATAAACTTGATTCTCAAAACCAGGTGGTTGTGCCATATATACCTCTTCTGTTATCCAACCATTCAAAAATGCATTCTTTACATCTAGTTGAAGTATCTTCCAATTCTTGGAAGAGGCAATACAAAGCAAAACCCTAATAGTAGGCATCTTTGCCACAGGAGAGAAGGTCTCCTCATAATCAATTCCCTGAGTTTGTGCAAAGCCTTTTGCTACAAGCCTTGGCTTATACCTGTTAATGGAACCATCAGAAGTCTTCTTGAGTTTATAGACCCATCTTGAGCCTATTACCTTCATGGATGAAGTCTTGGGCACCAAATCCCAAGTGTTGTTTTCCTCAAGTGCTTCAATCTCTTCCTTCATTGCATGCTTCCATTCTGTTTTTGCTTTGGCCTCTTCAAATGATGATGGCTCCTCTTGGTTTATGTCCTGTGCTATGTAGATAGAATGTTTAGTTACTAATGAGGTGTCAAACCCATACCTTTCTGGTTTTTTCTTTTCCCTCATAGATCTTCTTAGGCCATGATGTGATGATTCTGCCTCATGTCCAAGTTCCTGCAATTTTGCTTTACCTTTAGACTTCCATGCTTTGATCTTTTCCATGTGAGATTCTTCATCATCCTCTGAGGTGTCTTGTTCTTCAATCTTTGATTGTTCTCTACCAAGCTTTGGAAAATCTTCTTCAAGATCATATGGTAAATTGATCTTCCTGCATGAATCTTCATACCATGAATTGTTCTCATCAAAAACTACATCTCTGCTTACCAATAATCCTTTGTTGGTAGGGTTGTATAACTTGTAGCCCTTTTGATTGTTGTCATATCCAATAAATACACACCTTTCTGCCTTTGGATCCATCTTGCCTCTAACCTGTGAAGGAACATGAGCAAAAGCAATACATCCAAAAATTTTACAATGATCTAAGCTTGGTCTTCTTCCATTCCAAGCCTCATATGGAGTCATCCCATCAAGGGATTTTGAAGGCAACCTGTTAATCAAGTAAGTGGCTATAGATACAGCCTCAACCCATAAGTAATTAGGTAAATGCTTTTCATTTAACATAGACCTTGCAGCTTCAACAATTGTCCTATTCCTCCTTTCTGCCACTCCATTTTGCTCAGGAGTGTACCTTGTAGTTACCTCTCTTTTGATTCCTCTTTCTTGAAGAAAAGAATCAAAATCATGGGAGAAGTATTCTCCCCCTCCATCTGACCTTAGCCTTTTTAGTGATTTACCTGTTTGATTCTCCACAAGAGCCAAATATCTTTTGAAACATGAAAAAACTTCATCTTTGTGTTTCATAAAGAATAGGATAGTCCATCTGCTGCAATCATCAATAAAGGAAACATAATACCTTGATCCAGATATTGAAGCTTCCTTGCTAGGTCCCCATACATCTGTATGAACCAACTCCAAGAGATCTCCATGCATATAACCTTTCTTCATGAATGGTAACCTGTGAGACTTTCCAAATTGACATGCACTACACTTATAAATCATATGTTGGTTTGACAAATTAGGAAGTCCAAGTACACTTTGGTCCCTGCAGATTTGCTTTAATGACCTTTCACCAATATGTGCTAACCTTTTGTGCCATACTTCCAATTCTGTGAGTGTCTGACTACCATAATTAAAGAGAGCAATGTTTCTAGTGTCCTGTAATTCAAATGTGAACAATCTACCTGTCTTTTCACCTTTTGCAATTCTTCTGAATCCTTGACTTGGATCTTCAACAAATGCTCCTGCTTTTGTGAACCTGACTTGCAACCCTTTCTCTACTATCTGCCCAACACTTATCAAATTATTTGTAATGGTAGGGACATAGAGTACCTTACTGAGTAGGTTGATGTTTCCATCAGGTGCTTTGACATTGCCTATTTTCTCCACATGATGTTTTGTATCATCTCCTGTTTGTACCTCATGCTTATTCCTTGGATCTTCTAAATTTGATAGGAGTGCCACATTTCCTGCCACATGATTTGAACAACCTGAATCTATGTAGAAAACATGCTCATCAGATTTACCTTGTGGCATAGCCATGTTCATGATCAATAATGAATCCTCTTTGTTTGAGTCTTCTGTGTAGTTATTGTAGTCTCTCCTTCCTTTGTAGCCTCCTTGATAGTTTGAATGATTGTAGTTGTTGTAGTTGCCATGGTAGTTGTTGAACCTTCCTCTTGAGTAGCCATAACTTCCTCTATTGTATCCTCTGCCTCTTTGATTCCTGGAATTCCTAAAGCAATTTTCAGTTGTATGATTAGTTAATCCACAAATAGAACATGAGTTGGAGTCTTGGGATCTCCCCCTGCCTTGTCTACCTCCTCTTCCTCTACCTCTGCCATGTCTTCCTCTACCTGCATAGTTAGCTTGATATGTACCTGCTTCATCATCCACTTTCTTTGCCTTTCCTTTGTTATCTTTAGACTTGCTTTTATCCGTGTATAAAGCTGAAGATTGATTACCTTTAGAGCTTTCTCCATTTTTTATAAGCTTTGCCTCTTGAGTAAGTAGTTGTCCAATGAGTGTGTTGAAATCAGGTACATGCATGTCCATGTACAAATCCATAGCTGTGGTGAATGCTTCCCACTTATCATCTGCCTTCAAGCCATTGATGACCTGCCTTACAATTTGCTCTTCATCTATTACCTCTCCAATGCTTCCCAACTGATCCGCTATGTCCTTGAGCTTTGTGACAAAATCAGTCACATTTTGTTTGGGAGCCTTCTTGAGAGTTGTGAACTCCAGCCATAGTTGATGCTTCCTAGCTTTGGTACTTGAAGAAAAGAAAGCTTCAAGTGCATCCCACACTTCCTGAGATGTCTTACAACTTCTAATGTGAGGCAACAAAAAATCTGAGATAGAGTTGAGGAGATAAGACCTTGCAAGTGCATCCTTGGAACACCATGTGCTCAATCTTTCTTGCTCTTCTTGTGTTGGTTGACTTTTGTTCTTGAAACTTGGCATAACTTCATCTCCAGCCACATAACCATATAAACTTCTACCTTGGAGATAAGCTTCCATTCTTAATGACCAAGCTGAGTAATTACCTCTATCCAGTTTGTCAATTGATGAAGGAAATCCATCTGCCATGTTGTCCAACCTTGCTCTGATACCACTGTGAAGAGATGGATAGGTATGTGCTTGAAGATGAAGAGGTGTTGCAAAATCCTTGATCTACACCAGCCAAATGAACTCCAGGAGTATATGGTGGGCCCTTTTAGCTTGCCAATGGATGTATTAGACACCCTATGTACCTTGGAAGATCACTCTCAAAAAGATAGATCAAAACAGATAAGTTGGAGTTAGCTCAGAGGTGAAAACTTGCTATTCTTGGTTCATACACCTGTCCAGTGTTTTACATAATTCTCTCAGCACAGCAGCAATTAGCTCAATTCCTCTTGGGGAAGTCTAGGCAACTTAAAGAGCTAACTTTCAAGAGTAATCTCATCAAAAATAATGAACCACACACTGAGAATGAGTTTTAACAAGTGATGACATCATCCCGATTTTCACGGGCTGCTATAGAAATAGACCAGTGAGCAGAAACATCAACATAACTCAAAATGTATAAATTCAATGATTATGAATATTTATATGGTTATACTAGACAATAAGCTGAATCCAACAAGCTTTAAATAACTGAATTTGGATAAGTAACCACTGAGAAATGGCTCTGACAAGATGAGTGAAAAAGTCGGGTACCTGATAGAGAAGTGAAGATGAACAGACCCTGTTGACTTCAAATGAACATAACTGAAGATTGCAACATCAAAATGACATGAGACTTTGTGAGCATATAGTACACTTATAGAGCTAACTTTACCAAGTTAAATCACTGAAAATGATGCACCAAGCTTAGAGAAAACATCTCTGCAAGCTGACTAAGAAAACTGAGAGTAATGGCAGTGAGTAGTACACTTCACAAGAACATGGAAAGATGAACTCAAATAATCATGAAAATGAAAGTATATTGCTTGTACAATACAATGACTTATTGATACATGTGTGTGCCTTGTAATCACACCTTGATATGGCATAAAGCTCAGCTCTTGGAGGTCTTCACATAGGTCTCTCTAACCACGACTAAAACTGCCATCTATTTATAGTTGAGTTTGGGAGGCTAACTTCCCTCAATCACTCTCCAATCAATCAATGATTGATTTGATTCTCTACCTACCACAAATCACGAATTCGTGGCTCCTCTTTCCATTCTTGATCAAGTGGACTCAACCACTTAAGATTCTTTCACTTTTACATTAAGTAAACTCTTCAAAGATTCTATCTTTCTGACTACAGGGCCTGGAAAAATCTCAACCTTTGGGACATTATAACTTCCCCTCATCCCATCACCCCTTTTGGTAGTCCCTTAGTTTGCAGAATGTGGAGGGCCTGGTTCAAAGCTAAAAACTCTTTTAAACTCACCAATGAACTTGACTGTTCTCTTCAATTTTATTTGCAGGAGTCTCCTTGGCTGGGTTGGCTTGCTTACTGTGAAAAAAACAGTCTGTCCATCAAGCAACACAAATGCCACAAAGCTGGAATTACTACTTGGAACAACTACATGTGTGGTGCTAGGGTAAGGACTGCACAAGAAATCCTTTCTACCACTAATCTGTCTATGTCTTGCTTGCAGGTAATTCAAAAGCACAGAATCTTGTTGATGGAAAAGAAGGACAGGTGGCATAGGAAAACAGTTGATCTGGTGGATGTTGCTAATGTCATCTTCAAGCAATTCAAACATGACAGAGGTTCTGCTGATCAAATCTTGAAGAAGCTCAACTCTAGATGGCAGGTGAATTGGTCTACACACCAGTGGTCTTACAGATTCAAAGCCCTGTGGGCCTTTCCAGATTGCAGCAAACATTCTTTTCTTCAATGGAGGATGTTACACCATGGCCTCTAGACTGGTAATAAAATCAGGCAAATTTATAATAGTGGTGGATCCTGTATATTTTGTGGCCTTGTGGAGGATGTTTCACACCTCTTCCTTGAATGTCAACATGCTAAAAACTTCTGGTCTGCTGTGGAGAAGTATCTGCTAGTGAATGGTCTCCCCAAACTTAGTAAAATGGAAGTTATTCTTGGCTGCTGTAATCACTTGGATATTTTGCTGTGGAATATTTGGAGGGGATACATTCTTTGGTACATTTGGCTCAGTAGGAATGAGGCTACATTTGGTAGCAAAAAAAGGAACTACCTTATCACTTTGCCTGTTATTCTGAAAAATGCTTCTTTGTCCTGTATTAGGAGAATCAGAGAAGCCTCTTGTAATAACTATGATGTCTTCAAGATTTTGTCTGAAAATTCTCCCTCTAGATGGAAAAAACTGTTAGCCGAACAGTACTCTTGTAAAAGGCTAGACATGTACTACTATTTGTAAATTGTCCTCTGGGGTAGATGTCTCCTGCCCAAGGCACTTTGTATATGGCCACCATTAATTTAAATTGTCCTTGTTTCTTCAAAAAAAAAAAAAAAAAAGTTACAAGAGGTAGTTCACAAGTGAACTTTACATAGTCTTCATTTTAAGGCTTTTTCTATGACTTTGTGGGACTCAAGCCAATACTTAGGCTTGTCATAGACTTGCTCCAACAGCTCCCCCTCAAGCCAAGTATGCTTGAGGTCTTCAATCTTCCAAGATTACCTGCAAACCAATCATAGCCTTGAATTTGCAAAGCTTTGTACCATCCAATGCTTTGGTTAGAATATCTGCACATTGTTGATGAGTGGACACATATGATATTTGAATCTCTTTGCTTAGAACCTTTTCTCGTACATAGTGATAATGAACTTCAATATGTTTAGTCCTTGCATGAAAAATAGGATTAGCAGCCAAATGAATAGAACTCATATTGTCACCAAATATAGTTGGAGTTCCAAACTCCAATCCAAGATCTTTGAATAATGTCTTCATCCACATAGCTTCTTGTGTAGCTATGGCAAGACCTCTATATTCAGCTTCAGTAGAAGAGAGAGCAACTGTGGATTGCTTCCTGGATGACCATGAAATAAGCTTTGAACCTGCAAAGGTAAGATAACCTGAAGTGCTCCTTCTATCTTCCTTGGAGCCAGCCCAATCTGCATCAGAAAATAGCTTCAAACCTAAATCAGATACATAAGGATAATAAAGTCCTTCATTTATGGTTCCTTTGAGATACTTGAGAATCCTTTTGGCAGCATCCATATGTGGTTTCCTTGGTGTGTGCATAAATTGGCTTAGCACACTCACACTGTAACATATATCTACTCTTGTCAATGTGGCATAGTTGAGACTACCCACTAGACTTTGATATGATGTGATGTCCTCTATGAGTTCACCTTCATGTGAGCTCAATTTGTGATTGACCTCCATTGGAGTACCTGCAATCTTACAATCTTGCATCTTGAATTTTGCCAACATGTCCTTAATGTACTTTCTTTGAGTGAGAAACAAACCATGATCTTTGTAGACAACTTCCAAACCTAGGAAGTAGGTAAGTGAACCCAAATCACTTATCTTGAACTCTTCTCTCATCTGATCTTTGATCTTCTTCATACCATCTACATCATTTCTTGTCAATATAATATCATCTACATATACACATAGGTAGATGACCTCAGAATTACTCTTTTTAATAAAGAGTGAAGGATCTGCCTTGCTTGGTTGAAAGCCTTTGTCCTGCAAGAATGAAACAAGCCTGAAATTCCAAGCTCTTGGAGCTTGCTTGAGACCATACAATGCTTTGTTAAGTTTACACACATAATCATGATAAACTTGATTCTCAAAACCAGGTGGTTGTGCCATATATACCTCTTCTGTTATCCAACCATTCAAAAATGCATTCTTTACATCTAGTTGAAGTATCTTCCAATTCTTTGAAGAGGCAATACAAAGCAAAACCCTAATAGTAGGCATCTTTGCCACAGGAGAGAAGGTCTCCTCATAATCAATTCCCTGAGTTTGTGCAAAGCCTTTTGCTACAAGCCTTGGCTTATACCTGTTAATGGAACCATCAGAAGTCTTCTTGAGATTATAGACCCATCTTGAGCCTATTACCTTCATGGATGAAGTCTTGGGCACCAAATCCCAAGTGTTGTTTTCCTCAAGTGCTTCAATCTCTTCCTTCATTGCATGCTTCCATTCTGTTTTTGCTTTGGCCTCTTCAAATGATGATGGCTCCTCTTGGTTTATGTCCTGTGCTATGTAGATAGAATGTTTAGTTACTAATGAGGTGTCAAACCCATACCTTTCTGGTTTTTTCTTTTCCCTCATAGATCTTCTTAGGCCATGATGTGATGATTCTGCCTCATGTCCAAGTTCCTGCAATTTTGCTTTACCTTTAGACTTCCATGCTTTGATCTTTTCCATGTGAGATTCTTCATCATCCTCTGAGGTGTCTTGTTCTTCAATCTTTGATTGTTCTCTACCAAGCTTTGGAAAATCTTCTTCAAGATCATATGGTAAATTGATCTTCCTGCATGAATCTTCATACCATGAATTGTTCTCATCAAAAACTACATCTCTGCTTACCAAGAATCCTTTGTTGGTAGGGTTGTATAACCTGTAGCCCTTTTGATTGTTGTCATATCCAATAAATACACACCTTTCTGCCTTTGGATCCATCTTGCCTCTAACCTGTGAAGGAACATGAGCAAAAGCAATACATCCAAAAATTTTACAATGATCTAAGCTTGGTCTTCTTCCATTCCAAGCCTCATATGGAGTCATCCCATCAAGGGATTTTGAAGGCAACCTGTTAATCAAGTAAGTGGCTATAGATACAGCCTCAACCCATAAGTAATTAGGTAAATGCTTTTCATTTAACATAGACCTTGCAGCTTCAACAATTGTCCTATTCCTCCTTTCTGCCACTCCATTTTGCTCAGGAGTGTACCTTGTAGTTACCTCTCTTTTGATTCCTCTTTCTTGAAGAAAAGAATCAAAATCATGGGAGAAGTATTCTCCCCCTCCATCTGACCTTAGCCTTTTTAGTGATTTACCTGTTTGATTCTCCACAAGAGCCAAATATCTTTTGAAACATGAAAAAACTTCATCTTTGTGTTTCATAAAGAATAGGATAGTCCATCTGCTGCAATCATCAATAAAGGAAACATAATACCTTGATCCAGATATTGAAGCTTCCTTGCTAGGTCCCCATACATCTGTATGAACCAACTCCAAGAGATCTCCATGCATATAACCTTTCTTCATGAATGGTAACCTGTGAGACTTTCCAAATTGACATGCACTACACTTATAAATCATATGTTGGTTTGACAAATTAGGAAGTCCAAGTACACTTTGGTCCCTGCAGATTTGCTTTAATGACCTTTCACCAATATGTGCTAACCTTTTGTGCCATACTTCCAATTCTGTGAGTGTCTGACTACCATAATTAAAGAGAGCAATGTTTCTAGTGTCCTGTAATTCAAATGTGAACAATCTACCTGTCTTTTCACCTTTTGCAATTCTTCTGAATCCTTGACTTGGATCTTCAACAAATGCTCCTGCTTTTGTGAACCTGACTTGCAACCCTTTCTCTACTATCTGCCCAACACTTATCAAATTATTTGTAATGGTAGGGACATAGAGTACCTTACTGAGTAGGTTGATGTTTCCATCAGGTGCTTTGACATTGCCTATTTTCTCCACATGATGTTTTGTATCATCTCCTGTTTGTACCTCATGCTTATTCCTTGGATCTTCTAAATTTGATAGGAGTGCCACATTTCCTGCCACATGATTTGAACAACCTGAATCTATGTAGAAAACATGCTCATCAGATTTACCTTGTGGCATAGCCATGTTCATGATCAATAATGAATCCTCTTTGTTTGAGTCTTCTGTGTAGTTATTGTAGTCTCTCCTTCCTTTGTAGCCTCCTTGATAGTTTGAATGATTGTAGTTGTTGTAGTTGCCATGGTAGTTGTTGAACCTTCCTCTTGAGTAGCCATAACTTCCTCTATTGTATCCTCTGCCTCTTTGATTCCTGGAATTCCTAAAGCAATTTTCAGTTGTATGATTAGTTAATCCACAAATAGAACATGAGTTGGAGTCTTGGGATCTCCCCCTGCCTTGTCTACCTCCTCTTCCTCTACCTCTGCCATGTCTTCCTCTACCTGCATAGTTAGCTTGATATGTACCTGCTTCATCATCCACTTTCTTTGCCTTTCCTAACTTCTACCTTGGAGATAAGCTTCCATTCTTAATGACCAAGCTGAGTAATTACCTCTATCCAGTTTGTCAATTGATGAAGGAAATCCATCTGCCATGTTGTCCAACCTTGCTCTGATACCACTGTGAAGAGATGGATAGGTATGTGCTTGAAGATGAAGAGGTGTTGCAAAATCCTTGATCTACACCAGCCAAATGAACTCCAGGAGTATATGGTGGGCCCTTTTAGCTTGCCAATGGATGTATTAGACACCCTATGTACCTTGGAAGATCACTCTCAAAAAGATAGATCAAAACAGATAAGTTGGAGTTAGCTCAGAGGTGAAAACTTGCTATTCTTGGTTCATACACCTGTCCAGTGTTTTACATAATTCTCTCAGCACAGCAGCAATTAGCTCAATTCCTCTTGGGGAAGTCTAGGCAACTTAAAGAGCTAACTTTCAAGAGTAATCTCATCAAAAATAATGAACCACACACTGAGAATGAGTTTTAACAAGTGATGACATCATCCCGATTTTCACGGGCTGCTATAGAAATAGACCAGTGAGCAGAAACATCAACATAACTCAAAATGTATAAATTCAATGATTATGAATATTTATATGGTTATACTAGACAATAAGCTGAATCCAACAAGCTTTAAATAACTGAATTTGGATAAGTAACCACTGAGAAATGGCTCTGACAAGATGAGTGAAAAAGTCGGGTACCTGATAGAGAAGTGAAGATGAACAGACCCTGTTGACTTCAAATGAACATAACTGAAGATTGCAACATCAAAATGACATGAGACTTTGTGAGCATATAGTACACTTATAGAGCTAACTTTACCAAGTTAAATCACTGAAAATGATGCACCAAGCTTAGAGAAAACATCTCTGCAAGCTGACTAAGAAAACTGAGAGTAATGGCAGTGAGTAGTACACTTCACAAGAACATGGAAAGATGAACTCAAATAATCATGAAAATGAAAGTATATTGCTTGTACAATACAATGACTTATTGATACATGTGTGTGCCTTGTAATCACACCTTGATATGGCATAAAGCTCAGCTCTTGGAGGTCTTCACATAGGTCTCTCTAACCACGACTAAAACTGCCATCTATTTATAGTTGAGTTTGGGAGGCTAACTTCCCTCAATCACTCTCCAATCAATCAATGATTGATTTGATTCTCTACCTACCACAAATCACGAATTCGTGGCTCCTCTTTCCATTCTTGATCAAGTGGACTCAACCACTTAAGATTCTTTCACTTTTACATTAAGTAAACTCTTCAAAGATTCTATCTTTCTGACTACAGGGCCTGGAAAAATCTCAACCTTTGGGACATTATAACTTCCCCTCATCCCATCACCCCTTTTGGTAGTCCCTTAGTTTGCAGAATGTGGAGGGCCTGGTTCAAAGCTAAAAACTCTTTTAAACTCACCAATGAACTTGACTGTTCTCTTCAATTTTATTTGCAGGAGTCTCCTTGGCTGGGTTGGCTTGCTTACTGTGAAAAAAACAGTCTGTCCATCAAGCAACACAAATGCCACAAAGCTGGAATTACTACTTGGAACAACTACATGTGTGGTGCTAGGGTAAGGACTGCACAAGAAATCCTTTCTACCACTAATCTGTCTATGTCTTGCTTGCAGGTAATTCAAAAGCACAGAATCTTGTTGATGGAAAAGAAGGACAGGTGGCATAGGAAAACAGTTGATCTGGTGGATGTTGCTAATGTCATCTTCAAGCAATTCAAACATGACAGAGGTTCTGCTGATCAAATCTTGAAGAAGCTCAACTCTAGATGGCAGGTGAATTGGTCTACACACCAGTGGTCTTACAGATTCAAAGCCCTGTGGGCCTTTCCAGATTGCAGCAAACATTCTTTTCTTCAATGGAGGATGTTACACCATGGCCTCTAGACTGGTAATAAAATCAGGCAAATTTATAATAGTGGTGGATCCTGTATATTTTGTGGCCTTGTGGAGGATGTTTCACACCTCTTCCTTGAATGTCAACATGCTAAAAACTTCTGGTCTGCTGTGGAGAAGTATCTGCTAGTGAATGGTCTCCCCAAACTTAGTAAAATGGAAGTTATTCTTGGCTGCTGTAATCACTTGGATATTTTGCTGTGGAATATTTGGAGGGGATACATTCTTTGGTACATTTGGCTCAGTAGGAATGAGGCTACATTTGGTAGCAAAAAAAGGAACTACCTTATCACTTTGCCTGTTATTCTGAAAAATGCTTCTTTGTCCTGTATTAGGAGAATCAGAGAAGCCTCTTGTAATAACTATGATGTCTTCAAGATTTTGTCTGAAAATTCTCCCTCTAGATGGAAAAAACTGTTAGCCGAACAGTACTCTTGTAAAAGGCTAGACATGTACTACTATTTGTAAATTGTCCTCTGGGGCAGGTGTCTCCTGCCCAAGGCACTTTGTATATGGCCACCATTAATTTAAATTTTCCTTGTTTCTTCAAAAAAAAAAAAAAAAAGCTACAAGAGGTAGTTCACAAGTGAACTTTACATAGTCTTCATTTTAAGGCTTTTTCTATGACTTTGTGGGACTCAAGCCAATACTTAGGCTTGTCATAGACTTGCTCCAACAGCTCCCCCTCAAGCCAAGTATGCTTGAGGTCTTCAATCTTCCAAGATTACCTGCAAACCAATCATAGCCTTGAATTTGCAAAGCTTTGTACCATCCAATGCTTTGGTTAGAATATCTGCACATTGTTGATGAGTGGACACATATGATATTTGAATCTCTTTGCTTAGAACCTTTTCTCGTACATAGTGATAATGAACTTCAATATGTTTAGTCCTTGCATGAAAAATAGGATTAGCAGCCAAATGAATAGAACTCATATTGTCACCAAATATAGTTGGAGTTCCAAACTCCAATCCAAGATCTTTGAATAATGTCTTCATCCACATAGCTTCTTGTGTAGCTATGGCAAGACCTCTATATTCAGCTTCAATAGAAGAGAGAGCAACTGTGGATTGCTTCCTGGATGACCATGAAATAAGCTTTGAACCTGCAAAGGTAAGATAACCTGAAGTGCTCCTTCTATCTTCCTTGGAGCCAGTCCAATCTGCATCAGAAAATAGCTTCAAACCTAAATCAAATACATAAGGATAATAAAGTCCTTCATTTATGGTTCCTTTGAGATACTTGAGAATCCTTTTGGCAGCATCCATATGTGGTTTCCTTGGTGTGTGCATAAATTGGCTTAGCACACTCACACTGTAACATATATCTACTCTTGTCAATGTGGCATAGTTGAGACTACCCACTAGACTTTGATATGATGTGATGTCCTCTATGAGTTCACCTTCATGTGAGCTCAATTTGTGATTGACCTCCATTGGAGTACCTGCAATCTTACAATCTTGCATCTTGAATTTTGCCAAGATGTCCTTAATGTACTTTCTTTGAGTGAGAAACAAACCATGATCTTTGTAGACAACTTCCAAACCTAGGAAGTAGGTAAGTGAACCCAAATCACTTATCTTGAACTCTTCTCTCATCTGATCTTTGATCTTCTTCATACCATCTACATCATTTCTTGTCAATATAATATCATCTACATATACACATAGGTAGATGACCTCGGAATTACTCTTTTTAATAAAGAGTGAAGGATCTGCCTTGCTTGGTTGAAAGCCTTTGTCCTGCAAGAATGAAACAAGCCTGAAATTCCAAGCTCTTGGAGCTTGCTTGAGACCATACAATGCTTTGTTAAGTTTACACACATAATCAGGATAAACTTGATTCTCAAAACCAGGTGGTTGTGCCATATATACCTCTTCTGTTATCCAACCATTCAAAAATGCATTCTTTACATCTAGTTGAAGTATCTTCCAATTCTTGGAAGAGGCAATACAAAGCAAAACCCTAATAGTAGGCATCTTTGCCACAGGAGAGAAGGTCACCTCATAATCAATTCCCTGAGTTTGTGCAAAGCCTTTTGCTACAAGCCTTGGCTTATACCTGTTAATGGAACCATCAGAAGTCTTCTTGAGTTTATAGACCCATCTTGAGCCTATTACCTTCATGGATGAAGTCTTGGGCACCAAATCCCAAGTGTTGTTTTCCTCAAGTGCTTCAATCTCTTCCTTCATTGCATGCTTCCATTCTGTTTTTGCTTTGGCCTCTTCAAATGATGATGGCTCCTCTTGGTTTATGTCCTGTGCTATGTAGATAGAATGTTTAGTTACTAATGAGGTGTCAAACCCATACCTTTCTGGTTTTTTCTTTTCCCTCATAGATCTTCTTAGGCCATGATGTGATGATTCTGCCTCATGTCCAAGTTCCTGCAATTTTGCTTTACCTTTAGACTTCCATGCTTTGATCTTTTCCATGTGAGATTCTTCATCATCCTCTGAGGTGTCTTGTTCTTCAATCTTTGATTGTTCTCTACCAAGCTTTGGAAAATCTTCTTCAAGATCATATGGTAAATTGATCTTCCTGCATGAATCTTCATACCATGAATTGTTCTCATCAAAAACTACATCTCTGCTTACCAAGAATCCTTTGTTGGTAGGGTTGTATAACCTGTAGCCCTTTTGATTGTTGTCATATCCAATAAATACACACCTTTCTGCCTTTGGATCCATCTTGCCTCTAACCTGTGAAGGAACATGAGCAAAAGCAATACATCCAAAAATTTTACAATGATCTAAGCTTGGTCTTCTTCCATTCCAAGCCTCATATGGAGTCATCCCATCAAGGGATTTTGAAGGCAACCTGTTAATCAAGTAAGTGGCTATAGATACAGCCTCAACCCATAAGTAATTAGGTAAATGCTTTTCATTTAACATAGACCTTGCAGCTTCAACAATTGTCCTATTCCTCCTTTCTGCCACTCCATTTTGCTCAGGAGTGTACCTTGTAGTTACCTCTCTTTTGATTCCTCTTTCTTGAAGAAAAGAATCAAAATCATGGGAGAAGTATTCTCCCCCTCCATCTGACCTTAGCCTTTTTAGTGATTTACCTGTTTGATTCTCCACAAGAGCCAAATATCTTTTGAAACATGAAAAAACTTCATCTTTGTGTTTCATAAAGAATAGGATAGTCCATCTGCTGCAATCATCAATAAAGGAAACATAATACCTTGATCCAGATATTGAAGCTTCCTTGCTAGGTCCCTGTAGCTCAAGCGTAAGCACCACCTCCTTTACTTGTCAATCCGCGGAGACGTGAGGACCGGTATGAAGACCATGAGCAAGTGAAGGCACAAGTGCGTGAGTGAAAGCACACAAACATGCACACACATACACACACACGCGCACACGGTAAGATCAAAGAGAGGAACAATGGAAGGATTTTGATTACAAAAAGAAATCTATTACAAAACTGAAATCTACAAGAAGCTAACCTCAAAAATGAGCTCTCTAGCTCTTTTTATAGTTTTTTGACTAGTTTTGGCCCTGTCCAGACCTAGTGTCCGGCCTAGTTAAAAATTAGGTTCCAGGGCTTATTTGAGGGCTCAAACGGAGTCTAAAAATTATGAAATTTGGTACGATGGTACTTCTAATGCTCCTCAAGCTCGAGGACTCCTCGGCTTGCACAAAATGGAGCTACCAAAATAGAAAATGGTATTTACAATGATTTTAGTGATGGAAATCACTATTTTTGTAGGGGATTCTTATGAAAAGTTGACAGTTACTTCATGGAGCTCCCTACGTGCTCCTTCGTCTTGTGTGTTTCCACCTTTCTGATGTGCTTCCATGCTTGTGCTTGACTTTGAGTTCCAACACTCCCCCCCCTCTCGAGTCTGTCGTCCCTGACAGACCCTTGTTGTAGTGGTTGTTCCATGTAGTGCTTTGAGGGGTAGTAGCCATTCTGTATGAACGAGAGCCGTCTATCTTCCAAATTTGATAGTGTTGGTTGTCCGGTTCTTCATGTGTCACTGCAAGCCTTTACAAGTTGTCGTCCCTTGGTATGTGCTTCTTTCATGAATTGCAGCATGAATGCGTCGTTGTGAGCTCTCAAAAATCGTGAGTTGCTCAAAAGAGGTTGTCAAGATCGAGTTAGAGCAACTACTAGCTTCGAATTGCTTCCTAGGTATGGATGTTGTTCCCAACCGCTAGCTCTTCCAAAGATGATGTTGAGAGCAGTCATGCCAACTACTCATAACCCATAATGAATGATGGGTAAGTGTGTTCGTGCTTGGGTTGAAAAAAGTATGTGCCTTGTGCACGGCCTTGTAATGTAGCCCTACGCATGCTTACTTGGAAAATGCATTGGAAGAAGTATGGTGCAAAAATTGCAGTTCTTGAGCTAAGTGCTCAAGGGTATGCTGACGAAGAGGTTTCCTAAACTATCATGGTTATGCTGTTTCCAGAGTAAAGATACTTACCATGGAGAAGGTTGATGGATGCTTTGTCTCTTCGTGTTGTACTCTCGGCCTTTGGGATGGAACCTTGTTGATGAATGTCCATGTTGATTGTCCACTGATGAGATCTTTTGAGTGGTGAATCCCCTTTCCTCTTTTCAAAGCAACATTTGTCACTAACAATGTGCCTTTCTGAGCTTGGGCTCATGCACGTTCACTTCCCTATATTGACACTCAGAGGAATATTGGACACGTGCCGGTTTCTAAGAGATTACCATGCTGATTGACATAGACCATTCACCAGTGCTACTGTTCCATACTGGTTCAGGAAATATTGAGAATTGAATTGCTTTATATTCTTTGGCAAGCAACATCGGGTAACTACACCAAGCTGAGTTTCACATATTCTCTTTAGCTTCCCATATACAGGAGTCTTCTCCTCCAGAACTACCTTTTGCAGATATCTCCTTGGCTGCTCTGGTACATACAGTAGTTAAGCATCACTCAAGTTGTGGACCTTCAAGCTCTTCACTCCCACCATAGTAAGAGGAAACCTTAGTTGTGGATGCCCTGCTCATGCTAAGTTCTTGACATTTATGAGATAAGGCAGCAATTGAATCATCTCCAAGCCAAGACACACTTCTATCCAAACTGATAAATGCCCAGTAATCGATGGTTCAATCTTCAACTAAGCATGACTCATTCATGTTCCATGAGCGAAACCTAGGAACAAGTTCTTCCTCGTTTTTTTTTTTTTTTTTTTTTTTTTTTTTTTTGGGAAAAATTATCACAAAACAAGAACACAAAAGTTAGTATCAGTAGAAAAAATTTGACATATGTCAATGTGCTCTTGTGCTTAGGATTCTCAAGTGTGTCTATGCACGACCATGTAATGTGGCCCTATAATGATGCATACTTGGGAAATGCATGACCTGAATGGTGCATAAGACAGGGTTGTGCAAAGGGCACATGGTTGTCGCTCGTCGAGGTTTTCAATGTTATTTGCAGATATTGATGCCATCTTTGTTGGAGGTATCCATTGTATCTCGAGAGGACAACTGATCATTCCTCCTTGTAGGGATCCATTTGAGAACAGTCTGCAACTGGGTAGAGATCACCTTTGCCCACTTCGTGTTTGAATGATCTCCTGAGGGTTTGATCCATCGTGGCTGGCTCTTTATTTTGGTGGATGCTATCAGTGCTTTCGTCTTCCAAACCCATATCCTTGCAGAAGAGGTTCTTTGATCTTTATTGGAGCTCTGTGCTTGATTCAGTTCTTTACCTCGCCTTGGTGTCTTTGTTGTGCAGGTTGTTGCCTTGAAATTCCCCCTTGGATTTTGTCTGAGCTTAGGCTTGATTGCTTGGGGTCCTTGGATTGGAAGTGGTCTTTCTTGAGGATAAGTCATGGTAGGCCTAGACCATAGATTTTGAAGTCTAGTGTGAGGGGACTGATTTTGTGCCAGGGCTTTCTTTGGTACCCATATCATAGTGCGATTTGGTTGGGCTCTAAGTAATTTCTTGGCCACCCAAATTTGCTTGACATTACCAAGAAAATGTGATTTCTGTTTCTTGATGTAAGGGTCTTTTGGGCCTTCTATGTGAGTTTTTTGAGAAAACTCATCCTTACATGGGGAGTGCAACAAGGGTTGATCTTCTATACCTACATCAGACTTATGCAAGGGATCAATGGGCTGTGTGGTTTGAGATTGATCTAGAGATTCATCGAGACATTTATCCTTATTACACATAGAATCCCTAGGTGTACAAATGGGTGATGGATTGTCATGATTCACCCTAGAGTCGACCTCCTTTTCCACATCAGTGATACACAACAGTGGTTGATCATCTCCTTCTTGACCATCTGAGTGCAGATCATCCCTACTTATGGCTTCATGAGGGGAATCCAAATTTACAGGAAGAGAGGGTCCTTCCACATCCCCCAAACACTTGGAGTCCTCCATATCTCCATTCTCTAAGGTTTCCTGTGATTTACTCAAAGAAGGATCAGATTCAAAAACATGAGTAGAAAGAAAAATTTTCTCATTAAAAGCAAGCTCTGTGAAAAGATGATTTTGCCCCCAATCATCATAAGGTGGATAGTCATTAGGATTTTCCATAGACACATATGTAGAAGCATGGATGATAGGTGGAGAAGGCACCTCAAATTCTTGATGATTTTGTTTAATGAACCTTTGGGTGCCAATGATCAAGCCTTCATCTATACAATCCATGACAAAGAATGTTTCCGAAAATTGCATATCACCCACCATAACAGGCAACACAACTTGACCCATGCATTCATAATGTTCATCATCCATGAGGATAGAAGAATGAGTTGTTGGTTGTATGTTCTCAAAAAGAATGGTCAAGAAGTCAATATGAATCAAATTCCACTCACAATGAGGATTGATATATGCACTTAACCTTCTACATTCATATCCTATTCTTATATCCACCAACATATTGTGATATTCTCTTGTTGCAAATATGGATCCGACCCCCCTAGACATTTCCCCCGTTTCCTCGATTCCTTGCAATTTTTCTCTAAATGTTTCATCTTGATGTGATATTATCTCATGTATTTCATGTTTATCGCCCTCCGTTTTTTCGATCTTAGCCCCTTTTCTTCTATCTTTTGCTTTTTTCTTTCCCATAACCCAATTTTCTCCCCCTTTGTATTGCTCAAAAATCCTTGGGAGCCCCCCTGGTTTCCTAGTCCCACTTGAGGGTCAACTTCAAATTATCCTATCTCAAAATCAACGCATTATTCTTGAAAAAAACAGTTGAGATCGTGTAGGATTTGAAACGAGCTTTCCAACAAGCTATAGAGCTCAAAAAATGGACTTTGGATGAGAAAGTTATGTCAAATCAGGCTCCTGGGGGTCAAAACAGGCAAACAGGACCTTTGGAGAAAATCGTGATTTTGTGAACTTTCTGAAAATCGCGATGCTGTGCAGTCAAAAAAATCGCGATGTTGAGCACAAAATCGTGTTTTTGAAAATCGCGATTTTGAGCAGAAAATCGTGATTTGAAAATCGCGATGTCGATCACAAAATCGTGTTTCTGAAAATCGCGATGTTGATCACAAAATCGTGTTTCAGAGAATCGCGATGTTGATCACAAAATCGTGTTTCAGAGAATCGCGATGTTGATCACAAAATCGTGTTTCAGAGAATCGCGATGTTGATCACAAAATCGTGTTTTTGACTGAAAATCGTGTTTTCTCAGAATCGTGTTTTTGACATGAAAATCGCGATTTTGAGGAGAAAATCATGAATTGAAAATCGCGATTTTGAGCAAAAATTCGTGTTTTCTCAAAATCGTGTTTTTGACTTGAAAATCGCGATTTTGTCCCACAGAATCGTGTTTTTCTCAAAATCGTATTTTTGGCTGAAAATCGTGATTTGTGAGAATCGCGATTTTGAGCAGAAAGTCGTGTTTTTCACAAAATCGTGTTTTTGCTGAAAATCGTGATTGGTGAGAATCGCGATTTTGAGCAGAAAGTCGTGTTTTTTGAAAATCGTATTTTTCACATGAAAATCGCGATGTTGAGCACAAAATCGTGTTTTTGAAAATCGCGATTTTGAGCAAAAAATCGTGTTTTCACAGAATCGCCTTTTTCACAAAATCGTGTTTTTGCTGAAAATCGTGATTGGTGAGAATCGCGATTTTGAGCAGAGAATCGTGTTTTTTGAAAATCGTATTTTTCACATGAAAAACGCGATGTTGAGCACAAAATCGTGTTTTTGAAAATCGCGATTTTGAGCAAAAAATCGTGTTTTCACAGAATCGCCTTTTTCACAAAATCGTGTTTTTGCTGAAAATCGTGATTGGTGAGAATCGCGATTTTGAGCAGAGAATCGTTTTTTTTTTTTTTTTTTTTTTTTGAGAAAAACACAGAATCGCGATTTTTTCAACCAACTTTTAGGCGGGAAAACTGAAAATCGTGATTTTTCAAAAAATTTTGAATTTTCACAAAATCGCGATTTTCATCACAGAATCGCGTTTTTTGGCGGGAAATTCAAATTTCTGAGCGCCGGCTATGGCGAGCTCCGTATGAGCAGAAAATCAAGAAAAAAACACAGCGCTTGCTCTCCCTTGCACCTCCTAACTCCTTCCCACACAATAATGCATGAAAAATGGTATGAAAATGGTGAAAATGCACTAAAAAACAAGAATTTTCTATGAAGAAGAAGATGGAAGAAGGTGGAGATGACGATGATGATGAAGATGAAGAGGAAAAAACAGAAAATGAACTGAAATGACAGTTTTTTTTTTTACCTTCCAACGTCGCAAATCTACGATCTTACCATCACAACGCTCGTCCTCGAAGCTCTCTCCCCGGCAACGGCGCCAAAATTTGGTGTAGCTCAAGCGTAAGCACCACCTCCTTTACTTGTCAATCCGCGGAGACGTGAGGACCGGTATGAAGACCATGAGCAAGTGAAGGCACAAGTGCGTGAGTGAAAGCACACAAACATGCACACACATACACACACGCGCGCACACGGTAAGATCAAAGAGAGGAACAATGGAAGGATTTTGATTACAAAAAGAAATCTATTACAAAACTGAAATCTACAAGAAGCTAACCTCAAAAATGAGCTCTCTAGCTCTTTTTATAGTTTTTTGACTAGTTTTGGCCCTGTCCAGACCTAGTGTCCGGCCTAGTTAAAAATTAGGTTCCAGGGCTTATTTGAGGGCTCAAACGGAGTCTAAAAATTATGAAATTTGGTACGATGGTACTTCTAATGCTCCTCAAGCTCGAGGACTCCTCGGCTTGGTCCCTGCAGATTTGCTTTAATGACCTTTCACCAATATGTGCTAACCTTTTGTGCCATACTTCCAATTCTGTGAGTGTCTGACTACCATAATTAAAGAGAGCAATGTTTCTAGTGTCCTGTAATTCAAATGTGAACAATCTACCTGTCTTTTCACCTTTTGCAATTCTTCTGAATCCTTGACTTGGATCTTCAACAAATGCTCCTGCTTTTGTGAACCTGACTTGCAACCCTTTCTCTACTATCTGCCCAACACTTATCAAATTATTTGTAATGGTAGGGACATAGAGTACCTTACTGAGTAGGTTGATGTTTCCATCAGGTGCTTTGACATTGCCTATTTTCTCCACATGATGTTTTGTATCATCTCCTGTTTGTACCTCATGCTTATTCCTTGGATCTTCTAAATTTGATAGGAGTGCCACATTTCCTGCCACATGATTTGAACAACCTGAATCTATGTAGAAAACATGCTCATCAGATTTACCTTGTGGCATAGCCATGTTCATGATCAATAATGAATCCTCTTTGTTTGAGTCTTCTGTGTAGTTATTGTAGTCTCTCCTTCCTTTGTAGCCTCCTTGATAGTTTGAATGATTGTAGTTGTTGTAGTTGCCATGGTAGTTGTTGAACCTTCCTCTTGAGTAGCCATAACTTCCTCTATTGTATCCTCTGCCTCTTTGATTCCTGGAATTCCTAAAGCAATTTTCAGTTGTATGATTAGTTAATCCACAAATAGAACATGAGTTGGAGTCTTGGGATCTCCCCCTGCCTTGTCTACCTCCTCTTCCTCTACCTCTGCCATGTCTTCCTCTACCTGCATAGTTAGCTTGATATGTACCTGCTTCATCATCCACTTTCTTTGCCTTTCCTAACTTCTACCTTGGAGATAAGCTTCCATTCTTAATGACCAAGCTGAGTAATTACCTCTATCCAGTTTGTCAATTGATGAAGGAAATCCATCTGCCATGTTGTCCAACCTTGCTCTGATACCACTGTGAAGAGATGGATAGGTATGTGCTTGAAGATGAAGAGGTGTTGCAAAATCCTTGATCTACACCAGCCAAATGAACTCCAGGAGTATATGGTGGGCCCTTTTAGCTTGCCAATGGATGTATTAGACACCCTATGTACCTTGGAAGATCACTCTCAAAAAGATAGATCAAAACAGATAAGTTGGAGTTAGCTCAGAGGTGAAAACTTGCTATTCTTGGTTCATACACCTGTCCAGTGTTTTACATAATTCTCTCAGCACAGCAGCAATTAGCTCAATTCCTCTTGGGGAAGTCTAGGCAACTTAAAGAGCTAACTTTCAAGAGTAATCTCATCAAAAATAATGAACCACACACTGAGAATGAGTTTTAACAAGTGATGACATCATCCCGATTTTCACGGGCTGCTATAGAAATAGACCAGTGAGCAGAAACATCAACATAACTCAAAATGTATAAATTCAATGATTATGAATATTTATATGGTTATACTAGACAATAAGCTGAATCCAACAAGCTTTAAATAACTGAATTTGGATAAGTAACCACTGAGAAATGGCTCTGACAAGATGAGTGAAAAAGTCGGGTACCTGATAGAGAAGTGAAGATGAACAGACCCTGTTGACTTCAAATGAACATAACTGAAGATTGCAACATCAAAATGACATGAGACTTTGTGAGCATATAGTACACTTATAGGGCTAACTTTACCAAGTTAAATCACTGAAAATGATGCACCAAGCTTAGAGAAAACATCTCTGCAAGCTGACTAAGAAAACTGAGAGTAATGGCAGTGAGTAGTACACTTCACAAGAACATGGAAAGATGAACTCAAATAATCATGAAAATGAAAGTATATTGCTTGTACAATACAATGACTTATTGATACATGTGTGTGCCTTGTAATCACACCTTGATATGGCATAAAGCTCAGCTCTTGGAGGTCTTCACATAGGTCTCTCTAACCACGACTAAAACTGCCATCTATTTATAGTTGAGTTTGGGAGGCTAACTTCCCTCAATCACTCTCCAATCAATCAATGATTGATTTGATTCTCTACCTACCACAAATCACGAATTCGTGGCTCCTCTTTCCATTCTTGATCAAGTGGACTCAACCACTTAAGATTCTTTCACTTTTACATTAAGTAAACTCTTCAAAGATTCTATCTTTCTGACTACAGGGCCTGGAAAAATCTCAACCTTTGGGACATTATAACTTCCCCTCATCCCATCACCCCTTTTGGTAGTCCCTTAGTTTGCAGAATGTGGAGGGCCTGGTTCAAAGCTAAAAACTCTTTTAAACTCACCAATGAACTTGACTGTTCTCTTCAATTTTATTTGCAGGAGTCTCCTTGGCTGGGTTGGCTTGCTTACTGTGAAAAAAACAGTCTGTCCATCAAGCAACACAAATGCCACAAAGCTGGAATTACTACTTGGAACAACTACATGTGTGGTGCTAGGGTAAGGACTGCACAAGAAATCCTTTCTACCACTAATCTGTCTATGTCTTGCTTGCAGGTAATTCAAAAGCACAGAATCTTGTTGATGGAAAAGAAGGACAGGTGGCATAGGAAAACAGTTGATCTGGTGGATGTTGCTAATGTCATCTTCAAGCAATTCAAACATGACAGAGGTTCTGCTGATCAAATCTTGAAGAAGCTCAACTCTAGATGGCAGGTGAATTGGTCTACACACCAGTGGTCTTACAGATTCAAAGCCCTGTGGGCCTTTCCAGATTGCAGCAAACATTCTTTTCTTCAATGGAGGATGTTACACCATGGCCTCTGGACTGGTAATAAAATCAGGCAAATTTATAATAGTGGTGGATCCTGTATATTTTGTTGCCTTGTGGAGGATGTTTCACACCTCTTCCTTGAATGTCAACATGCTAAAAACTTCTGGTCTGTTGTGGAGAAGTATCTGCTAGTGAATGGTCTCCCCAAACTTAGTAAAATGGAAGTTATTCTTGGCTGCTGTAATCACTTGGATATTTTGCTGTGGAATATTTGGAGGGGATACATTCTTTGGTACATTTGGCTCAGTAGGAATGAGGCTACATTTGGTAGCAAAAAAAGGAACTACCTTATCACTTTGCCTGTTATTCTGAAAAATGCTTCTTTGTCCTGTATTAGGAGAATCAGAGAAGCCTCTTGTAATAACTATGATGTCTTCAAGATTTTGTCTGAAAATTCTCCCTCTAGATGGAACTTTACATAGTCTTCATTTTAAGGCTTTTTCTATGACTTTGTGGGACTCAAGCCAATACTTAGGCTTGTCATAGACTTGCTCCAACAGCTCCCCCTCAAGCCAAGTATGCTTGAGGTCTTCAATCTTCCAAGATTACCTGCAAACCAATCATAGCCTTGAATTTGCAAAGCTTTGTACCATCCAATGCTTTGGTTAGAATATCTGCACATTGTTGATGAGTGGACACATATGATATTTGAATCTCTTTGCTTAGAACCTTTTCTCGTACATAGTGATAATGAACTTCAATATGTTTAGTCCTTGCATGAAAAATAGGATTAGCAGCCAAATGAATAGAACTCATATTGTCACCAAATATAGTTGGAGTTCCAAACTCCAATCCAAGATCTTTGAATAATGTCTTCATCCACATAGCTTCTTGTGTAGCTATGGCAAGACCTCTATATTCAGCTTCAGTAGAAGAGAGAGCAACTGTGGATTGCTTCCTGGATGACCATGAAATAAGCTTTGAACCTGCAAAGGTAAGATAACCTGAAGTGCTCCTTCTATCTTCCTTGGAGCCAGCCCAATCTGCATCAGATTATAGCTTCAAACCTAAATCAGATACATAAGGATAATAAAGTCCTTCATTTATGGTTCCTTTGAGATACTTGAGAATCCTTTTGGCAGCATCCATATGTGGTTTCCTTGGTGTGTGCATAAATTGGCTTAGCACACTCACACTGTAACATATATCTACTCTTGTCAATGTGGCATAGTTGAGACTACCCACTAGACTTTGATATGATGTGATGTCCTCTATGAGTTCACCTTCATGTGAGCTCAATTTGTGATTGACCTCCATTGGAGTACCTGCAATCTTACAATCTTGCATCTTGAATTTTGCCAACATGTCCTTAATGTACTTTCTTTGAGTGAGAAACAAACCATGATCTTTGTAGACAACTTCCAAACCTAGGAAGTAGGTAAGTGAACCCAAATCACTTATCTTGAACTCTTCTCTCATCTGATCTTTGATCTTCTTCATACCATCTACATCATTTCTTGTCAATATAATATCATCTACATATACACATAGGTAGATGACCTCGGAATTACTCTTTTTAATAAAGAGTGAAGGATCTGCCTTGCTTGGTTGAAAGCCTTTGTCCTGCAAGAATGAAACAAGCCTGAAATTCCAAGCTCTTGGAGCTTGCTTGAGACCATACAATGCTTTGTTAAGTTTACACACATAATTAGGATAAACTTGTTTCTCAAAACCAGGTGGTTGTGCCATATATACCTCTTCTGTTATCCAACCATTCAAAAATGCATTCTTTACATCTAGTTGAAGTATCTTCCAATTCTTGGAAGAGGCAATACAAAGCAAAACCCTAATAGTAGGCATCTTTGCCACAGGAGAGAAGGTCTCCTCATAATCAATTCCCTGAGTTTGTGCAAAGCCTTTTGCTACAAGCCTTGGCTTATACCTGTTAATGGAACCATCAGAAGTCTTCTTGAGTTTATAGACCCATCTTGAGCCTATTACCTTCATGGATGAAGTCTTGGGCACCAAATCCCAAGTGTTGTTTTCCTCAAGTGCTTCAATCTCTTCCTTCATTGCATGCTTCCATTCTGTTTTTGCTTTGGCCTCTTCAAATGATGATGGCTCCTCTTGGTTTATGTCCTGTGCTATGTAGATAGAATGTTTAGTTACTAATGAGGTGTCAAACCCATACCTTTTCTGGTTTTTTCTTTTCCCTCATAGATCTTCTTAGGCCATGATGTGATGATTCTGCCTCATGTCCAAGTTCCTGCAATTTTGCTTTACCTTTAGACTTCCATGCTTTGATCTTTTCCATGTGAGATTCTTCATCATCCTCTGAGGTGTCTTGTTCTTCAATCTTTGATTGTTCTCTACCAAGCTTTGGAAAATCTTCTTCAAGATCATATGGTAAATTGATCTTCCTGCATGAATCTTCATACCATGAATTGTTCTCATCAAAAACTACATCTCTGCTTACCAAGAATCCTTTGTTGGTAGGGTTGTATAACCTGTAGCCCTTTTGATTGTTGTCATATCCAATAAATACACACCTTTCTGCCTTTGGATCCATCTTGCCTCTAACCTGTGAAGGAACATGAGCAAAAGCAATACATCCAAAAATTTTACAATGATCTAAGCTTGGTCTTCTTCCATTCCAAGCCTCATATGGAGTCATCCCATCAAGGGATTTTGAAGGCAACCTGCTAATCAAGTAAGTGGCTATAGATACAGCCTCAACCCATAAGTAATTAGGTAAATGCTTTTCATTTAACATAGACCTTGCAGCTTCAACAATTGTCCCATTCCTCCTTTCTACCACTCCATTTTGCTCAGGAGTGTACCTTGTAGTTACCTCTCTTTTGATTCCTCTTTCTTGAAGAAAAGAATCAAAATCATGGGAGAAGTATTCTCCCCCTCCATCTGACCTTAGCCTTTTTAGTGATTTACCTGTTTGATTCTCCACAAGAGCCAAATATCTTTTGAAACATGAAAAAACTTCATCTTTGTGTTTCATAAAGAATAGGATAGTCCATCTGTTGCAATCATCAATAAAGGAAACATAATACCTTGATCCAGATATTGAAGCTTCCTTGCTAGGTCCCCATACATCTGTATGAACCAACTCCAAGAGATCTCCATGCATATAACCTTTCTTCATGAATGGTAACCTGTGAGACTTTCCAAATTGACATGCACTACACTTATAAATCATATGTTGGTTTGACAAATTAGGAAGTCCAAGTACACTTTGGTCCCTGCAGATTTGCTTTAATGACCTTTCACCAATATGTGCTAACCTTTTGTGCCATACTTCCAATTCTGTGAGTGTCTGACTACCATAATTAAAGAGAGCAATGTTTCTAGTGTCCTGTAATTCAAATGTGAACAATCTACCTGTCTTTTCACCTTTTGCAATTCTTCTGAATCCTTGACTTGGATCTTCAACAAATGCTCCTGCTTTTGTGAACCTGACTTGCAACCCTTTCTCTACTATCTGCCCAACACTTATCAAATTATTTGTAATGGTAGGGACATAGAGTACCTTACTGAGTAGGTTGATGTTTCCATCAGGTGCTTTGACATTGCCTATTTTCTCCACATGATGTTTTGTATCATCTCCTGTTTGTACCTCATGCTTATTCCTTGGATCCTCTTTGTTTGAGTCTTCTGTGTAGTTATTGTAGTCTCTCCTTCCTTTGTAGCCTCCTTGATAGTTTGAATGATTGTAGTTGTTGTAGTTGCCATGGTAGTTGTTGAACCTTCCTCTTGAGTAGCCATAACTTCCTCTATTGTATCCTCTGCCTCTTTGATTCCTGGAATTCCTAAAGCAATTTTCAGTTGTATGATTAGTTAATCCACAAATAGAACATGAGTTGGAGTCTTGGGATCTCCCCCTGCCTTGTCTACCTCCTCTTCCTCTACCTCTGCCATGTCTTCCTCTACCTGCATAGTTAGCTTGATATGTACCTGCTTCATCATCCACTTTCTTTGCCTTTCCTTTGTTATCTTTAGACTTGCTTTTATCCGTGTATAAAGCTGAAGATTGATTACCTTTAGAGCTTTCTCCATTTTTTATAAGCTTTGCCTCTTGAGTAAGTAGTTGTCCAATGAGTGTGTTGAAATCAGGTACATGCATGTCCATGTACAAATCCATAGCTGTGGTGAATGCTTCCCACTTATCATCTGCCTTCAAGCCATTGATGACCTGCCTTACAATTTGCTCTTCATCTATTACCTCTCCAATGCTTCCCAACTGATCCGCTATGTCCTTGAGCTTTGTGACAAAATCAGTCACATTTTGTTTGGGAGCCTTCTTGAGAGTTGTGAACTCCAGTCATAGTTGATGCTTCCTAGCTTTGGTACTTGAAGAAAAGAAAGCTTCAAGTGCATCCCACACTTCCTGAGATGTCTTACAACTTCTAATGTGAGGCAACAAAAAATCTGAGATAGAGTTGAGGAGATAAGACCTTGCAAGTGCATCCTTCGAACACCATGTGCTCAATCTTTCTTGCTCTTCTTGTGTTGGTTGACTTTTGTTCTTGAAACTTGGCATAACTTCATCTCCAGCCACATAACCATATAAACTTCTACCTTGGAGATAAGCTTCCATTCTTAATGACCAAGCTGAGTAATTACCTCTATCCAGTTTGTCAATTGATGAAGGAAATCCATCTGCCATGTTGTCCAACCTTGCTCTGATACCACTGTGAAGAGATGGATAGGTATGTGCTTGAAGATGAAGAGGTGTTGCAAAATCCTTGATCTACACCAGCCAAATGAACTCCATGAGTATATGGTGGGCCCTTTTAGCTTGCCAATGGATGTATTAGACACCCTATGTACCTTGGAAGATCACTCTCAAAAAGATAGATCAAAACAGATAAGTTGGAGTTAGCTCAGAGGTGAAAACTTGCTATTCTTGGTTCATACACCTGTCCAGTGTTTTACATAATTCTCTCAGCACAGCAGCAATTAGCTCAATTCCTCTTGGGGAAGTCTAGGCAACTTAAAGAGCTAACTTTCAAGAGTAATCTCATCAAAAATAATGAACCACACACTGAGAATGAGTTTTAACAAGTGATGACATCATCCCGATTTTCACGGGCTGCTATACAAATAGACCAGTGAGCAGAAACATCAACATAACTCAAAATGTATAAATTAAATGATTATGAATATTTGTATGTTTATACTAGACAATACGCTGAATCCAACAAGCTTTAAATAACTGAATTTGGATAAGTAACCACTGAGAAATGGCTCTGACAAGATGAGTGAAAAAGTCGGGTACCTGATAGAGAAGTGAAGATGAACAGACCCTGTTGACTTCAAATGAACATAACTGAAGATTGCAACATCAAAATGACATGAGACTTTGTGAGCATATAGTACACTTATAGAGCTAACTTTACCAAGTTAAATTACTGAAAATGATGCACCAAGCTTAGAGAAAACATCTCTGCAAGCTGACTAAGAAAACTGAGAGTAATGGCAGTGACTAGTACACTTCACAAGAACATGGAAAGATGAACTCAAATAATCATGAAAATGAGAGTATATTGCTTGTACAATACAATGACTTATTGATACATGTGTGTGCCTTGTAATCACACCTTGATATGGCATAAAGCTCAGCTCTTGGAGGTCTTCACATAGGTCTCTCTAACCACGACTAAAACTACCATCTATTTATAGTTGAGTTTGGGAGGCTAACTTCCCT
>CM035415.1:24680665-24683165 GCA_020310875.1 Ceratopteris richardii
GCATCATACTCTTCCTGCATTGCCTTCTCCCAATTCTGTTTACCTTTGGCTTCTTCATAAGTAGTTGGATCTTCTTCTGTCTTCACAATGTAGGCATAATCTTTTGTTGTTAGGAAAGATGTATCATAACTATACCTTATAGGTTCTTTCCTTTCCCTTGTAGATCTTCTGATTTCTGCACTTCTCGAAGTTTCAGCCTCATTTGATTCTGGATCAAATCTTGGCCCTTCTTCTACATGATCCTGCACTCTACTTCTAGAGTCAACTTCATCAACAATTTCTTCACACACTTTTACTTTTGCCTTTCCTTTCCTTTGTATTTCTTCAACACCTGTAAAATCATTTGGTGACCCTACATACCATGTATTTTGCTCATCAAATGTCACATCTTTGGTAACAAGAAATTGCTTTGTGGATGGATTCCACAACCTGTAACCCATCTGTCTATCATCATATCCAATAAACACATACTTCTCTGCTTTTGGTTCTAGCTTATGTCTTAATTGTGAAGGAACATAAGCATATGCAATACATCCAAATACCTTACAATGATCAAGGGTAGGTTTCTTACCCCACCATGCTTCATAAGGGGTTCCTCCATCCAAAGCTTTGCAAGGCAACCTATTCACAAGGTATGTTGCAGTGTTAATGGCTTCTGCCCATAAGTAATTTGGACAATTCTTTTCCTTCATCATGGCTCTTGCAAACTCTACAAGAGTCCTATTCCTCCTTTCTGCTACTCCATTCTGTTGAGGGGAGTACCTGCAAGTTACTTCTCTTTTGATACCTGCATTCCACAAATAATCATCAAACTCTTTAGAGAAATACTCTCCCCCTCCATCTGATCTTAACCTCTTAAGCTTTTGCCCTGTGATCCTTTCTGCATAGGCATGAAAATGTTTGAATGTCTTGAAAACTTCTGATTTATCCTTGATTACATACAAAGTAATCCACCTGGTTGCATCATCAACAAACAACACATAATATCTGGATCCATTTATGCTATAGTCCCTTGAGGGACCCCATACATCTGTATGAACCAATTCAAGCATATTTGAATGCTTGTACCCTGATTTGTTATAAGAACTCTTATGTGCTTTACCTAATTGACAAGCTTCACACTTGTACACCATATGTTGCCCTTCAATATTTGGCAATCCAAGCACCACCTGATTCTTCGACATTTCCTTTATAGCTCTCTCATTGAAATGACCTAGCCTTTTATGCCATAGGTCTAATTCAGATACCTTTTGACTTCCATAGGTAAATAATGCATGTCCCACATTACCTTGGACTTTGAGAGTGAACAATCTTCCTTCCTTTTTACCTGCAATTATGTTTCTATATCCCTGATTTGGATCTTGTACATAAACACCATCATTTGTGAATCTTACCTCATATCCTTTCTCCACAATTTGCCCTACACTTATCAAATTTTTAGGAATAGTAGGAACATAAAGTACCTTGCTCAGAAGTGTACTTCCACTCGTTGTCTTCACTGATCCAATGCTCTCCACTTTATGTTTGGTATTGTCACCTGTTTGAACTGTATGTCCATTCACCCTTGCTTCCATATCAGTCATCAAAGATAGATTCCCACTCAGATGGTTGCTACACCCTGAGTCAATATAAAACACTCTTTGATCTTCTCCCATTGATTCATGAGTTGCATTCAAGATAAGAGTCATGTCATCCTTCTGATCTGATGCATAATTGTAATAATTGTTGTTGTAGGACTGAGATTGGAAGTTTCTTCCACCTCCTCTACCATATGATGTCCTACCACCTCTTCCTCTGAAGTTGCCTCTTTGGTTTCTGCCTCCTCTACCTCTTTGATTATAATTCTGATTATTGCTTCCACCATTTTGATTGTTATACCAACAATCATTTGCCAAATGATTTGTTCTGCCACAAATCCAACAAGCTTTAGCATTATCTTTGTTCTTACCTCCTCTTCCTTTACCTCTGAAATTCATCTTTCCCTTTGTGAAGTTAACTTGATTTGAATTCCCTTCATCATCATTTGATTGCTTTCCCTTGCCATTCTTTTTCTTGTCCTTGGAGTACATAGCTTGACTTGTACTTCTATCATTGTCTCCTTTAAGATCCTGCTCAAAGGTTAGCATGTGACCTAGTAATTGATTAAGATCAGGAGTAAAGTGATCAAGTGACAACTCTATGGACAATATGAAGGGTTTCCACTTCTCATCTCCTCTCAAACCTGTAAGTATTTGTCTTACCAACTTTTCCTCTTCAATGTCTTCATCCACTGCTCCCAAGCTATTTGCAATATCCTTCATCCTTGCCACATAATCTGAAATTGATTGTGAGCTCTTCTTCTTGAAGGTTGTGAACTCAGCCCATAGTGAGGACTTCCTTGACTTAGTTGTATTTTGGAAATGCTCTTCCAAGGCATTCCAAACATCTGTAGCACTTTCCAAACCTCTAATGTGAGGTAGAAGGTAATCATTTACAGCCATGTAGATGATACTCCTTGCTT
>CM035415.1:24726119-24801119 GCA_020310875.1 Ceratopteris richardii
AAGTATCAACTTGCAACTTTTGGAGTTCTCAAGGTGAGAAGTTTGTCCACTTATGTTTCAAGGAGGAGTTGCAAATTCTTCGGAAGGATTTGTTTGAAGAAAAGTTTTACAACTTTGTAAGAAGCATGGACACTTAGAGACATTCAGATAATAAATCAAACATTCAGTCATGAAGGTTTGATGAGAGCAGATTCTACATAGGAGAGATCATTGATCTTGGATAGATCTTGAAAGATCTTGAATATTTATGAGTCAGTTGTGAATCCTATAAAGCTTTCAGCAAGGTTTTGTTATTTTAAGATCAGCTAACCTTATTTTACAATATGGAAATATGGAAAGCTGAAGAGTTACAGTGAAAGCTATTAGCAACTACAGTGCTAATAAAAAGGGTTTAGAGATTTTTGCTTCAGGTACATGTATTTGATCACTAAAGATCAGATTTATTGAAAGAAGGAAGACGTTCTAGATTTCATAAAGTCTGATATATTTGTTGAATTTTGGATACTAGTGTTAAGTCATCCAGGGGGGTGATGAAACATGAAGACTTATGTTTAGCCATATATGAAAGAATGCAGAGTCATACCTACAGGTATTCCTATTTCAGGTATTCCTACATTTCCTTTGTCAAGTTCTCTTTATGTTCCAACTTTGTAAAAGAAGGAAAAAGGAGAATGTCTGGAGAAAGTTCTTGTTAGGTGTTCCTATGCAGGAGAAGGTTCTAGAATTCTATTGAAGAGAAGCTTGATATTTCAGAGAGGTAATGAAAGACTTACAAATAGAACAAGGATGAAGACATGATGACATCATAGATTTTCTGATGAGACTCATGAGTTGATTTCAGTTTATTTCAAATAGATTTCAATTGAGTTGAGTTGAGTTGACTTGAGTACAGTCAGAGATGAACCAGTAGTGTTCATAATACACTAAGTTGTGAGTTGTCAGTCACAGGTTCCAGGGTTCAGTTCTTGATTTTGGTTAGTGTATTTACATGGCACAACAAAAATACGTTGAGGAATCTTTTTTGTAAGGTAAATGCAAATATGTGGATCCTAGTATTTGTTTTCAGGTTTTTGAAGACAGGAGATAGCAGGTTGAAAGATAGTTCATGCTATATTTGTTGTCAAGTAGTGATTGCTTGATGGGTACACTATTGGATATCTAGTTTGCATATTTTCTCAAGTATTAAGGTTCATATTCAGCAAGTTCATGTTTTTTGAAGAAAATTCAAATTCAGTTTTGAAGAAGACTTTTGAAGAAAAGGTTTGAAGGTCAGTTCGGGAGTACAAGCTTGAAGCTTGTAATAGTTTGCAGCTTATGAAGTTTGTAGATCTAGTCCAGTTTGTACCAATATGACATTGCAGGGGGGATTGTTGGAAACAATGTCATATAGAACATTGTTCATGGTCACATATTACTCAGATCACAGCATGTGTATATTGTTTTATTAGACTCCCTAGAAGAAAAGGCGCAAGGCCTGTGGTTACAACGTGTTCCTCTCATCCAATCGACCCGAGATCGATTCCCATGGCCTACAGCGGAAGCGCAAAACTTTTTTTTATCTATGCTTTGGCTTTAATTAGCGGACAACGAACGATGGCCAATGGAGTTGCGTTTTGACAAATCATTAGCAATCATTGTTTTATTGATTTTGGTAGAGCTTTTCATGGGACAAACACACTACTATATAAAAACAAGTTGGGTCACTTTCTAATCATCCTTCACCTAGTGTTCAACACAAGCCTTGGTGCTTGGACCTCAATAGAGGTGGTGTTTCTTCTAGCACATGGGGCAGCCATGGTGCTAACTTGAAGCATGTTGAGGAGCAGCTATGGAGTTCTTCTTGGAGATGAAGAGTGTGCTCACACTCTTGCTCATGGAGAGGAGGCTATCTCTTGTTCATGGAAAGAGGACTTGGATATTAGCAGCTTGATGGTGAGGATCGGCCATGTACATGGTGTATTTGAAGATTTTCTGTTACATGAAGATTTCGGGCTACTTCAAAGACATTGGATGGTGGTTAACATAAGATTTATATCTTATGTTAAGTATTTAGGTACATATTCTCTTTATGCACACAGGTACTACTTGAAGTTTATGGAGGTAGTAACATCCATATCAGGAGGAGTCCTATTCGGCATAGGTACAAGAGAATAAGTATGTATATGCTTTATGCATATTTGGATGAGGTTTTTGAGAAGGTGTGTTCACATGAGTTTGAGGATTTCTGGCAGCAAACATGTTAGCATTCTTTTCTACTTTTAAATTATGTGATCTTTTCACACATGTATTTGACTTAGGGTCTTCCATAGCCTAAGGTTAGATGAGGGTTTGTTGATTATCAGTTTCACACTGATGCTTCCTCTTTCAGTCACTCATATTCATTCTTTTATAACCTATTAGGTCACACATCTCATGTATATTCAGATTTCTGCCCATACATCTGAACAGGTTTGTTACATTTATACATTCACTCTTCCATCTATTTCTCATCACATAGAGTGGTTGAGAGTTTTGCTCCCACATTGTACATTGAACATTGGTATATATGATACTATGAGTAAGCGATGGCTTATGTAACACCTTACACATGTCGTTTATTCTTTCTCTATCTTTGTCTCATCATTTGTATGATTAAATGTGGTATGTTCATGTTTTGTCAATATTGGAAGATTGCTAGATTCTATGTTGTATATGCTGGACCTATGGAACCATGGACCTGTGATATGAGCTATGGGCCTACCTCATTTCCAACAGATGAGTAAGCACACAGACATAGAATCCTCAAAAATCTTAGACTCACACGATGAGATCATTGCCCCTAGAGGAAACTCATGTCTGGAGTATTGCTTATAGAGCATAATAAAATGAGGGGGAATATTGTGCAAAGAAACCTTGTTAAGAAATTGTACTTCCTCCACCTTCCAATTACCATCAGTCATAGACCACCCATAGACCTAGTCACAGGAAGGAGGCCTCTTGAGATAAGGGAGCCACATAAACTTCATGTAACAAATCTAAATAAGAAAATGAAAATCAACCCACATGCATCTATTGTGCCCTTCTTGGTAATGATTGATCCGCATGAGTGTAGTGCAATTGAGGAATTCACTAAAAGTTTATTTGAAGAATACAACCATTATGTCATTGGAGGATCACACTCAGCATAGGCCTGAAGATAGATGGTTAAGAAGCACCCCACTACATAGTTCTTCAGGTATGTCGAGTGTAAAATCTATGTTGGTTTAACTACAGATGAAGCAAAGCTCCTAGCTTGGGATCACAATAGTGACAATGAATACAGGCAAAAGATGTCTTCCATTGGGGCATTCATTTTTCCAACATGAATATGTTGATGCACTTAGATCAAGATAGGATTTTCACCATATGGGAGAACAAGGAGGTGAAAGGTTAAAAGCAAAAGAAGGCAAAACTTAACCCTAAGGTGGATGTAAAGGGAAAAGGAAAGAGTTCAGAACTTTCTATTGAAGAAGATGCTGAAGACATGAAGCTCAACCCTTGCACAAATCTGCAAGACATTAAGCACGACACATTAATCATTTGCACATTATCAAGAGTTATATCATGAGAACTGAGCCTTGAGAAAATTTGGCATTGCATTTTTCATAACTAACCATCAATGCAATCATAACATTTATGTGAAGATAGAAGAGGTCATGATGAGGAGGCTTGGGTGCTTCACATGGAATGAAGTCCAAGCAGAATACCCCACCACCTCCTCATATAAAGAATTATCAAAATATTTATATTGTTTTGTGATTGGGCCAATTCTCTTTTTATTTGTAAATGGTGTGATCATATTAGATGGTAGGCATCAAGTTGGTCTAGATACTTATTGCTATTCAATGCTAGGCATCGATTTATGTAGATATTCATGTAGAAGTTTGATGATCAACATCATGAAACTAGGCATGGAGTTTACATAGAATCTCGATGCTAGGCATCCATTTGCACTACAAAGTTGATGTTAGGCATTGGTTTTATTATACAAAGTTGATGCCTATCATCGAGTTTAAGCACCAACTTGATGTTTTGCTCTCAGATTCATGCCTATCATAGACTTTGTGCATGGATTGGATGCCAGGTATGGACATCATTTATGGAAGTTGCACTTTGAATGCAGGGTAAAACTAAAATTCTTTGCTCCTTCGTAGAGACAACAAAATAAGAAGAGTGATGAGGTCACCGATGACTTCGCTAATGCCTTTCTCCCACATATCCAAAGGGCAAGGCATGAGAAGTCCATAATAAAGGCTAAGGAGATGGCTTTTGATGATGTGTCCTTCATATTAAAAAGTTTTTTGAACCCAATAGACCCTCTTTAGACACTATACTGTATTTTGTGAGGGCGTAAATAATATTTGTATCATAGTTCCTCGGAAACATTTTCCCTTCTGATAGCAGATATGAGATATGAATTTAGGATGGGTGGGTCAGTTAACAAGGATGAGCCATTCAAGCACTCACAAATTGACAAGATGGTAATAGATTTTGCTAAATTGACCCAATCACCATTGTGGAGGATCGTTATTTTCCACAGCAAGGATCAATCCTTCTCTATTTCATCAGCGTTGAAGTCAATGTGTCATGCTCTAGATTTTGTCACATGGTACTTGCTTGGACATGTGTTCTGTTGTTAGCTTTTTCCTTTGTGTTCACATGTATACTTTTACTTATGGATACATACATTCAAGATGTTCAAATCATGTTGCAGGAAACATAACTCTCTTATCTAATTTGGAAAGTCCAAAGCATAGACATGAAGTTCAAATAGGGGATGACACAAAGCATAGTGTGGAGAATATTGGTAATGTCAGAGCTTCCAATGGTAGGACAAATACTCGGAGCAAGGTACTCTATGTTCCTACTATTAAAAAAAACCTAATAAGTGTAAGCCAAATAGTTGAGAAAGGCTTGCAAGTTAGGTTCACCCAACATGGAGCTTTTGTGGAAGATCCATGTCAAGGCTTCAAAAAGATAGCCAGAGGTAAGAAGCATGGTAAGCTCTTTACTTTTGAAGTAGGAGAAACCAAAAACATATCTCTATTCCACTTGGGGTCTCAAACCCTACGTGAGCTTGAAGTGTGGCATAAGAGGCTAGCTCATGTGAATGAAAGAACCTAAAGGGATATATGTAGGGATCAAAGTGTTCTTGGATTGCCAAACATATCAAAGAAATACATGATCAATAGATGTGATGCATGTCAGATTGGGAAGACACAAAGACAACCATTCAACCACAAAGGCTACATCCAAAAAAACTTATTGGACTTAGTACATACAGATGTATGGGGGCCAAGTCAAGAACCTTCATTGGTAGGATCAAGTTATTATGTCTCATTTATTGATGACCATAGTAGATGGAGTATTCTGTACTTTATCAAGAGTAAGAATGAAGTGTTTGATTGCTTCAAAAAGTATCTAGCACATGTGGACAACCATACATGTAGATCACTCAAGAAGCTCAGATCTGATGGAGGAGGAGAATACTTCTCCAAAGATTTTGATGAGTTCTTGCAGTATAAAGGTGTCAAAATAGAAGTGACTACCAAGTACTCTCCTCAATTGAATAGAATTGCACAGAGAAGAAATAAGACATGGGTTGGATCAGCCAGAACAATGCATGAAGAGAAGGGGTTGCCAGATTATCTATGGGTAGAGGCTATTTCATGTGTTGTGTACCTTTTCAATAGATCACCATCCAAATCACTCCAAGGTATGACTCCTTATGAAGCATGGTATGGAAGAAAACGTGGTCTTGGACATTGCAGGTTGTTTGGTTGTTTAGCTTATGTTCATGTACCATCACAAATAAGAGGTAAGCTAGATGAAAGGGCCACAAAGGTAGTGTTTATTGGGTATGATTCAACTCAAATGGGTTACGAGTTCTATAATCCTTCAACCAAGAAATTCATTACAAGTAGAGATGTTGTGTTTGAAGAACACAAGTCTTGGTATGATGAAGATAAACAAAAGGTAACTCTAGCATAAGATCTTGATTCTGATTCTCATGATCAATTAGGAAGCAAGCATGATACAAAGGCCAGGAATCCAAGAAGTGATATAGATGATGAACAAGATGAAAAGGAAAAGGATTAGAAGCTATGGAAGTCAAGAGGCAAAGATAAGATGCAAGAGTATGAAGAATGCTCCAAGCAAGCACCTAGAAAGTCAATAAGGGAGAAAAGGGAACCAAAACGTTATGGATATGATTCCACATTTTTTACAAAGCATTTAATCTACTTGGTGAAGGATTCACTTTGAGAGGAACCCTCAACCTATGAAGAGGCAAAGGGAAACCCATATTGGGAAAAGGCCATGAAAGGAGAAATGGATGCATTGAAGGAGATAGACACTTGGGATCTGGTTCCAATGTCACCCAATCAAAAGGTAATTGGTTGCAGATGGGTAAATAAAGTAAAAAAAAAAATTGGATGGATCAGTTTGCTGGTACAAGGGAAGATTAGTTGCCAAAGGATGCTCATAAAATCATGCTATGAGGAAACATTCTCACTAGTTATCTACACCATGTAGGTCTTGTCTTGCGCTAAAGAAGATGCTAGAAGAAATACCATTGGATACTCAACATTTGCAAGTTCAAAATTGATGTCATGGAATTCCAAGAAGCAACCAACAATTGATTTATCTTCAACTAAAGTAGAATATAGATGTCTAACTATTGCAACTCAAGAAGCAATATGGCTCAAGCATTTGTACTCAAATTTGGGACTTGCAAGTTCCAAACCTCTTTTACTTGGAGATAATGTAAGTTCCATGCATTTGGTTGCAAATCCAGATTTTTCATGCAAGGACAAAGCACATAGAAGTCCATTACCACTTGCTAAGAGATAAGCTTATGGAAAAGCAAATTGACATTTCTTTGTTCCTACTGAGAAGCAAATAGGGGACATGATGACAAAGGCCCTTGATGGGATAAAGCTTTGTAGATTCAAAGCTATGACATGTATTCAACCTATCAAAGAATGAAGACTCAAGAAAACTTTAGCTTGAGGGGGAGCTATTGAAACATCAAGCTTGCATTATGCTTGAGGTGGATATGCTCTTCATTAAATCCATCATTTGGATGGTACAACGCCATCTACCCATATATGTACGTTGAAGGATAGCACTTATGTGCACATTATTTCTTTGTATTAATTTGTTGATCACTTATGATCATTTCTTGTAAGGTTCAAGGTATCTAACTTTGTAAAAGGAAATATTAAAAGGCCAAAAAGCCATGAGTTAGAAGTGGTTGAAATTTATTCTCAAAGAATCAATCAAGAGGTAGACATGGCTTCAACTTTCTCTTTTCCTAGATTGTAGGAAAAGATTCCAATCAATCTAAACTACCAAGCCCCCCTAATTTAGAATTCAAGTTCATGAAGAAAAGGCATGATCATATCCTCAAGATTCTATTTAAAGACCCCAAAACATTTTTAAATTAATTAGATTGTTGATTTGAAGCAATACACATACTCTTTGATCATTGCTTGGTGCCACTTCTATTCTCTCCTCCTTGTTCCTCAAACTCAATCAACTTGCAGAGATTCTTGCTCTCTCTAAAGAACCTGAAATCAAGAGTTTAAGCATTCATTGGAAAGGTGTAACTTTCTAGTTTATGTATACACGTTTTCAACTCATTTGGTTTAGTAATTGCATAGAGATCTAAGTTTTACAGTCTCGGGATCATTGTCTGCACATCCTTGAAAAATCAAGATGACATCCAATCAGTGTTAAGGTGATTGTTCCTTCATTAATTGATATAAATTAGGTATTTTGTGCATTTTAGAAACTCAACCCTATGTATGAAACACATTTAAGAGGAATTTTTCCAATTGTAATTATGTTGGCTGCTCTCAGTGTCTGAAGTCATAACTTCCATCCCTTTTTAGAAGTTTTTTGTGAGCTAGACAAGGTGCAAGTTTTTTTTTTTGCATCAGCTTGTTCTTGTTGATATTCCAAAGTACCTATTGGGTTTTATTGCACTAACCACAAGCCTACAAGGTCTACGTTACATATAGAAAGAGCTAGGGCTGGCCCTATGCTGGTTTGAAAGGCCAACTTCACCACTTGACAACTCAACTTTCCAAGCTATTCCAAGCTTCTTCAACTTCTTTCAATACATGCATACATACGTACGTACATACATACATACATACATACATACATATGTACATACATACATACATGAATGCACACATAAATACATACGTACAATATTTGGCATTATAGGCTTCGACGTAAAAGTCTGGATATAAATATAAATGGTTTTAGAAGAATATTGCATGGCATTGTAGGCTTCAATGGAAAAATATGTATAAGAATATAAATGGTTTTAGAAGAATATTACATAAGTAGTGCCCTAAATTTGGATAATATCGTACGGTGTTTCTTATGTATATTCCCATTTCTATAATAATCATGAAAATAATGGTTCTAACTATGAAGATTCCATACATAAGATGTTGGATTCTACATCATAATAGCTCAAACAATCAAGTCAAGCACGATAGATGATCCTCGAAAGCTAATACATAGAGTTGTGACCCATTCTCCCCTCAACCATCATCCATCCATCTCCATCGTGGAACCTTCAATGACATTCTTGCCCCTCTACCTCATAGAAATAACAAGTGTAGTCCTAGAGTGCCATTTGGGAACTCGTCTAAGGAGGAGTTCCCTCCATATATATAATGTGATATTTCCTTCCCCTTGAAAGCATTTTCATCCTCAAAAATATAAGTGAAATGTCTATATGGTAGAAGAAAGTGTTAGGACTCCCCTAAACCCCATGTACTCTATGTACATGGTCATCTCTGTGTGTTGTCTACTTGTATCCTTCGCTTTAAGAAGCCTCATAAGAGATCCTCGAAAAGGTGAGAAACCATCTATGTGATGCCTATTATCTCCCATATATACCTAAATTCCAAACTATCACTCCCATAATGAATTCATGATCAAATGACCTAAGTCTATATGATGCATCCTCTATGGAGTAGTAATGTGAAAGATAAGTTTAGATTGCCAAGTTAACCAAACTTTCCATACTATAATGGAAATAATAATCCATAAAATCATCTACGTGATAAGATGAAGTCAAATAATAAATTGAAGCCAAACCGTTGTTGAGCTGAGATGATAGAATTGCCTTCATCACACTCTAGGTCTTCAGAACCTTGTGTGTACTCACAAGTAATAGTTTTAGCTAGTATACCTTGCATCCTATGCCAATTCATCATCCTAGATCATGATTCCTTGGTTTTCCAACTTGAAATATGGGATTAAATTCCTATTTGAGGATCGTCTTCAGCACTAATGCAAATTCTATTATTTCTCTTCCTTGTAGGTTGTCATATGAATGCAAAAAGAGCATTACTTCTTGAGATTAATCCATAAGTACACATTCTCCTAGTTAATGCTCAATCATCATCCTCATGGTGAAGAACCAACTATAAGTTTGGTAACCCAAGAGGTCAAATTTATCCCTATATCCTAGAAATCCTAAAGAGAAGTCATCATTCCACTCCTAGTGTCACTAATGTCAATAACTAGATCATCTCCTCAATTGAAAGACCATCATTGGAAGTAGACATAACTATTTCTATCTCAGATTGTTTAGTCAAGGCTCAATCGAACCGCCTATTATGTGATCTCAATATTATCTTTGATAAAAAAGGTATTACTCTATCAAGTCAATCTAAAGATTAAATAAACTCTCTCCATATCTTCTAAGGAAGAAGGCTCTATTGGAGGAATCTATCCACTTTCCCTTTCTATTAAAAGGGATTCAAATGAATCCATTTGGCTCTACTCTCCATGAATAAGAATACATAAGCCTTCAACTTGTTTTCCTTCCTAATCAGTAGAGAATCAACTCCCAAGTGAAGTACTATGAAAGTAGATTCAATAATTGCTAAGTATAACCATAAGTCTACTACAATTTAAACCAAGAGATATTTTTTATATACCTCTCAATAGTATAGAAGAAACCATACTCTAAGGATGATGAGCCCTTTGCTTCCTCACCATAGAAGAAGAATTCTCAAAGGGAAATAATCCCCACCATCTGGTACTAGTGGTTCTCATCTCCAAATCATTGAAGCACAATTCTAGTAAACAAATCATACATTTAGTTCCCATCACCAACATGGAACTCTCATATATCTTGTCTCGTAGATTCTCATAAATCCCATGTACTATAACTAGGCTAACTTGGTTTAAATGATACTAAGATCATTATCGTACGAAGTTGAGCTACTTCTTGGGTACCAATGTAGGTACTTATTGGATTTCCTTATTTAGATGAGTTCCCACCATATATATATAATATGACATAGGGTATCTTTTCAACTCCCTAAGAGTACGATTGGAGAAAACTTCAAGCCTCCATCAAAATGATATGAAAAAGATGGAGAACAATCATCTCTCCATGTTGCTTCAAATATTTTTAAGTGGCGCACCATCCGCATTGATGTTGCTATTTGAATAGTGTTCAATGATTATTCCATTAAGACTGATGGACTTGGAATCCTTCCAATATTTATTATACATGTTTAATAGCTTGTTGGTGGATGGAGCAAAAGAAAGGGGGGAATAAGGGTGAGGATGTTCATTCGCAACATTCCTTAAATTGTGTGTGCAAATATTGAAGCCTTTTGCTATGTAACTAACCTTCCCCTTCGAGTAACACATGGATAACTTTAGAAGGGTGTTTTCCATTGTTGAAGGTAGGTACATCTCAAGGTTTGACAGAAAAGAAAGACCTACGGAATCATAAAGCAACTATCTCAATTTTAGCATTTTGAAATGTATTGTGTATCCATGTTTAATCTGTGAACTTATGAAGGGGTGAGTGTGAGAGAGAGAGAGGATTATTATTATTATTATTATTGTTCTCCTTCGTCTCATCCTCTTATTTCTTCTTCTTCTTTCTTTTCTTCTTCTTCTTCTTCTTCTTCTTCTTCTCCTATTTTCTCTTCTTCTTCTTCTTCTTCTTCATCATCATCTTCTTCTTCTTCCTCTTCTTCTTCTTCATCCTGTTCTTCTTCTTCTTAGAAAGTGCTTCTATGAGTTTTTGCGTGTGATTTCAGATCATGCATTCAGAAATTTGTGAGAAGTTCAGAATTTTGTGAGCTTGGAGTGAGGAACTTGAAGCTAAAGAAAGGAACAAGTCATATACACATAATTTAGGTAAGCAAAAACTTGGTTTTTGGGTTCATTTGTACAGTGCAAGAGCTTTGTGTCTAATTCTGTGTGTGTGTGTGTGTTTGTGCGTGAGAGACACTCTGAGAGAGAGAGAGAGAGAGAGAGAATGCATCATGACATCTTGCTATGTAGCATAACTCGTATAGGTAAGAATGGTTCCAATACAAAACACTGATGGCGAACACTACGGCGGAGCAGCACGGTACATAGTATTCCCTTTATTTGAATAAAGCGGGTATTATTTGTACTGGATCTACGAGATCATGGAAGCTTCTGATATGGACAAACGAGCAGCGATCACACACAACTTATTTTGGATCTTAATGGAAAACAAAAAACCTACTGCGAGCGCAGAAATCTTGACATGAGAGTCTTAAACCAGATACATAGTGACGAAACAGATGACATTGCTCTATAAATGGAGGTCTTCTCTGTACCAGAAAGCCTGATCTGTGTTATGAGCGTTAGCATGCAGAACGGAGCTTGGGGAGGAGATAGTATTCTTCGTCTTCTCTGCACTGATGGAAGGCGTCCAGGTTCCTGTGGCTACATCTGGTCCCCACCAAACTCTGCAACTCTCTTTGCCATCTGTAGTACCTGATGCGCATGCATTAAGATACGTCGCCGATACTGTGTCGAGCTGCATTTCTGCAGATAGCTGGAAGACAAGGGGCTCTTCCACACTCTCAGGGACTCGTTCGTAAGGGCAGGCTACGTCCCGACTTGAAACCTGATCTCTGCAGCAAATCACGGAAAACAAGCAAGCTGGACATTGAGATCACAGAAGCGACGTGCAGACGACGAAGAAGCGGAAGGAGTGGGAGAGTAAAGACTTCGAATGTGAGCACAGATTTTAGAAAACTGTAGAGATTTAAGTTATGCATGACCTCTGAAGTTTAGCGAGAGAGAACTTCTTGTAAGCGGAGGTGGAGAGCTGCCTGTGCAGCAAAAACCTGAAGGACGAAGCTGTGACGGTGAAGCGTGCCATCCGTTGTTTCGGGACATTAACTAAGTTGCAGAGGACACCAGCGAGGCTCTACTCGCGCAGGAGAAATGCGTACACTAGCATGACGTCTTGGCGGCGTCTCTCACATGGTTGACTCATAAACACCAAGCAGCTTCAGTACCCGTGCGTCTCTTTCTTGGAGGGAGCAAACACTCTTAACAGTGAACTTAATAATGTAGATTGTCGATTGATGCAGACTTGAGAGTCAACATGAATATTCGCTTCCTTGGACGGAACCTACTAGGGGACTACTTCCTTTGCCGAAAGCAGCTCACTTGATACTCTAGGGTCAACTTGAATAACCACGTCCTTAGGCCGAACCTTCTTTCCTCTTGAAGCTATGGACCTCATGCTGATCCAAAGGGAGCCCAATAGAGACATAAATTGCATAGGCACGTCCTTGGGTAGAACCTCTACTTTGCCCTCAAAATAGGGTTCAAGTTGAATATCTATACATATGAAGAGAGCTGATTATCAAGGTTCTACATGAATGCACTCCAAGCTTATATCTAATAGAAAGAAAGATGTTCTATCTTCAAGCAGTGCTAGTTTGAGTGGTGGAGTCATTCTTGTCTCTTGGGAAGGGCATGGGTTCGAGTCCTATGGGCTATGTTGGTAGGATATCCCTCATGCACATGTAGTGGTAAGAGTTAAATTCAATGCCCTTCAAGGATTAGTTGGCCTTTGAACACTCTCGTTGAAACTATCTTCTTGTTTGGCCTTAGGGCTATCCTTACCTAGTCTCTACCTCTATGGGGCCTTCAAGCTCTATCTATTTCTAGTAGGTGCAAGGTATTCAACTCCTGCTTATGTGGGATTCTGAGGCTCTAATACATGCTATGCCCTTCATCATAGTACTTTCCAATGAATTCAAGCTATAAGGAAGAGTAGGTAGCAAAATGTAACTTTTTTTTTTAAATAAAAGGGATGTTTTGTCATCATTAAGGCAATGATGCATGCAATTGCACTTCAAAAACAAGGATGTTTTGTCATCACCAAGGCAATGATGTTTTCTCATCACCACTCTATTCGATGCTTCCTACAGTTATAGCCATCTTCCTTGGCTTTTGATCGGTAGCCTCAATTTCTTACATAGTAAATCGGAGTTCAGTATGAAAATCTGGTGTATATCAAGGTCAGATTCACTATGAGAAACAATATCTGTCTCATCCTTTCCTTGGAATTCATAATTCATAGAGGACACAACAAGAAAGCACAGATGTTTGAGCCTTAAGGGGGAAGAAACATATAAAAATAAAAGTAGAATTGTATGCTTAACTAATTATTGAATATAGAATGAAAGGTGATAACACATCAACATTGGTCGGATTACGATATGCATCAATGTATCCTAAAGAATAGTCCTTCCTCTCAGGATATAATGGTGAGTGTGTTACTATATGCCCAATGTCTACCTCTCATGAATATTGTATATTAGTGAATATGTTATTGTAAGACCAATGTTCACCTCTCATAGTTCTCCCATTATGAAGATATATCCCTCTTGTGGAAACCTTATATCCGTATTAGGTAGACTTTAGTCACTACTAACATAGCTTAGGTAGTCCATGTGTCACATCTTATGATCCTAATGAGTTTGCGTTACGAATATAGCCTCAAATCCTGCTACTTAATAATATAACCTCAAATCTTGTTGCATACCTCATTATGAATGTAACCTCAAATCTCATGATCCTAATGAATTTGCGTTAATGAAGTTAGTTGGTTGAATTAGCATACTTCATGTCGCTAGAAGCATGTATTGGCTCGCACATGAATGGTAGCCCATTGATTGGATGGTGGCCACACATCTTGGATCATCCACATAAGGTAAGATCTCTCCATGGGTCTGAAGGGAGCACTAGATTCTGCCTTTTAACTAGACTACACAAGATTTTGGAATTACACTTTTTGATTATAAGATCACCACATAGGGAAAATAATACAAGAATATATAAATCATACAAGACGTCTCACACTCGAGGAGTAATACATATGGATAACTAGATTAGAGATGATACAGGAGATCCCACAGTACAAAGTATTCCCTTTATTTGAATAAAGCCGATATTATTTGTACCGGATCTACGAGATCATGGAAGCTTCTGATATGGACAAACGATCAGTGATCATACACAACTTATTTTGGATCTTAATGGAAAACAAAAAACCTACTGCGAGCGCAGAAATCTTGACATGAGAGTCTTAAAAACAGATACATAGTGACGAAACAGATGACATTGCTCTACAAGTGAAGGTCTTCTCTGTACCAGAAAGCTTGATCTGTGTTATGAGGGTTACCATGCAGAACGGAGCTTGGGGAGGAGATAGTATTCTTCGTTTTCTCTGCACCGATGGAAGGCGTCCAGGTTCCTGTGGCTACATCTGGCCCCCACCAAACTCTGCAACTCTCTTTGCCATCTGTAGTACCTGATGCGCATGCATTAATATACGTCGCCGATACTGTGTCGAGCTGCATTTCTGCAGATAGCTGGAAGACAACGGGCTCTTCCACACTCTCAGGGACTCGTTCGTAAGGGCAGACTACGTCCCGACTTGAAACCTGATGCCTGCATCAAATCACGGAAAACAAGCAAGCTGGACATTGAGATCACAGAAGCGGCGTGCAGACGACGAAGAAGTGGAAGGAGTGGGAGAGTAAAGGTTTCCAATGTGAGCACAGATTTAAGAAAAGTTTAGAGATTTGAGTTATGCATGACCTCTGAAGTTTAGCGAGAGAGAACTTCTTGTAAGCGGAGGAGGAGAGCTGCCTGTGCAGCAAAAACCTGAAGGACGAAGCTGTGACGGTGAAGCGTGCCATCCGTTGTTTCCGGAGATTAGCTAAGTTGCAGAGGACACCAGCGAGGTTCTACTCGCGCAGGAGGGATGCGTGCACTGGCATGACGTCTTGGCGGCGTACCTTACTGAAATTCTTGAGCAGAAGAGGTTCGTGAGTCGTGACTGAAATCTTGTGAGCTATTTAATCTCATCTCTCACATGGCTGACTGGTAAACACCAAGCAGCTTCAGTACCCGTGGGCCGTGCGTCTCTTTCTTGGAGGGAGCAAACACTCAACAGTGAACTTAATAATGTAGATTGTAGATTGATGCACACTTGAGAGTCAACATGAATATTCGCTTTCTTGGACGGAACTTACTAGGGGACTACTGCCTTTGCCGAAAGCAGCTCATTGATACTCAACAGTCAACTTGAATAACCACTTCCTTAGGCCGAACCTTCTTTCCTCTTGAAGGCTGAAGCTATGGACCTCATGCTGATCCAAAGGGAGCCCAATAGAGACATAAATCGCATAGGCACGTCCTTAGGTAGAACCTCTACCTTGCCCTTAAAATAGGGTTCAAGTTGAATATCTATACATATGAAGAGAGCTAATTATCAAGGTTCTACATGAATGCACTCCAAGTTTACATCTTATAGAAAGTAAGTGCTAGTTTGAGTGGTTGAGTCATTCTCGTCCCTTGGGAAGGGCATGGGTTCGAGTCCTATGGGCTATGTTGGTAGGATATCCCTCATGCACATGTAGTGGTTCGAGTTAAATTCGATTCCCTTCAATGATTAGTTGGCCTTTGAACACTCTCGTTGAAACTATCTTCTTGTTTGGCCTTAGGGTTATCCTTACCTAGTCTCTACCTCTATGGGGCCTTCAAGCTTTATCTATTTCTAGTAGGTGCAAGGTGTTCAACCCCTGCTTGTATGGATATCAAGGTCAAATTCACTACGAGAAACAATATCTGTCTCATCCTTTCCTTGGAATTCATAATTCATAGAGAACACAACAAGAAAGCACATATTTTTGAGCTTGAAGGGGGAAAAAACATATAAAAATAAAAGTAGACTTGTATGCTTAATTAATTATTGAATACGGAATGAAAGGTGATAACACATCAACATTGGTCGGATTACGATATGCATCAATGTATCCTAAAGAATAATCCTTCCTCTGTCGAGTGTGTTACTATATGCCCAATGTCTACCTCTCATTAATATTGTATATTAGTGAATATGTTATTGTAAGACCAATGTTTACCTCTCATAGTTCTCCCATTATGAAGATATATCCCTCTTGTGGAAACCTTATATCCCTATTAGGTAGACTTTAGTCACTACTAACATGGATTAGGTAGTCCATGTGTCGCATCTTATGATCCTAATGAATTTGCGTTATGAATATAGCCTCAAATCTCGCGTCTTATTAATATAACCTCAAATCTTGCTGCATAGCTCATTATGAATGTAACCTCAAATCTTATGATCCTAATGAATTTGCGTTAATGAAGTTAGTTGGTTGAATTAGCATACTTCATGTCGCTAGAAGCATGTATTGGCTCGCACATGAATGGTAGCCCATTGATTGGATGGTGGCCACACATCTTGTATGATCCACATAAGGTAAGATCTCTCCATGGGTCTCAACGGAGCACTAGATTGTGCCTTTAACTAGACTAGACAAGAATTTGGAATTACACTTTTGATTATAAGATCACCCACATAGGGAAAATAATACAAGAATATATAAATCATGCAAGACGTCTCACACTCCAGGACCAATACATATGGATAACTGGATTAGAGATGATACAACATATCCCACAACCGGGGACCATAAGTATGAAGAAAGATATTTGGATTAGAAGAATTGCCTTCAAGGTGATGGACTAGATACAAGAAATAACTTGACATGATCTCGTAATACAAGACTACAACTGGATAAGACAGAATGTCTAGGATACAAGACTACACAAGAATAAAACAAAGGAAAAGATGAGAACTTGAATTGGAACTTGGAGAGTACTTACTTGGTGTTCACAACGCCTTTAGCTCCAAAGAATGGTATTGGAAAAACTAAGTATGTATGTGGCCAACCCCTCCTTTTATAGGTTTTCAAGGGTGGCTCATCAATGGTGGTTACGGATTGATGATGCCATTGTGTTGACACTCAAGGTCAAGCACAAGCATGGAAGCATATCAAGGAAGTAGACACACAAGAAGAATGAGCATGTAGGGAGCTCCAAGAAGCACATGTCAAATTTTCCGAAGAAGTCCCTATAAAAATAGTGATTTTTATCACTAAAAACCATTGTAAATACCATTTTACATTTTTCTAACTCCATTTTGTTCAAGCCGAGGAGTCCTCGAGCTTGAGGGGTATTAGAACTATCATCGTACCAATTTTCATAATTTTTAGACTCCGTTTGAGCCCTCAAATAAGCCTTGGAACCTAATTTTTAACTAGGCCGGAAATTAGGTCTGCACAAGGCCAAAACCACTCAAAAAACTCATAAAAAGGGCTGGAGAGCTCATTTTGGAGGTGAGCTTGTTGTAGATTTAAGCTTTGTAAGAGATTTCTTTTGTAACCGAAGCTTTCAATTGTTCCACTCTTTGCCCTTACCTTGTGCGCGTGTGTGTGTATGTGTATGCATGCTTGTGTGCTTCCACTCACACACTTGTGCCATCACTTGCTCATAGTCTTCATACTAGTCCTCACGTCTTCATGGATTGACATTTATGAGGTAAAGCTCCTGATGTTGGTACTTGCCATTGTGCTAGAGTGACACCAAATTTGGCGCTGTTGTCGGGGAGAGAGCTTGGAAGATGAGCGCGTGATGATAAGACATAGAGTAGCGATGTTGGAAGGTAAAAAAATCACCATTTTCAGCTCAGTTTCTAAGTTTTTCTTCTCCTTCATCTTCATCATCATCACCATCTGCACGCACCTTCAATTTCTCAAATTTTTCCATCTTTTAGTGTACATTTACCTCGTTTTTGGTTTGTGGCTATGAGCAAGAAGCTTAGAGGGGGTGTGGAATTGAAGCGCTGAAGAAATACTACCAAAATACCCAAAACATTGAGTGATCAGTCTCGGATGTGACACAACCTGTGCCAAATGTCGTGAGTGTGGTATCACGGGTTTGAAGGGAGATATTGCATCTACAGACACATAGAAGTGACAAGGAGGACACAAGGTACTCATATTTGCAAAAAAATTTGAATTTGGACTCCAAAAAATCCAAATGTCATGATCGGTTGAGTTCAAGTGTCGTGATACTTGAATTCCCATGTGTCACGATATTTGGTAAATATCAAGTGTCGTGATATCTGTGACATCCAAGTGTCATGATATCCGACAAGTGTCGTGACATCTGCCAGGTGTCAAGTGTCGTGACCAACTAGGTGTCGTGTGCCAAGTGTCGTGATATCTGTGACCTCCAAGTGTTGTGATATCTGTGACACCCAAGTGTCGCGACATCTGAAGGTATAAGAAATCAATTTGAAGTCTCATTTACTTGTGCAATAGTAGAGCCTTATGTTGTTAGAGTAGTAAGCATGTTCTCTAATAAGCCTTGCCGAATGCATTGGAAGGCAAGCATGCAAATATTGAGGTATGTGAAAGGAACCACTAGTTATGGTGTTTTTTATGAAGAAGGATCATCCCTAGTTGGATACTAGTAAGCCCTTCATCTAGAGCCTATCTAGATCACCATCTAAACTCCACATTGGGAGCACACAGGTGGAAAAGACCATCATTGTAACTACGTTATGTTTCACAATCTAAGAATTTGAGTTCTCTATCTCTCACTTTGTGTATATCTTTGTCTGCGTTTTTCTCTTAACTCTAACTACTGGTCTATTTGGATGTGCTCTTATTTTCTAAACGTATTAGGAGAGTCAATGTTATCAAGATCTTATCTCACACGCACACAGAGGTTACGGATGCTGAAAACACACAGAGAAAATAGATATGCAAGAAGACAAGATAGAGCACAGTATTGGGTGCAATCTCCCCCCATGCACTCTGTTTTGACAGTCCACACAGTGCATGTATTTATAGGAATTTTTGATTACGTAAAAAAGAGTGGTTATATGAGAGCGGCTTTGCAAAGCATGCATGAAACTAAAAGTTGGTGACTTTCATAGAAAGCCTTTTCTTTTAATATCAGAAATTGCTATCTACAATGACCCTTATTCTAACCACTATTTTTTTAGCTATTTCTAACAATAGAACCTTCTACGCGAATTTATTTACAAAGTAAATTATAAATCCGATTTATTGATGTCCACCCTAAAGTTGGATTATTGATGTCTGCCCTTTCATGCTTTCACGCCCTCACAAACCTTTATCTGCTATATCAAAAACACCAAAAACACATTAATATGTTAATAAATTAAGACTCCAACAATGCGTTATTCAACATATTTCATCAATTATAACATGCCCCTTGGTTGAAAAAACAACTACCCTGAGTTGATAAAGTAAAATAAACATGGATGGCCAGTCACATGTTCCATCACTGAATGAAAATAAGCATGTTCCATGTTAAAAAAAACATGCATGGAAATGTTCATGGAGGAATTACAGTAATGTGTTTGTGTATGATATGCAGAAATTAAGTGATCATAATAAGGTGTTGATTGTGTTGTATGTATCCATTGACATTCTTCAATAGAGTGATTTTTGTACTTAACCAAATATCGATGGTATTGAGTACATGTGCGTGTAGTAGTGACATCATGGTCAATTATTTTCTTAGGAACCAAGGTTTCAGATTGTTCTTCGATCAAAGGATGGTCATCAAGAAGTGGAGTGAGTGGTAAAGTTCCTTTAAATGGTTTAAGTAAACTAATATGAAAAGATTTATGTATATTCCAATGAGATGGTATATCTAATCTAAATGAATTATCATTAATTTTTTCTATAATGCAAAAGGGTCCATAATAGAGTGGTGCAAGTTTAATTTTAGGATGCTGCAAAATATTTTCAAGACTTCTTTTAATGATACGCAACCATACAAGATCATTTTCCTTGAATTCCTTGGCTAATCATTTAACATTGATATTACATGTGTATTGCTCTTGACTTTTCCTAATGTGCTCGTGAACATCGTGAAGTATAGAAATGTGATCTTGATCAATAGAATCAACCATCAGAATGTCACTTTGGGTGAGTGACATGGGAGTGGGAGGCTTTTTACCATAAACAATTTCAAAAGGTGCATGACCAGTAGTGGTGTGTGTGGTGTTATTGTAAGCAAATTGAAGCAATGGCAACTTTTCATCCCAGTTAGTTGGACTATGTAATGAATAACAACGTAATATCAAGAATAGTACTATTTGTAGCCTCACTTTGTCCATTACTTTTGGGATGAAATGCAGAGCTAAAATCTATTTTAGAACCAAAATGTTGAAATAAGGCAGCCCAAAAATGATTACAAAATCTAACATCACGATCAGATAACATTACTTTAGGAAATCCATGATGTGGGAAAATGCATTTAATGAATAATTTTGTGGCCCGAGGTGCAAACAAAGTTTTCCTACATGGAATGACATATGCATATTTACTACCATTATGAAAAACTATTTTAAGATGCTTCTCATGCTCACTATCATTCTTACTATAAACAAGTATATCATCAAAAAATACAAGAACAAAAGCTTGGAAATCAAGAAAAATGTTATTCATCATTCGTGCAAATGTAGTAGGAGCATTAGTAAGTCCAAAGTGCATTACCATACATTCATAATGGCCTGTTTGAGTTCTAAATGCAGTCTTAAAAATATCACTTTGCATCATACAAATCTGATGGTATCCTGATTTTAGATCAATTTTACTAAAGACACGAGATCCTCATAATTTATCTAAAAGATCATCTATTCGAGGAATGGGGTATCTATTCTTTATTCACTACAACAGATCGATGGTATACCGAGGTTTTTACCGAGGAAAATGAACGCGGCTTTATTTGCCGCGACGCCGGTGTAAAGGTCAGTTTGCGCGTCGGTACCAAAGAGTCGGTATAGACGTCGGTATAAACGTCGGTATAGGCGTCAATATAAGTGTCGGTATATGCGTTGGTATAAACATCGGTATATGCATCGGTAATCGGCTTCTGCTACGTCACCTCCTGGGTGTACCGACGGTTATTCCGATGACACTACTGGGAGTACCGTTGCGTATACCGACGACCATACCTGCAAAAATTTTTTGGGCAGTGTGTTTTGTCTTTTGCTATAGCAACTTTACCATGATGTTGCTTAACAAAAGACAATACACTCTTTATTTATTTAAATGAATAGTTATTATCATATTTTATTATCTATATAATTATCCTACCTTATATATATATTTATTTATATATTCAGATTTTTTCCTTACTTAATGCTATTTTTATATATTTAATTATAAATATTTAATTAAATTATTTAAAATGCTAGTTCTTTTTATATTTATTTATGTATATAATTATTTTATTTTATATATATATTTACTTATATATTCAAATTTTTTCCATACGTAATCCTATTTTTATATATTTAATTTTATATATTTCATGATATATATTTAATTAAATGATTTAAAACACTAGTTCTTTTTATAATTATTTATGTATATAATTATCTTAGTTTATAAATATATTTATTTATATATTCAGATTTATTTTCCTTACGTAATCCTATTTTTATATATTTAATTTTATATATTTAGTTATAAATATTTAATTAAATTATTTAAAACACTAGTTCTTTTTATATTTATTTATGTATATAATTATCTTATTTTATATATATATTTGTTTATATATTCAGATTTTTTTTCCTTATGTAATCCTATTTTTATATATTTAATTTTACATATTTAATTAAATTATTTAAAACACTAGTTCTTTTTATATTTATTTATGTATATAAGTATCTTATTTTATATATATATTTATTTATATATTCAGATTTTTTTTCCTTACGTAATCCTATTTTTATATATTTAATTTTATATATTTAAATATATATATCTAATTAAAATCCTAATCTTAAAATTCTAGATATGAAATACTAAACCCTAAAACCCTAATCTTAAATATCTAGACCTAAAATATGTATATTTCTGTATACATGTGTATATACATGTATATATGTATTACATGTGCATGTGTATGTGTGCATATATCTTATGTAGATGTTATAACCCTAAAACCCTAATCTTAAAGATTTAAATCTAAAATATGTATATTTTTGTATGCATGTGTATCTACATGTATATATGTATTATATGTATATGTGTGCTTGTGTATATATGTTATCTACGTATTAAAATCCTAAAACCCTAATCAGAAAGACTTAGACTTAAATCTAAAATACTAAACCCTAAAACCCTAATCTTAAAATCTAGACCTAAAATATGTATATTTCTGTATACATGTGTCTATACATGTATATATGTATTATATCTGCATGTGTATGTGTGCATATATGTTATGTAGGTGTTATAACCCTAAAACCCTAATCTTAAAGATTTAAATCTAAAATATGTATATTTTTGTATGCATGTGTATCTACATGTATGTATGCATTATATGTATATGTGTGCTTGTGTATATATGTTATCTACGTATTAAAATCCTAAAACCCTAATCAGAAAGACTTAGACTTAAATCTGAAATACTAAACCCTAAAACCCTAATCTTAAATATCTAGACCTAAAATATGTATATTTCTGTATACATGTGTATATACATGTATATATGTATTACATGTGTATGTGTATGTGTGCATATATGTTATGTAGGTGTTATAACCCTAAAACCCTAATCTTAAAGATTTAAATCTAAAATATGTATATTTTTGTATGCATGTGTATCTACATGTATGTATGTATTATATGTATATGTGTTTGTGTATATATGTTATCTACGTATTAAAATCCTAAAACCCTAATCAGAAAGACTTAGACTTAAATCTGAAATACTAAACCCTAAAACCCTAATCTTAAATATCTAGACCTAAAATATGTATATTTCTATATACATGTGTATATACATGTATATATGTATTATATGTGCATGTGTATGTGTGCATATATGTTATGTAGGTGTTAAAACCCTAAAACCCTAATCTTAAAGATTTAACCCTAAAACCCTAATCGTATTTTTATATATTTGATGTAAAAAAAAAATCAAAATAAAAATAGGATTATATGTGTGTATGTATGCATGTGTGTATATATGTGTGTGTATGTATGCATGTGTACATGTGTGTTTGTGTATGTATACATGTGTATACATGTGTGTGTATGTACATGTGTGTGTATGTAGGCATGCATGTGTGTGCATGTGTGTGTACATGTGTGTATGTATGCATGCATGTATGTGTATGCATGTGTATACATGTGTGTGTATGTATACATGCATGTGTGTATATGTGTGTATGTATGCATGTGTGTATATATGTGTGTATGCATGCATGCCGGTATATGTGTGTGTATGTATGCATACATGTGTGTATATGTGTGTATATATGTGTGTATATGTGTGTGTGTATGTGTATGTATGCATATGTGTATATATGTGTGTGTATGTATGTGTGTGTGTATGCATGTGTGTGTATGTATGCATGTGTGTAAATTTATGTGTGTGTGTATGCATGCATGTGTATATGTGTGTGTGTGTGTATGTAAGCATGCATGTGTGTATAGGTGTGTGTATGTAAGCATGCATGTGTGTACATGTATGTGTGTATGTATGCATGTGTAAATTAATGTGTATCTTCCTTTCTCTTCTCTTCTCTCTCTCTTTCTCTCTCTCTCTCTCTCTCTCTCTCCTTCTCTCTCTATCAATAGCGAATAAAAGAATCACTTACAAGTATGTTCCTCTTTGAATCGTTGTCGTCAAAGCGTAATGTAGGTCGTCTCTCGTCCAATTCCAAACAATCGACGCCAAAGAGCTTTTGCAAAATCAGCGAAAAGAGAAATTAGAAACCCTAAAACATAGAGAAACACAAATGCTAACAGTACGCGCAGCACTTACCAAGATGTGAGAGCTAAGCCGAGAGAGAGTGTGTGTGTGTAGAGAGAGAGATCCGTGTGTGTGTGTGCACAAGACAATGCAGGTTCGTGCGCGCAAGTTTGACAGTAGACCTACAGTACTCAAACGCGTGCAAAAATGTGAAGTTTTGCTCTCAGGTTTGCGGTATGTTTAAAACTTGCCGCCAGTATAGGCGCCGGTATGGACGTCGGTATACGCGCTGGTAGTTCTCATAAATTACCGACGCTTATACCGACGCTCATAACGATGCCTATACCGACGCCTATACCGACGCTTATACCGGCGGCTACGGGCCACACCGACGATTCGTTTAAAACGGTCATACCGACGGTCACTTGACCGTCGGTATCTCTTAGTGAGATTTTCCGAGGGCTATACCGACGCCGACTATGACCGTCGGTATATGCAGCGTTGGTATGCCCCTCATATGTTGTAGTGATTGTGATCTTGTTAAGGGCTCTATAATCAATGCACATTTGATAAGTTTTATTCTTCTTCTCTACTAAGAGAACTGGTGCTCCAAATGGGGAAGAACTAGGCCTTATAAGTCATTTTCGTAGTAGGTCTTTTACATGGTTTTCTATTTCCTTTTGGTGTAGTGGTCCATGTCTATAAGGTGCTTTATGAGGAGGAGAACTACCAAGGACTAAGTCAATGCTATGGTTGAAGGATCCTCGAGATGGTGGTAGTTCAGAGGGGTACTCAAACATAAAAAAATCCTTATAAGTAGTCATGAAAGGTTTATGTGCATCAGGAAGTGTATGAGTATAATCATTGATAACATTGACAAAGACAATGCATGAATTGAATCCTTTCCTAAATGCACGTTTTACTTGAGTATGACTAATCAATGGAAATGGCTGGAAATCATGCCATGCAAACAAATTAATGATTTGACCTTTAAATTCAAAGTTAAAAGTATGTGTGTGGTAGTCAATGCGTGGGTTATAATGATGAGGAAAAGGCATACCTAGTATAACATCATAAGATTGCAAAGGTGCAATTAAAAATGTTCATGAATCAACATATGGGCCTATGCTAATCGTAACATCTTGCACTTCTCATGTTACATTATAAAGATTACCTTGAAATGCATCTTTTACTTTATACAAAGAATGAAACGTTTGTAATTTAAGTTCTTGTACTAATAAATGTGAAATGAAGTCATGTGAACTACCATCGTCATGTAGAATTTTAACGAGTTTGTTGTTTATAGTACCTTGCATGCAAAGTAGAGAATGAAGAGAGATATCCTTACCCAAGGTACTTAAGTCCTTCTCCAATGATTCCTCTGTCCAAAGAGGAGGAATTTCATCATTATGGGCCTCCATGTTATGTAATTGAGCTGCAGCTAGTTTCATATTAAGAGGTTGCAATTGGCACTTCCTTTTTTTATGTCGAGGTTTGCCACAATTCCAGCAAGTGATTCGTGGTCGCTTTTGTTGGGCATCCATTGTTGAAGTTTGAAGGGTAGGTGGTTTGGTAGGTTGGAGAGATGACGCAACAGGTGCAATTGAGTAATTGGATTGTGGTAGATGAGGAAAACTAGGGTAAGATGGGGCATTAAAATTATGTTTCATGGGAAGATTTGGTTTAACAAAAAATGGTCGTTGATGTGGTTGTTGTAGACGGAGTGACTTGGTTATGGACTCGAATTCTTTCTCTGCATCATAGGTGGAAGATATAGCCTCGTTGAGGGTTGTAGGACATAGGGTGTGAATCTTAGCTTGGATTCCCACCTCCAAACCATCTTCATATGTCTGCTCCAAGCTATCTTCTGGTACATCTTCAAGCATTCGAACCAATAGTAAATTTTTCCAGAACCACTCCGTGTAGGTAGTAACCGTATCACCCTCCTTCCATGTAAGGGTCGTCCATGCACATCGAACATGTAAATGGTATTGAGGAGGAAGAAAAGAATCTTTCACTTTATCTTGGAAAGCCTTCCACGTTGTTGGACGCTCGGTACTATGCCGCAGGACATTCCACCAGAGTTGAGCTTTTCCTACTAAATAGTTAGTGGCAAATTTGACTTTTTCACTTTCACAATAGGTTTCATCAGTATAAAAATCATCAAACTGTGAAAGCCATGAAAGGATTAAAGGGCCATCCTTAGGGCCATCACCCCGTAAAAACTGGTAATTCTTAACGACAATCTTGGAATGTGTGCCATCCGACTCGGCATAGACAATAGCTTTGACCACCCTCGTAATGTTTTCTTCATCAGTTTGCATCTTTTCGAGTATTTTGTCGCATTGTCGGATCTCATTCTGAGAACCTCGTAGTTCATGCCGTAGGAGCTCCTATTGTTGCTCGAGTGTTACCTTCGATAGAGGTGATTCGCCGAAATTCTCCATGTTGTTCATAGGGTCCATGAGGATGTAGAGCCAAAACCCTCTTGCAAGATATGTAAAAATAATTCTTGAGTTTGTTTGATTTAAAATGTAAAAGGAATGGTTGTTCTTGGGAATTGAAAAAGTAAGAAAGAGATGAAAGTTGTGTTAAATATAAGAAAAGAGAAGTAGAGTGACAACACAAAGAGATAGTGTAGTGGTAAAACACTTCCCTTGTGTGGGTGGGATTGTGGGTTCAAATCCTGCCACCTTGGTGAATCTAAAAGTTCTTATTGCCACTCATACATTAAAATTGTTTCGCGCGTAGCCAACGGTCACCAAGGGAGCCTTGAATGCCAAAGATGCCAAAGTAATGCTTTAGTTATGCCTTAGTTATGCCTTAGTTATGCCTTAGTTATGCCTAATTTCTATGCCTTAGTCGATGCCAAGGAGGAAGCCAAAGGAGTAAACGTAGGTGTAAATGTAGGTGTAAACGTAGGTTCTGGTTCTGGAACTAGAACAGGAATAGGAACAGAAACTGAAACCAAAACAGGAACAAGAACAAAAACAGAAACCAGAACCGAAATTGGAACTGGAAGTGGTAATGGAAACGGAAACGAAAACGGAAATGGAAACGGAAACGAAAATCGGAACCGAAGCCGGAGCCGGAATCAGAATCAGAATCGAATCACGAACAGAGAACAATGAAACAGAAATCAATTCGCCAAAACAAACAGAAACATATTCCTTTCATAGTGACGCGTGCAAGGCTCTAATAGCACTGTTATCGGGATCTTATCTCATGCGCACACAGAGGTTACAGATGCTGAAAACACACAAAGAAAATAGATATGCAAGAAGACAATACAAAACGCAGTATTGGGTGCAATCTCCCCCCATGCACTTTGTTTCGATAGTCCATAGAGTGCATGTATTGATAGGAATTTTTTATTACGTCGTGGTTACATGAGAGTGGCTTTGAAAAGCATTCATGAAACTCGAATTTGGTGACTTTTGTAGAAAGCCGTTTCTTTTAATATAAAAAATTGCAGTGTACAATGACCCTTATTCTAACCACTACTTTTCTAGCTATTTCTAACAATAGAACCTTCTACGCAGATTTATTTACAACCTAAATTACAAATCCGATTTATTGATGTCCGCACTAAAGTCGGATTATTCATGTCCTCCCTCTCAGGCTTTCATGCCCTCACAAACCTTTAGCTGTTATATCAAAAACACCAAAAACACATTAATACATTAATAAATTAACACTCCAACAATGCATTATTCAACACATTCCATAAGTTATAACAGTCAAGTTAGAGATGAAGGAGGAATTCGAGGTCAGTGAAATAGGGGAACTCAAATACTTCTTAGGGTTGGGAACTCATGTAAATAAAAAAGGGCATGTATCTCACTCAAAGGAAATACATCAAATATATGCTAGCCAAGTTGAAGATGGAGAATTCTAACATTCTAGATACACCCATGAAGATAAACTTGAAGCTAAGTGCTCATGAAGGAGAGCTAAATGAAGACATAAAAAGCTATCAAACCTTAGTGGGAATTTTGAATTATGCAACATTGACTAGGGTAGAGATTTTCTATAGTGCAAGTGTTATGAGTCAATTCATGCATACTCCTAGAAAACCACACATGGAAGTAGCTAAGAGGATACTTTTTGGTGCAAGTCAATCACCAATTGATGTTTTGGATGAAGGATTGAAGTCAAAGATTGAAGAAAAGATTAGATTATGAAGCTTGAAGATAGTGCACATTCAAAAAGTGAAGACTTGTATACATATGTACATTAAACTTATAGTTAGCTCACAAATACCTTTTGTATGGTCATGAGCTTGTACATATATGCCTATATATACAAGTAAAAAGTCAGGGAAAATATGAGAGAGCATGAGAAGAGAAGAATTAGAAGTCATCAGACACTTTAGAAGCGAGAAAGATCTCTCTCTCATCCAGCTGTAAAATTTTTAGAGAAGAAGAAATATTGTGCCCGATCTTTTGTTGAGTACTCCTTCTGTGTTTAATCATTTGTGTAATGCTTTTGTACAAGTCAAAGTCTATAGTTGATTGAGCTTTGTACAAGCTTTCAGCTTCTAATTGTGATCAGGCTGAGAGAATTGAGAGTAGGAACATTTACATGTGTAAATGTGAAGAAGTGAAGTTGTAACTTAGGCGCAAACTTTGAAGCTAATATTTTGCTCAACTCTCCTTCCACAGTGTAACGTTTTGAGCAAAAAAGGACTCATTCTTTAAGTTGGAACATAGGCTACCTATGGCTAAAAGCATTTGATTAAACGGGTTGTAGTTTGAGAGAATCATGCTTTAGAAGTTACAAGTATCAAAGTCGACTGTAAGAAAGTATAATTTCAGACATAGATGAATTGTAAGGATCATTTCTCAAGATATACTTAATCTTTTGAGATGATTTAACTTGGAGAAGGTGCATATAGGCAACAGCTTTTGCAATGTACTTTACACATTTGATCAGTCAATGAGTGAGTTATGTGCAGCAGACTTCACAGTTAGTTCAAAATTTTGACAATTGAGTATTGATCCTCCAAATTGGTAAAGGTTTTACGTTGTTCTTGATATAGAGGTGCTCTAACATCGATGATACCTTGTTCTCTTGGAGATTAGCACTCTCCATTAGTGGTATCAGATCAGGAATCATCAAAATTGAAGAAAGGAGGACCCCGACTACTGCAGTCATACAGAAATCAACACCTGAAGGTTCAAAAGGTGAAAGCTTGGAGAGAAAACTTGAGAAGGAGGCGAGAAGCTATCAAGAAGATCAAAAGGAACTTCAATTGAAGTAAAGGTACACTTATTCCTCACAAAGCTTGAAGAATTTAATACACAGGTGAAGAAAGGATGGGAGATTCTCTTCAGATGGAGAAATTGGATAGAGAAAACTATCTAGCATGGTCAATGAGGATGGAAGCTCATCTCATGAGCAAAGTCTTGATAGGTTACATTACATGTGAAGAAGAAAAACCACAATTCAAAGATCCTAGTGTTCCAACTAGGGATGAACTCTCAGATTTGAAAACTTGGATGAAGAGAGATGCTCAAGCAAGGAGCATTATTTACATGGGAGTCAATGACTACTTGCTACCTCATATTAGAGGTCTCGAAAATGCAAGTGAAATATGGAATGCTTTGGAGGAGCATTTCCAAAATACTACAAAGTCAAGGAAGGCATCTTTGTGGGCAGAGTTTACCACATTCAAGAAGAAGGCCTCTCAATCCATTTCCGATTATGTAACAAGAATGAAGGACATTGCAGATGCATTAGGAGCAGTTGATGAAGATATTGAGGAGGATAAATTGGTAAGGAAAATCCTCACAGGTTTGAGAGGACATGAGAAATGGAAGCCATTCATTTTGTCTACTGAATTGTCATTAGATCATTTCACTCCTGATTTAAATCAGTTGCTAGGACACATGCTAACTTTTGAGCAGGATGTCAAAGGTGATGGTGATAAGAGTGTAGGTCAAGCAATGTATTCAAAGGATAAGAAGAAGAATTGTAAAGGCAAGCAACAAGCAAATGAAGATGAAGGTACAACTAGCCAAGCCAACTTCCTAAGAGGAAGAGGAGGTGGCAAAGGTAGAGGAAGAGCAGAAGCAATAAAGATGGAGCCAAAGCTTGTTCGATTTGTGGTAAGACAAATCATTTAGCTCATGATTGTTGGCATAATAATCAGAATGATGGAGGATATAATCAGAATTTTAATTCAAGAGAAGAGGCAATTTTAGAGGTAGAGGTTACTTTGGAAGAAATGTAGGTAAAGGTTTCCAAAGTCAATCCTACAACAATACCTACTACAATTATGCTTTAGATCAAAAGGAGGATTCAACCTTGATTATGAATGCAGTTTGTGAAAGGAAAAGTGAAGAGGGTGTAGCAATCACTTGAGTGGTAACATAGCTTTGATGACTGATTTGGAGAATAAGGTAACGAATCATGTAGTTCAAACAGGTGATAATACAAAGCACAATGTGAAGTCAATTGGACCAGTGAAGGGAAGTACTCTTCTGAGTAAGGTCTTGTATGTTCCTACAATTCCAAAGAATCTAATAAGTGTAGGACAAATTGTTGAAAAAGGTTATGAAGTGAGGTTCACTAATGATGGAGTTTTTGTGGAAGACCCTAGCAATGGGTATAAACAAATTATTTCAGAGAAGAAAGAAGGAAGAATCTTCGCATTGAAGATTCAAGATAATGTTGGTCATGCCTTGTTTACTTATGGAGGACATAAGATCTCTTAGTTAGATCTTTGGCACAAAAGCCTTGGACATTTCAATGAAAGAGGTATTAAGGATATGGTTAACAATGGTTCAGTGCTTGGATTGCCTAATGTTATAGGTCAACATATGACATACAAATGTGAGGCATGTCAATTAGGTAAGGCTCATAAGCAATCATATTCTAAGCATGGTTCCATGTATTCAGAGAAGCTTGAGTTGGTACACATAGATGTGTGGGGACCATCAAAGGATTTCAGTATAAATGGTTCAAGATATTATGTGATTTATGTTGATGATTCTACCAAGTGGATCACTAACTATGTTATCAAAGATAAATTAGAGGTATTTAATACATTCAAACATTATCATGTGTATGCAGAAAGAATTACAGGTCAAAAGTTTAAGAGATTAAGGTCAGATGGAGGGGGCGAGTATTTCTCTAATGAATTTAGTGATTACTTATGGAATGCAGGTATAAAAAGGGAAGTTACTTGCAGGTACTCTCCTCAACAAAATGGTGTAGTAGAAAGGAGAAATAGAACTCTTGTTGAGTTTGCAAGATCAATGATGAAGGAGAAAAATTGTCCAAATCATTTATGGTCTGAGGCTGTAAATACAACTACATATTTGGTTAATAGGTTACCATGTAAAGCTTTGCAGGCTATGACACCATATGAGGCATGGTGGGGTAAGAGACTTACCTTAGATCATTGCAAAGTGTTTGGATGTTTGGCTTATGCATGTGTGCCATCTCAGTTGAGGCATAAATTGGAACCTAAAGCTATAAATTATGTGTTTATTGGATATGATGATAAGCAGATGGGATATAGATTGTGGAGTCCATCCACAAAACAATTCCTTGTGTGTAAGGATGTTACATTTGATGAGCAAGGTACTTGGTATGCAGGTACAATCAATAATCATGGAGGTGATGAAGAAGTTTTGAATCAAAAGAAAGATAAATGAAAGGTTCAGATATTTGATGAAGAAGAGAACAATGAAGTACAGGTTGAAGTTGAAGAAGTGCCAAGGTTTGATCCAGAATGTGATGAACCAAAAACCTCAAGAAGTGGAGAACTCAGAAGGTCATCAAGACACAAATGGCAACCTACAAGGTATAGCTATGATACTTCTTTTTTGGCTACTAAAGACTATGCTTACATGATGAAAACAGATGAAGACCCTTCTACATATTAAGAGGCAAAAGGTAAGGAAAATTGGGAGAAAGCTATGCAGGAAGAGTATGATGCATTGATGGAGAATGAGACATGGGATTTGGTTCCTAAACCAAATAGTCAGAAGATTATTGGATGCAAATGGTTCTACAAGACAAAGAGGTATGCAGATGGAAGTGTGTCTAGGTATAAAGCTAGACTTGTTGTGAAAGGGTATGCTCAGACATATGGTATAGATTATGATGAGACCTATAGTCCTGTGGCAAAGATGACAACCATCAGGACACTCATAGCCATTGCTGCATGTAAAGGTTGGAGATTACGTCAATTAGATGTGAAGAATGCTTTTCTAAATGGTTATATTTCAGATGATGTTTTCATGGAGCAACCACAAGGGTTCAAAGATGAAAGGTATTCAAAATATGTATGCAAGCTCAAGAGAGCTTTGTATGGGTTGAAGCAGGCCCCAAGCACATGGAATTATAGACTTGTGAAGTTCTTGAAGGAACTTGGTTTTCAAGTATCAAAAGCAGATAGTAGCTTGCTTGTCAAAGCAAGTGATGATGGGTTTATTTACATGTGCATATATGTTGATGACATAATTCTTATAGGTACAGATGAGAAGGGCATACAAAGCCTAAAGAAGCAAATGGAGAAAGAGTTCAAGATTAGTGACTTGGGAAACTTGTCATATTTCTTGGGCATGGAGATTTCATATACTCAACATGGAGTATATGTGACTCAAGAAAGGTATTTAAAGAACTTGCTGATAAAGTTTAAAATGGATGATTGCAGGGTGGCACCTACTCCAATGGAGGTGAATCATAAGTTGAGCAGATATGGAGGAGAAGAATTCAAGGACATGAAGCTTTATCAGAGTTTGGTAGGTAGCTTAATTTATGCTACATTCACAAGGCATGATTTATCATATGCAGTTGAAGTATTGTCTCAATTCATGCATTGTCCTAGGAAAGAACATTGGATTGCATGACAAAGGGTGTTGAGGTACATTAAGGGTACACTCAAGGAAGGTTTGTATTATGGTTTTACATCAAATACAAACATCAAGATATATAGTGATACACATTGGGCAGGTAATCCTGATGATAGGAGATCAACATATGGATACTTGTGTTATGTGGGAGAAAAATTAATCTCTTGGTGTTCTAAGAAGCAACACACAATTGCTTTATCATCAACTGAGGTAGAGTATAAAGGTATGGTTGAAGCTACAAAGGAAGTCATATGGCTAAAGACTCTCATGAAGAGTTTTGACATCATTCAGAGTACACCCACTATTCATGGAGATAACATGAGTTCATTGTATCTAGCTCCTAACCCTGTTTTTCATGCCAGGACTAAACACATTGAGATTCAGTATCACTTCTTAAGAGAGAAGGTGATTGATAAGGAAATTGAAGTCATACATACTTCAACAAAAGATCAGATTGCAGATATGCTAACCAAAAGCTTGGATAGAACAAAGCTACAAAGATTCAAAGATATGGCAGATATAAAGAAGATAGAGAAAACCTCAATTGATGATTGAGGGGAGTTGTTGGTGCAAGTCAATCACCAATTGATTTTTTGGATGAAGGATTGAAGTCAAAGATTGAAGAAAAGATTAGATTATGAAGCTTGAAGATAGTGCATATTCAGAAAGTGAAGACTTGTATACATATGTACATTAAACTTATAGTTAGCTCACATATACCTTTTGTATGGTCATGAACTTGTACATATATGCCTATATATACAAGTAAAAAGTCAGGGTAAATATGAGAGAGAATGAGATGAGAAGAATTAGAAGTCACTAGACACTTTAGAAGTGAGAAAGATTTCTCTCTCATCCAATTGTAAAATTTTCAGAGAAGAGGAAATATTGCACCCGATCGTTTGCTGAGTTCTCCTTCTATGTTTAGTCTTTTGTGTGATGCTTTTGTACAAGTCTAATTCTATAATTGATTGACCTGTGTACAAGTTTTCAGCTTCTAATTGTGATCACGCTGAGAGAATTGAGAGTAGGAACATTTACATGTGTAAATGTGAAAAAGTGAAGTTGTAATAGGTGCAAAATTGGAAGCTAATGTTTTGGTGAGTTCTCCTTCCACAATGTAAATTTTTGAGCAATCAATGACTCATTCTTTAATTTGGAAGGTAATCTACCTATGGCTAAAAGCATTTGTTTAAACGGGTTGTAATTTGAGAGAACCATGCTTTAGAAGTTATAGGTGTCAAAGTCGACTGTAAGAAAGTATAGTTTTAGACATGGGTGAATTGTAAGGATCATTTCTCAAGATATACTTAATGTTTTGAGATGTTTTAACTTGGAGAAGGTGTGGAAACTATAGGCAACACCTTGTGCAAAGTTTTATCAAACACTTTACACATTTGATAAGTCAATGAGTGAGTTATGTGCAGCAGATTTTCTAGGAAGTGACTCTCTTCACAGTTAGCTCAAAATTTTTACAATTGAGTATTGATGCTCCAAATTGGTAAAGGTTTTAAGTTGTTCTTGATATAGAGGTGCTCTAACATCAAGGATAGTTTGTTCTTTTGGAGATTAACACTCTCCATCAATACTCAAGTATCTGATGGGAACCATAAATGAAGGTCTATATTATCCATATACCTTTAATATAGACATAAAAATATTCTCTAATGTAGATTGGGTAGGTTCTAAATATGATGGGAGAAGTACTTCAAGTTATCTTACTTTTGCAGGTAGAAAGCTCATTTCACGGTCATCCAAGAAGCAACTCACTATTTCTCTTTCATCAATAGAAGCCGAATATAGAGGTTTAGCCAATCCAACTCAGGAGACCATGAGGATCAAGACCTTGTACTCAAATTTGGGTATCAAGTCTTCTACTCCTCATATCTTCGGAGATAATATAAGCTCGCTATCTTAGGGAGAAAATCACAAGCAAGGAATTTGAACTCTCATATGTATCCACACAACAACAATGTGTAGATTTGATAAACAAGCATTGGATTGAGCATAGGTGCTTTATTTATGCACATAGAAGTTCGCTTGCTACATGTGGCATAAGTGTATACTCATTATATCATATGCTTAAGGAATTTCAAAGGCTGAATATCTAGTTCTATCTCGATCAAATCTAATTGAGATAAATGGAGAGAACTGCATACACTTATTGGGAGCTAAATACCATGAATTCATTTGAATTAAAGTTTCAAATCACTTCCTAAAAGTTTGGGTCATGCTTAGGTGGAATCTTTAAACAATCAGAAAGCAAAAAGTATATATATACACTATGTGCTTTAGTCGTGGGTATGAGAGTTGATATGAGATGATCATCACACTCATTTTTGAGTGATCTATGTCTTACCACAAAGTTAGAGAAGTCCTTCACTCTTTCATTGTATCACATGTCAATTAGCAATCATTTATACTTCATTCTCATTGCTACATGTATCTTTGTTAACTATCACAATACATTGAGTAAAGTCTATCAAGTTCTCTAAGTCATTTCTTTTTATGTATGTACTCATTATGAAAACTATTGATTTGAATATAGGTTTAAAACCTTGATGAGAATGCCTAAACATTCTTAGAGTAGATGGACATGCAGATCTTTAGTTATGAGTAAATGAAGGTGATTGTGTCTCTGTATCATCTTCTTGCTAAAAGTCAGGATTACCCCCTTGACTTCTTACGCACATTTCTCTAAGTATAGTCCTCCTAAATTCATAGATAAAATTTGTGTAACTCACTTGACACTTCATTTGACATTGTGCAAAACTTCTTGGGTCAATTTCTACTAGGTTGTGAGCTCTGAGTAAAACATTGCGTGCCTTTTTCCATAAGTCAAAGGTTTGCTCAAAGTGCTTTGTACAAATAAGTTATCTCTTTTGAGATATTGTTTTGGGAATGATGTTCCAAATTACTATGGTGGTCTAAATGCATATATATGGTGGTTAGCTTGAGTTACATAGGTTGTTCTAGAGCAAGATTTTTCCAAGAGCTTCTCATCTCTATACACTATCCATCACTTTGCACGATATAAGGTGCATATCTAAGAGAGTCTATAAGGGAGCATTGAAGATATACATGATGAAAGATGGACCATCCACCCTACCATTTAGAAAATCCCTTGTAGGTGGAGAACTCTCACCTAAGCTTCTTACCTTATTATGTAACACCATGTATTCTAAGCTTGCACATTATAACAAAATAGTGATTTCAAAATCATGTGTAAGTTCTTCACTAGAGCTAGAAAATCACATTTGTCGTATACATTTTCTTATTATAGACTGAAAGAATTTTCGTTCAAGCCCTTATACAAGACATAATCATCATTGTTACATTATCTATAGCTAAAGAATTTTAGATAACCTAGCATTTGTTTTGATTTTATGAATTAATCTAGAATTGATCCTAATTTACACGAAAAGTGGATTATTCAATGTTTATGAGAGTTTTAAGTAGCACTTCGTCCTTGAACTATCAAAGTTCACACTTCCAAAAACAAGTCCAATACCAACATGAGAGTACATGCTCCATAGTGATTGCTCACGAGACATGTATTTTCAAAACTAAAATCAAAGGTCGGCATCTAGACTCACGTGTAGTACCACAAAGTCATAATCAAGAAGTACGATATCCACATGACAAATAGTAAGAAAATAATTTTTATATAACAATTAATTACAATTAAAATAAGAATACCACAAAAAAAAATTGTTATAAAAAACAATTTCATAAATTGATAGTCAAATAAAATTGATCCTTTTCGGAACATAAACTTAGAGAAGTGATTGTTGTATTCTACCTCTTCAATCTTCATGTTATCATCTTTGAGAGGATAGGATGAATCAACGAAGATCTCCTCCCCACCCACTTCCTCAATCTCAACCATAACCCTGATTTCATCTGCAAGTGGGGGCATTGTCTCCCTTGAAGTAGGTTAGAACCTCTTTGTGTCATCTATGTGCTATCATCCTACTTCTTGATCTCATTCCAAAGACTCATTAAGGTCATACATCTACATTGTGATGCAGCTCACTTGTGCACCATCTTGATTATTAACATATTTAAACATCTTTAAAGGACAAGGTATTTGGTACCTAAGAGTAGGAGCATCTCTAAGAACATAAATATCAACAAAATAAGAAACATCTTAGTGAATCACATTACCACTTCTAGTGAAATAAGTATAAAATCCAATTATCATTCCTGTATAATTTTATCACTCTCATGATAGCATTCTATGGTTTTCAATATGGGTTAATAGGTATATTGTTGCTTGTCAGATGCCTTAGCTTATTGGTTATTGTAAGGTAGATAATGTTGATATATTTTGGTAGTGATGTGTGTGAACACACTAGGACCACCGAGGCACTTTCTTCCCTTTGTAGGAGGTTTTTCCCCCCTAGCTTGTATATAGGTCTACAACCCGAATGGGTCACTTATCTTTTGTACATTCACTTGGTAATACATTTAGTATTGTGTGTTGTGCTCCAAGCCTCTTCTTCTTCTTCCTTGTGCTGTTCACATGCTTCTGTAGGCCTCAAACTCCAACAATTGATATCAAAGGAGGTTGCCACTTCATCTATGGAATTGTTGAAACCCCCTTGATCACACTCTCAAAATCCCATGAAAATTGGTGAGCATACTCAATCTCCAAACACACAATCAAATGCACTATTGCAGCACCCGTGCAAATAATTTTGTCCATTTGAGCCAAAATATATACAAGTTTTGGTTTGCCAATACAAGCACCTCAAAGTCCGCTACAAATCTAGTAGAGCTTGACATGGTAGTTCTCTTCAACGTTTTGAGATAAAGTCATTTTTTTGCATCAGGTTATTTTCGTCAGTGGCTATGGCTCAAAGCAATGATGTATTCTGTATGTTGGTTGTTGAGGATAGATTGAATGGTACTAATTACCCATTAGCTGAATATATGATGTGTCATGTATTGGTTGTGAAAGGACTGTGGAATAATGTGTAGGATGTTGACAAAGAACCTACTACACCTAAAAATACAGTTATTGAAGGTGATATAGATGGAATTGAAGATGAGGATCTTCAAATTCGTGTTCATGTTGAAGTTCATGCTACACCTATTGTAGAGAAAGTTCATTGGGATGAGCAAGATGCTCAGGCATATGCATTGATAGCTTTGTATATCAAATGCACCATTATCTCTCACATTTGCTCTTGCAAAATAGCAAAGGATGCTTGGGATACACTTACCACTTTGTACCAGACAAGAAATAAGACTCCTATTGCTTACCTCTAAAAATAGTTGGAGAGTGAGCATATAAATGAAGGGGATTCTATGGATAGTTCTTTGACAAAGATCAAAGATTTAAAGGATTAGTGGATTTCTAATGATGGTCTTACGAGATAGCTCACTTGCACAAACTATTCTTAATGCTCATCCGAATTCATCTCAGCATTTTGCTTCTACTCTTCGGTTGATGATGAAAGGCAATCCAAAAGCCTTAACATTCAAGGAGCTAGTCTCTATTTTATTGTAGGAAGATCACTCTAGGCAGAATAGATCAATCATGTGTGTTGCAGATCAAGCTTTCTTAGCTAGTCAAAAGGGCAAGGGAAGATGGAGCTCATCAAATAGAAATCTATAGATGTTGCATAGTTAAAAAAGGAAGATAGGGATGAGAAGAAAATAGAAAAGCAAAAACAGACTTGCAAATACTATAAAGGAAATGATCACACCATCAAGAGTTGTCCAAAACAAGCTATAAAAAAGGCTCGAATGATTGTTGCAAAGGCCTGCACCAAAAACAGAGTCTGCTAATCTTCGACAGAATGAAGAATAGATGTTTACTATTGTATGTAGTTATGACCCATCTTCTCATGAGTAGTGCATGTCTGTAGTAGACTCAGATGTTTGGTATGTTGATAATGGGGCAACCAAACATATTACCTCACAGTAGAGTTTCTTCAATTCACTAGGGTGTGCTGCTATAGGGAATATCATCATATACGCTAACAACTCCTCTTCTCATGTAATGGGAGTTGGTAAAAATCATTCTAACTACTACTGATGGTATTTTCTTTACATTATAAGATGCTTTGTATGTACTAGGGAACAAGAAAAATATGTTCTCAATTTTAGAATTAGTCAAGATTGGATTACTTGTGAAATTTGTTGATAATAGATGTACATTTCATCATCTTTCGAATGGAAATGTGATTATTGCTTCTAGCATTTTATGTCACCAGATGTATAAGCTCATAGACTATGCAAATTGCATCAATGATTCAGCATGTCCACTTCTAGATTCTCAAGCTATCTAAGATGCAAAGCTTCGGCATGCACACTTTGGTCTTTTGAATTTTGCTAGTGTGCTACAACTACAAAAATCTAAAGTAGTATCCTCTTTGCCCAAAATTGATGAATAGTAAACATGTCTATGAAGGTTGTATTTTGGACAAAATGCAGTGTTCCTCCTCCCCAAAATATGGTTTAGTTCGAGCTACTAAAAAATTGCAACTTCTTCATTCTGATGTGTGTGTCCTATGCAGACACCTTCTTTTGGGAACTACCTTTACTTTGTGACTTTCATTGATGATTTTTCTAGGCATGCATGGGTGTATTCATTGAAAGAAAATTTGAAAGTCTTTCTGTGCTTCAAATGATTTTTGGTTTTGGCTAAAAATATGTCATCATGTAAAATGGGCACCCTCCATTTTGATCGAGGGGTGGAATATATGTCTTTTGATTTTAATGCATTTTTGGTTGAATGTGGATAAAACATTAGTGTATAGTGTTGTATACAACTCAACGGAATGGAGTTTCTAAAATAAAGAATAGATTACTCATGGAGATGGTGAGGTGTATGATCAAAAGTCAGGCTTCGCCACATAGTTTCTAGCTTGAGGCTATTATGTGTGCAACATATGTACCTAACGGGTGTCCCACTAAAGAACTATAGTCTATCACTCCATATAAGGCTTGGCATTCTCGCAAGCCATCTATTGCTCATATGCATGTTTTTGGTTGTGTAGCAGATGCATTAGTGCCTGAACAACTTAGGAAATTGGATGATAAAGCAATGAAATGTATTTTTGTTGGGTATAGTTCAAAAAGCAAAGACTATCATCTATATCATCCATAGACTAAATGCATTTTGGTTATCCATGATGTTTTTGTGAAGATGCACTTTAGCTATTACTTTCATAAACCAAGGAGACTTTGTTAGCTCTAAAGATGTGTATGATAATTTTCTGCCTCTTTTTACAGGTGGATAGTCAAATGCTGGTCCAAATGAGGCGATTCCTTAGCCTTTATAGGTTTCATGTGATGATACTGATCATTCCAATTGTGATTTAGATTTATATGATGCACTTGTTCATGAGAGGGCTGATATACAGGACACAAAAACTATGCCAATATGGCTGGTATAGACTTTGTGAGATAGCAACTTAGATGTGCCTCTATCATGTCGTACTCATTTAGGCTCTCATAGTGCTTCTTTTGCATTAGATTGCTATGTTATGGCTGCCTCTAGTCTTTTTGATGAGAATGAGCCTCTTTTGCTTGATGAAGCATAAAATTCAAGAATATGGAATTGCTATTATGAGGAATGGTACCTAGTCTCTATGTGATTTGCCTCCTAGCAAGAAGGCCATTGGCACTAAGTGGGTATACAAGCTAAAGCATAAGCTGGATAGAATAAGTAAGAGGTATAAAGCTAGGCTTGTTGCAAAAGGTTATGCTCAAGAAAGAGGCATTGATTTTTATGAGACCTTTGCTCCAACATGCCGAATGACTACTGTTCGTAGCATGTTTGCACTTGTAGCTCATCATGGTTGGAATTTACATCAGTTGGACATTAAAACTGCATTTTTGAATGGTGACTTACATGAAGAAGTGTATGTTTTTCAACCCCGTGGTTTTGTGTAGAAAGGACATGAAAAAAAAGTGTGCAAGTTGAAAAAAGCATTATATGGTTTGAAGCAAGCACTAGGTGCTTGGTATGAAAATATACATGCTTACTTGATTGCACATGGTTTTGAGAACAATCCAACTAAGCACACCTTATATGTTTAGTGTTCAAATGATGTGCTTCTGATCATTCTTGTCTATGTTGATGACATGCTGCTCATTGGTCTTAATGAGAAGCATATTGCTAATTTTAAGGCTGATTTGGATGCCTCATTAGAGATGTCATATTTGGGGCATTTGCATCATTATTTGGGCATTCCATTTATGCAAGTTGATGTTGGAATAATTTTGTGTCAAAAAAAATATATTGGCACATTATTGTAGCGTTTTGGCCTTGACACTTCTATAGCGTATATAAAGCCTTAAAATCACTTGTACAATACATGGAAGCAATATACATACACTTGTGACCATCATTGTCTTGCTCCTTCATTTCTCTGCATCATCTTCTTCGGCAATAGTAAGCTTCGAGAGGCTGCTAGTCTCTCTACAGAGCTCCAAATGTCTTGTTTATGCTTCTAAATTTTCATAGCAGTTAGCTTAGTAGATTGGGAGAAATCTCAGTGTTTTTGTGTCAGGGTCAATATCTACATATTCTTCAAAAATAGGAGGTACCACCATTGAGTGTCTGATTCATTCCTATAGCATATTTTGTTTATTCCTTTTACTTTTGTGCATTATATACACTCAACTCTATGTGTATCACTCCCATAAAAGGAGTTTTTCTAGTTGTAATCACGCTAGTCAGTATGAGCATGTGAAGTTCATTGTCTCTTCCAAAGATAGTAAGTTTCTTTTGTATCAAATCTTTCTCCTTGATGCTCCAAAGTACATGATGCATTTTATTGCACTTATCACATGCCTATAAGGTCTATTTGAGTCTCCATAAGCTCATAGGCTACTCTTGTGCCGGTTGACTGGACCACAAGCTTCTCCAAGTTCTTTCAGTGGTATCAAAGCTAGATCAAGATGGGTGACAACTTTACCTCAATGATCGAGAAGCTTGATTGACAAAACTACACGGCTTGGAAAATCAAAATGGAGGCCTATTTGCAAGATGGAAATCTTTATGAAATTATAGCAGGTGATGAAGCTATGCCTATTCCAAGATCCAAAGGACATACACATGACGAGATAGATAAGCTCACACTTTGGTGCACAAGGGATGCTCAAGCAAGGTTGTACATACTAAAATCTATCTCTGACTTTCTATTACCACATATTAGAGGATGCAAGACATCTCAAGGGACTTGGGATGCCCTAGAGACTTTCTTTTCTACTAGTACCAAAGCAAGAAAGAATCATCTTTGGAATGAGTTCAACTAAATGAAGGAGACACCTAAACAGACTATCACAGAGTTTGTTACCAAGATCAAGGAGGTTGCTGATCAGTTAGCATCCATTGGAGAGTTGATTGAACAAGAGGCTATCATGAGACAAATTCTCAATGGGATTCAAAGTGATAAGCAATGGAAATATTTCACCACGGCATATAATCTCATCATGGATGTGAAAACTCTAGACTTCAACATCTTTCTTGGACAACTCTTTAATCAAGAGACCAACAATAGCATAAAGGAAGGTAACTCCTATCATGGTAATTCAACTAGTGCTCTATATGCATATAAGAAGCAGAAAGGCAAAAAGAGGGAAGAACATCCCAAGCCAACTTTGCAAGCAAGAGCAAGTGGAAAGGGAAGAAGAAAGGACCAAAGCATGACAAAGCCAAAGGTCAAAATGTTCAACCTTGTGCCATTTGCCATAATTCCAACCACACCACTCAGAATTGCTAGTTCGATGGGAAGACCCAGAAAGGAAGTGGAAGAGGAGGATATGGCAACAATAGAGGTAGAGGTGGACACAACTTCAACAATAACAATAGAGGCTATAATAGAAGGGACTTCAACAATTATTTAGAGGATCAACCACATGAAGACTCATTGCTTCTTATGAATCTAAGCCACAAAGAAGGTAAAGAAGATGATCATTTCTTCTACATAGATTCAGGATGTTCAAATCATGTTGCAGGCAACATTGCTCTTCTATCTAATTTGGAAAGTCCAAAGCATAGACATGAAGTACAAGCAAGGGATGACACAAAGCACAATGTGGAGAAGATTGGTAATGTCAAAGCTTCCAATGGCAGGACAAACATTCTAAGTAAGGTTCTCTATGTATCCACTATCACTAAAATCCTAATAAGTGTAGGCCAAATAGTTAAAAAAGGCTTTCAAGTTAGGTTCACCCAGCATGGATCTTTTGTGGAAGATCCATGTCAAGGCTTTAAGAAGATAGCCAAAGGTGAGAAGCATGGTAGGCTCTTTAATTTTGAAGTAGGTGAAACTAGGAACATAGCTCTATTCACTTTTGGGTCTCAAACCCTAAGTGAGCTTGAAGTGTGGCATAAGAGACTTTCTCATGTGAATGAAAGAACCTTGAAGGATATATGCAGGGATCAAAGTGTTCTAGGACTGTCGAACATATCAAAGCAACACATGATCAATAGGTGTGATGCATGTCAGATTGGGAAGGCACAAAGAAAACCGTTCAACCACAAAGGCTACATCCACAACAACTTATTGGACTTAGTACATACAGATGTATGGGGACCAAGTCAAGAACCTTCATTGGCATGATCAAGGTATTATGTCTCATTTATTGATAACCATAGTAGATGGAATATTCTATACTTTATCAAAAGCAAGAATGAAGTGTTTGATTGCTTCAAAAAGTATCTAGCACATGTGGAGAATCATACAAGGAGATCACTCAAGAAGCTCAGATCTGATGGAGGGGGAGAATACTTCTCCAAATATGATGAGTTCTTGCACGATAAGGGTATCAAAAGGGAAGTGACTACCAGGTACTCTCCTCAACTGAATGGAATTGCAAAGAAGAGAAACAAGACATTGGTTGGATCAATTAGAACAATGCTTGAAGAGAAGAAGTAGCCACATTATCTATGGGCAGAGGCTATTTCAACTGTTGTGTACCTTGTCAATAGTCCACCATCCAAATCACTTCAAGGTATGACTCCTTATGAAGCATGGTATGGAAGAAAACCTAGTCTTGGACATTGCAAGGTGTTTGGTTGTTTAGCTTATGTTCATGTAATATCACAAATAAGAGGTAAGATAGATGAAAGGGCAACAAAGGCAGTGTTTATTGGCTATGACCCAACTCAGATGGGTTACAGGTTCTATAATCCTTCAACCAAGCAATTCACTACAAGTAGAGATGTTGTGTTTGAAGAACATAGGTCTTGGTATGATGAAGACAAACAAAATGTAACTCTACCATATGATCTTGATTCTGATTCTCATCAATTAGGAAGCATGCATGATACACAGGTCTAGGATCCAAGACATGATACAGATGATGACCAAGGTGAAAGGGAAAAGGACTTCAAACTATGGAAGTCAAGAGGCAAACAAAGATGCAAGAGGTTGGAGAATGCTCCAAGCAAGCACCTAGAAGATCAATAAGAGAGAAGAAACAACTAGAAAGGTATGTATATGTTTCCACATTTGTTATGAAGCATTCAATCTACTTGGCAAAAGATTCAATTTCAGAAGAATCATCATTATACGAAGCGGCAAAGGGAAACCCTAATTGGGAAAAGGCCATGAAAGAACAAATAGATGCATTGAAGGAGATGCGCACTTGGGATTTGGTTCCAATGTCATTGAATCAAAAGGTAATTGGTTGCAGATGGGTATATAAAGTTGGAGAAGTGAAGAGGTATACATGTCACAACTCCTAGAGTTTGAAAACCCTAATCATCCATCTTATGTTTCAGACTTAAGAAAGCATTGTATGGATTGAAACAAGCTCCTAGGGCTTTGAATTACAGTTTGGTTACATAACTTCAAGATCAAGGGTTCAGACCTAGCAACTCAGATCCTTCTCTAAAAGAGATGACAATGAAGTTATCTATCTATGTGTATATGTAGATGATATTATTGTGACAGGTGATGACTTGAATGGGATTCAAAGGATCAAGAGACACATGCAAGAGGAGTCCAAAATTAGTGACTTAGGTGAGCTCACATATTTCCTAGGTATGCAGGTCATATACACAGGTGAAGGAATGTATTTGACTCAGAGAAGATACATTCACAATCTACTTCTCAAGTTCAAAATGGAGAATACAAAACTTGCAGGTACACCTTTGGAGATGAATCATAAAATTAGTGTTTATGAAGGTGAGAAAATTGAAGACATCAAAGAATATCAAAGCTTGGTAGATAGCTTGATATATGCTACTCATATAAGGGCAGACATCTCATATAGTGTGAGAATGCTTATTCAGTTCATGCACTCATCGAGAAGACCACACGTGGAGGCAGCTAAGAGAGTACTTAAGTATCTCAAAGGTACAATCAATGAAGGTATATTCTATCCGTACTCTTCACATTTGGATATGAAAATCTTTTCAGATGCGGATTGGGCAGGAGCTAAGGATGACAGAAGAAGTACTTCTAGTTACTTAACATTTGCAAGTTCAAAGCTAGTGTCATGGAGTTCAAAGAAGCAACCTACAATTTCTTTATCCTCAACTGAAGCAGAGTACAGAGTGATGGAGAGTGTTAATCTCCAAAAGAACAACCTACTCTTGAGTTTAGAACACCTCTATGTCAAGAGTAAGTCAAAACCTTCACTAAATTATAGGTCCAATCTCCAAATTATCAAAATTAAGAAAATCTGTGAAGAAAGTGAAACACATAAAAGTCTGCTGCAGAATTTCTTCACATTGACTTATCAAACGTGTAAAGTTTTTGATGAAACTTTGTACAAATCATCTCCTAGGGATTGCGCATCACCTCCAAGTTGAATCACTTGAAAAACTTTAGTATAACTTGAGAAATTGTTTTCACAAGTTACCTATGTCAGAATCTGTTACTCAGAACAGTCGATTCTATACCCCTAACTTCTTAACTTTGGTTCTCACAATATCTAATCCGTTTTGCCAAATGCTTTTAGCCACGAGTAGATCACCTTCCAACTTAAAGATTAAGTGCTTGCTTGCACAAAACTTTAAACTATGGAGTGAGCACTGATCAAAAGATTAAACACGAAATTTGCGCCTGTTTCAGAGAACTGTAGACACTCAACACATATGAATGTTCCTACTAACAATTCTCCTAACCTGATTACAATTAGACTCTGAAATTCAGGTCACAGGCTCATTAACTAACAACTTAGATATCCTCAAAAGGATTTCACAAATGATCAAACACAGAAGGAGCAGACACGAAAAAATCGGGCGCAAACTTTCTTCATTAACTCAGAAACTTACAACTGAGTGATGAGAGCTAACTCAAACTAACTTTTCTCTATTTCTTGGCTCCTAACTTCCTCAATCTTGGTTTCTACATATGCTCTCATAAGCTCTCATACATGCCCCGACTTTTCTCAAAGTATTTATAGACATCTATGTACAAACTCTCATCAAAACATAAGTATATGTAATCTGTGTTATAACTAATGTACATATGTGTACATGTCCTTCATTCTTGTGAATATATCCATTTTCTTCATTCCAAATCTTCAATTGGTGATTGATATGCACCAACAGCTCCCCCTCAATCATCAATTGAGGTTTCTCCTTTCTTCTTTATACCTGCCATGTCCTTAAACTTCTGTAGCTTTGGTCCATCCAAGCTCTTTGTAAGCATATCAGCTATCTGATCCTTTGTTGAAGTATGTATGACTTCAATCTCCTTATCCATCACTTTCTCTCTTAGAAAGTGATACTGAATCTCAATGTGTTTGGTCCTGGCATGAAAAACAGGATTAGTAGCTAAATACAATGAACTCATGTTATCTCCATATATGATTGGTATCCCATGCATAATATCAAGACTCTTCATCAATGTCTTGACCCAAATTACTTCCTTTGCAGCTTCAACCATGCCTTTATACTCTGCTTCTGTAGAAGATAAAGCAACTGTATGTTGCTTCTTGGAACACCATGAGATAAGTTTATCTCCCACATAACACATGTATCCAAATGTAGATCTTCTATCATCTGGATTACCTGCCCAATCTGCATCACTATAAATTTTGATATTTGTATCTGAGGTAAACCCATAATACAAACCTTCATTGAGTGTACCCTTAATGTACCTCAACACCCTTTGTCCTGCAATCCAATGTTCTTTCCTTGGGCAATGCATAAATTGAGACAAAACCCCTACTGCATATGATAAATCAGGTCTAGTTAGAGTAGCATAGATAAGGCTACCAACCAAACTCTGATATTGTCTCATGTCTTTGAATTCTTCACCTCCATACTTACTCAATTTGTGATTCACCTCCATTGGTGTAGGTGCTACCCTGCAATCATCCATTTTAAACTTGATTAACAAGTTCTTCAAATACCTTTCTTGGGTCACAAATACTCCATGTTGAGTATATGTTATCTCCATGCCCAAGAAGTATGACAAGTCTCCCAAGTCACTTATCTTGAACTCCTTTTCCATTTGCCTCTTAAGCCTTTGTATTCCTTCTTCATCTGTACCTGTAAGAATTATATCATCAACATATATGCACATGTATATGAAACCATTTTCACTTGCCTTGACAAGCAAGCTACTATCTGCTTTAGACACCTGAAATCCAAGTTCTTTTAGGAACTTCACAAGTCTATAGTTCCATGCCCTTGGAGCTTGCTTCAAGCCATACAAAGCTCTCTTGAGCTTGCACACATAATCTGGATACCTTTTATCTTTGAACCCTTGAGGTTGCTCCATGAATACATCATCTGAAATATAACCATTTAAAAAAGCATTCTTCACATCAAGTTGACATAGCTTCCAACCTTTACATGCAGCAATAGCAATAAGTGTCCTTATGGTTGTCATCTTTGCCACAGGACTATAGGTCTCATCATAATCAATACCATATGTTTGAGCAAAACCTTTGACCACAAGTCTAGCTTTGTACCTAGACACACTTCCATCTGCAAACCTTTTTGTCTTGTAGACCCATTTGCTTCCAATAATCTTCTGACTATTTGGTTTAGGAACCAAATCCCAAGTTTGATTCTCCAATAGTGCATCATATTCTTCCTGCATAGCACTCTCCCATTTTTCCTTACCTTTTGCCTCTTCATAAGTAGAAGGGTCTTCATCTGTATTCACCATGTAAGCATAATCTTTTGTGGCTAGAAATGAAGTATCATAACTATACCTTGTAGGTTGCCACCTATTTCTTGTTGACCTTCTGAGTTCTCCATTCCTTGAGGTTTCTGGCTCTTCACATTCAGGATCAAATCTTGGTGTCTCTTCCACCTCAACCTGCACTTCATTATTCTCTTGCTCATCAAATATTTGAACTTTTGATTTACCTTTTCTTTGACTCACCTCTTCTTCATCATCTGTATTGATTTTGATTGTACCTGCATACCAAGTGCTTTGTTCATCAAATGTAACATCTTTAGAAACCATAAATTGTTTTGTTGATGGACTCCACAACCTATAGCCCATCTGCTTGTCATCATAGCCAATGAAAACATACTTTTCAGCTTTGGGTTCCAATTTGTGTCTTAATTGTGATGGCACATATGCATATGCCACACACCCAAAAACTCTGCAATGATCTAAGGTAGGTCTCTTACCCCACCAAGCCTCATATGGTGTCATACCCTGCAAGGCTTTACATGGTAACCTATTGACCAAATAAGTGGCTGTATTTACAGCCTCAGCCCACAAATAATTAGGGCAATTTTTCTCCTTCATCATGGATCTTGCAAACTCAACAAGAGTTCTATTTCTCCTTTCTGCAACACCATTTTGTTGAGGAGAGTACCTGCAAGTAATTTCCCTTTTTATACCTGCATTCCATAAGTAATCACTGAACTCATTTGAGAAATACTCTCCCCCTCCATCTGACCTTAGTCTCTTCAACTTATGACCTGTAATTCTTTCTGCATATGCATGATAGTGTTTAAATGTATTAAACACTTCTGACTTATCTTTGATCACATAAATAGTGATCCACCTAGTAGCATCATCAACATAAATCACATAATACCTTGATCCATTTATACTGAAATCTTTTGATGGTCCCCACACATCTGTGTGTACCAACTCAAGCTTCTCTGAGTGCATAAAACCATGCTTGGAATAGGAATGTTTATGAGCCTTACCTAATTGACATGCCTCACATTTGTATGTCATATGTTGACCTGCAACATTAGGCAATCCAAGCACTGAACCATTGTTAACCATATCTTTAATACCTCTTTCATTGAAATGTCCAAGCCTCTTGTGCCAAAGATCTAACTCAGAGATCTTATGTCCTCCATATGTGAACATAGCATGACCAATGTTACCTTGAATCTTCAATGTAAATAGTCTTCCTTCTTTTTTTCCTGAAACAATCTGTTTATACCCTTGGCTAGGGTCTTCCACATATACTCCATCATTAGTAAACCTTACTTCATATCCCTTTTCAACAATTTGACCTACACTTATCAAATTCTTAGGGATTGTAGGAACATACAAGACCTTACTCAATAAGGTGCTTCCATCCTTGGCCTTCACTGATCCTATTGACTTCACATTGTGCTTTGTGTTGTCACCTGTTTGGACAACATGATTAAAAACTTTACTTTCCAAATCAGTCATCAAAGATATGTTACCACTCAGGTGATTGCTACACCCTGAGTCAATGTAGAAGACTCTTTGATCTTCACTCTGCCTTTCACAAGTTGCATTCATTATCAATGTTGAATCTTCCTTTTGATCTGAAGCATAATTGTAGTAGGTGTTGTTGTATTGTTGACTTTGGAATCCTCTACCTGCATTTCTTCCAAAGTAATTCCTTCCACCTCTACCTCTGTAATTACCTCTTTGATTTCTGCCACCTCTTCCTCTTGCATTATAATTTTGATTATATCCATTATTATTCTGAGTATTGTGCCAACAATCATTAGCTAAGTGATTTGTCTTACCACAAATCCAGCAAGCTTTGCCTCCATCTTTATTGTTCCTGCCTCTTCCTCTACCTTTGCCACCTCCTCTTCCTCTTAGGAAGTTGGCTTGAGTAGTTGTTCCTTCATCTTCACTTGCTTGTTGTTTTCCTTTGCTATTCTTCTTCTTGTCCTTTGAGTACATTGCATGACCTGTACTCTTGTCACCATCTCCTTTAACATCCTGCTCAAATGTTAGCATATGACCTAACAATTGATTTAAGTCAGGAGTGAAATGGTCAAGTGATAGTTCTGTAGACAAAATAAATGGCTTCCATTTGTCATCACCTCTCAACCCTGTAAGAATTTGCCTTACCAATTTATCTTCCTCAATGTCTTCATCAACAGCTCCTAAAGCATCTGCAATATCTTTCATCCTTGTCACATAATCTGAGATGGACTGAGAAGCCTTCTTCTTGAAGGTAGTAAACTCTGCCCATAAGGATGCCTTCCTTGACTTTGTAGTGTTCTGAAAATGCTCCTCCAAAGCATTCCATATGTCAGTAGCACTTTCAAGACCTCTAATGTGAGGTAACAAGTAATCATTGACTCCCATGTAGATAATGCTCCTAGCTTGAGCATCTTTCTTCATCCAATTTTTAAGATCTGCTAACTCTTCCCTAGTTGGAACACTAGGATCTCTGAACTCTGGCTTCTCTTCTTCTCCTGTGATGTAACCAATCAAATCTTTGCTCATAAGATGAGCTTCCATTCTCATTGACCATGCAGGATAGTTTTCCCTATCCAATTTCTCTATCTGTAGAGCATCTCCCATCTTGTGTCCACCTGTGTATTGAAAACTTCAAGCTTTACAAGCAATGTATGTACCTTTACTTCGAATTAGGCTTCTTTTGCCTTTCTTGATGTCGAGTAGACTTCTCCTCAGCCTTTTGACTCCAAGCTTTCACTTCTTAGTTCTTCAAATGTTGAACTTCTTGAATCTGCAGCAGTCGGGACCTTCCTTTCCTTGATTTGATGTCTCCTGCTCTGATACCACTGATGGAGAGTGTTAATCTCCAAAAGAACAACCTACTCTTGAGTTTAGAACACCTCTATGTCAAGAGTAAGTCAAAACCTTCACTAAATTATAGGTCCAATCTCCAAATTATCAAAATTAAGAAAATCTGTGAAGAAAGTGAAACACATAAAAGTCTGCTGCAGAATTTCTTCACATTGACTTATCAAACGTGTAAAGTTTTTGATGAAACTTTGTACAAATCATCTCCTAGGGATTGCGCATCACCTCCAAGTTGAATCACTTGAAAAACTTTAGTATAACTTGAGAAATTGTTTTCACAAGTTACCTATGTCAGAATCTGTTACTCAGAACAGTCGATTCTATACCCCTAACTTCTTAACTTTGGTTCTCACAATATCTAATCCGTTTTGCCAAATGCTTTTAGCCACGAGTAGATCACCTTCCAACTTAAAGATTAAGTGCTTGCTTGCACAAAACTTTAAACTATGGAGTGAGCACTGATCAAAAGATTAAACACGAAATTTGCGCCTGTTTCAGAGAACTGTAGACACTCAACACATATGAATGTTCCTACTAACAATTCTCCTAACCTGATTACAATTAGACTCTGAAATTCAGGTCACAGGCTCATTAACTAACAACTTAGATATCCTCAAAAGGATTTCACAAATGATCAAACACAGAAGGAGCAGACACGAAAAAATCGGGCGCAAACTTTCTTCATTAACTCAGAAACTTACAACTGAGTGATGAGAGCTAACTCAAACTAACTTTTCTCTATTTCTTGGCTCCTAACTTCCTCAATCTTGGTTTCTACATATGCTCTCATAAGCTCTCATACATGCCCCGACTTTTCTCAAAGTATTTATAGACATCTATGTACAAACTCTCATCAAAACATAAGTATATGTAATCTGTGTTATAACTAATGTACATATGTGTACATGTCCTTCATTCTTGTGAATATATCCATTTTCTTCATTCCAAATCTTCAATTGGTGATTGATATGCACCAACACAGAGGTTTGACCATAGCAACTCAAGAGGCAATATGGTTAAAGGCATCGTATACAGATTTGGGACTTATGAGTTCCAAACCTCACATATTTGGAGATAATGTAAGTTCCATGCATCTAGTAGCAAATCCTATTTTCCATGCAAGAACCAAACACATAAGGTGCATTACCACTTCATCAAGGAGAAGCTCATGGCAAAGGAGATTGATATTTCTTTTTTTCCAATTGAAAAGCAAGTAGTAGATATGATGACAAAGGCACTTGATGGAATAACGCTTTGAAGATTCAAAGCTATGGCAAGTATTCAACCTATTAGAGAATGAAGACGCAAGCATAATTTAGCTTGAGGGGGAGCTGTTGGAACATCAAGCTTGCACTATGCTTGAGGTGGATTTGATCTACATCAAAAATTATGGCTTGGATTATGTTGAAAGAATATCTGTTGGAGAGTTCTTTTTCTTATGCTCACTTATTGTATCTTTTGAAAAGATTTCTCATGGATCTTTTACCATTGTAAAAGCCTAGAGCTTTACACATGTAAGAGTAGAAAGAGAGATCCCAAACTCCACAAATCTGTGGTGGTTGAGTTGCATTCAATCAATCAATCAATCACCTAAAAGTAGATCAAACTAGATCTTCACTTTTCCTAGATTGTAGGAAAGTGAATTGATTCCCTCCAAACAACTCTTACTACCTTGATGGGAGCAATATACATACACTTGTGACCATCATTGTCTTGCTTCTTCATTTCTCTGCATCATCATCTTCACCAACAGTAAGCGTGGAGAGGCTATTGCTCTCTCTACAGAGCTTCAAATTGGATGGGACATGGCTCAATAGATTGGGAGAAATCTTAGTGTTTTTGTCTTGGGATCAATATCTATGCATACGTGAAAAATAGGTATTAGTATCTAGTTTATGTGTGTAAATTTCCATAGCATTTGGCTCAGTAGATTGGGAGAAATATCAGTGCTTTTGTCTTGGGGTCAAGATCTACGTATTCCTGAAAAATAGGAGGTACCACCATTAAGTGTTTGATTCATTCTTATAGCATATTTTGCTTATTCTTTATAATTTTGTGCATTATATACACTCAAACCTATTTGTAGCACTCCAATAAAAGGATTTTTTCTAATTGTAATCTCGTTGTTCACTATGAGCATTTCAAGTTCATTGTCTCTTCCAAAGATAGTAAGTTTTTTGAGCTAATCCATGTGCAAACCTGTCTATTTTGTATGGACTCTTTCTCCTTGATTCTCCAAAGTACATAGTGCATTTTATTGCACTCATTGCATGCCTATAAGGTCTATTTGAGTCTCCATAAGCTCAAAGGCTGGTCTTGTGCCGGTTGGTGGGACCCATCACTTCGCAGCTCACTTTTCTACCTCCTAGAAGCTTCTCCAAGTTCTTTGAATACACACACATACACATACACATACACATACACAGTATGTTTGTGTATGATTGAGAATCAAAATCTATTGTCATTGTCCAACTCAACCCTGATTCTTACTTCACAATCATATGTGTAAGTGTGTATGTGTGTATGATTGAGAATTAAAATCTATTGTGATTGTCTGACTCAACATCGATTCTTAGCTAGTATGTGTAAGTGTATGTGTGTGTATGATTGAGAACTAAAATCTATTGTTTTTGTCAACTTTTGTTAAAGTATGTATGACTTCAATCTCTTTATCAATCACCTTCTCTCTTAAGAAGTGATACTAAATCTCAATGTGTTTAGTCCTGGCATGAAAAACAGGGTTAGGATCTAGATACAATGAACTCATGTTATCTCCATGAATAGTGGGTCTACTCTAAATGATGTTAAAACTCTTCATGAGATTCTTCAACCATATCACTTCCTTTGCAGCTTCAACCATACCTTTATACTCTACTTCTGTAGATGATAAAGCAATTGTGTGTTGATTCTTAGAACACCAAGAGATTAACTTATCTCCCACATAACACAAGTATCCATATGTTGATCTCCTATCATCAGGATTACCTTCCCAATCTGTATCATTATATATCTTGATGTTTGTATCTGATGTAAAATCATAATACAAACCTTCCTTGAGTGTACCCTTAATGTATCTCAATACTCTTTGTCCTGCAACCCAATGTTCTTTCCTAGGACAATGCATGAATTGAGACAACATTGCAACTGCATATGACAAATCACGCCTACTTAGAGTTGCATAGATTAAACTACCAACCAGACTTTGATATAGCTTCATATCCTTGAATTCTTCTCCTCCATATCTACTCAATTTGTGATTTACCTCCATTGGAGTAGGTGCTACCCTGCAATCTTCCATTTTAAACTTGATCAACAAGGTTTTCAAATACATTTCTTGAGTTACATACACTCCATGTTGAGTATATGAGATCTCCATGCCCAAGAAATGTGACAAGTCTCCCAAGTCACTAATCTTCAACTCTTTGGCCTGCTTCAAACCATACAAAGCTCTCTTGAGCTTGCATACATATTCTGAATACCTTTTGTCTCTGAATCCTTGTGGTTGTTCCATGAAAACATCATCTAAAATATAACCATTAAGAAAAGCATTCTTCACATCTAATTGACATAATCTCCAACCTTTACATGTAGCAATGGCTATGAGTGTCCTGATGGTTGTCATCTTTTCCACAAGACTATAGGTCTCATCATAATCTATAACATATGTCTTAGCAAACCCTTTCACAACAAGTATAGCTTTATACCTAGACACACTTCCATCTGCATACCTCTTTTTCTTGTAGACCCACTTGCATCCAATGATCTTCTGACTATCTCGTTTAGGAACCAAATCCCATGTCTCATTCTCCATCAATGTATCATACTCTTCCTGCATAGATTTCCCCCAATTTTCCTTACCTTTTGCCTCTTCATATGTAGAAGGGTCTTCATCTGCTTTCACCATGTAAGCATAATCTTTAGTAGTAAAAAAAGAAGTGTCATAACTATACCTTGTAGGTTGCCATTTGTGTCTTGATGACCTTTTGAGTTCTCCACTTCTTGAAGTTTCTGGTTCATCACATTCTAGATCAAACCTTGGCACTTCTTCAACTTCAACTTGTACATCATTGCTCTCTTCTTCATCAAATATCTGAACCTTTGATTTACCTTTCTTGTGATTCAAAACTTCTTCATCACTTGCATGATTATTGATTGTACCTGCATACCAAGTACCTTGCTCATCAAATGTAACATCCTTTGATACAAGAAATTGCTTTGTGGATGAACTCCACAACCTATATCCCATCTGCTTATCATCATATCCAATGAACACATAATTTTCAGTTTTAGATTCCAATTTACGCCTTGAGTAAGATAGCATATATGCATAATCCAAACATCCAAATACTTTGCAATGATCTAAGGTAGCTCTCTTACCCCACCATGCCTCATATGGTGTCATACCCTACAAAGCTTTACATGGTAATGTTTTGACCAATTATGTAGTTGTATTTACAGCCTCAACCCATAAATAATTTGGGCAATTTTTCTCTTTCATCATTGATCTTGCAAACTCAACAAGAGTTCTATTTCTCCTTTCTACTACACCATTTTTTTGAGGAGAGTACTTGCAAGTAACTTCCCTTTTTATATCTACATTCCATAAGTAATCACTGAACTCATTAGAGAAATACTCTTCCCCTCCATCTGACCTTAGTCTCTTCAACTTTTGACCTGTGATTCTTTCTACATACACATGATAATGTTTGGATGTATTAAATACCTCTGATTTATCTTTGATCACATAGCTCACTCTTCATATGGATGCACATGCCTATGTGAAGAGATCTGGCACATGCCAATGTGCACAATATCCGATGGTCTTTGGATAGAATGTTTTGTTACCATTAGACTTCCCAATCCTGACTTTAAAAGAAGCACAAGAGAATGAGTGGAATGGACATGAGTTCTGCTTTAGGATATTTGATCTAGAATGCTTAGGTGAGACTAGCCTACGAGCGGCACCAAGCATCTATGCTGCAAAGAAAAGACAAAAAGCATACTTTGATGCACACATCAAGGATAAAGGATTGAAAGAGGGAGACCTAGTGTTGGTTTATACACTAAAACAACATGCCTGTAAATTGGAAAAATGAGGATATGCACCCATGGTCATTAATAGAATTTCCACTAGTGGTGCAGTTCAATTGGCCACTCTAGAAGGTGACATCTTGCCCAACTATATTAGTGGATGTAGAATCAAGCTATATCAAGAGCCTCTCACAAAGGATATGCTAATGAGACTCAACACTGCTAAGAAGCAAAAAGAAGAAGATTTAAGGGTTAGAGAAGAAGCACAAGCAGAGGCTAGAGAGTGCATTAGGTGAAATAAGTTAAGGTGACAAGGCGTAGATGTCAACCCCAATGCCCCAAGATATCACATGGCCATGTGCCAAAGATCGGCTATAATTGCACCTCAAATAATTGATCGACATCCCTTTGTGACCATAGAGGTAGGACAAGGAAAGAGTGTAAGGATTGTGAGAGCCTTGATTGACTCAGGTGCAACAACTAGTGCAGTTAGATTCTCATTCTGCCAAGATCTACAATTGAATATCAATTCCATAGAAGCCTATTTCATAGGATTAGGAGGTGTGGAAACCCCTTGTTTGGGCAAGGTGTAGGTTCCCATCTACCTTCAAGATGTCCCAATGACAATCAAAATGCTACTGTGTCATGATGAGGACCTTATGGAGCCACTTGTCTTGGGTCAAGATTGGATCTATGAATATGCATTCAACTTAAACCTAAGAAGTCAATTGCTTCAAGTTTGGGTACATGAACAATGCATTACATTAGAACTAGATAATTGCATGATCATAAATCCTGGTATCTCATATCCTCTTAGTTCTTGTAAGATTAATCTTAGAGAAGATAATGTTGTATGTGTCAGGGGAGCACTAGATTGTGCTCTCTGACTTCATTAGACAAGATTTCAGAAATACACTTATGATTAAAAGAACACCCACATAGAGAAAATAATACAAGAAGATGTAGCTAATACAAGACGTCCCACAACCCGGGACCAATAGGTATGGAAAACTAGACTAGAGATGATATAGGAGATCCCGCAACCCGGGATCGTAAGTATAAGACAAGATGTCTGGATTATAGGAACTCCCTTCTGGGAGATGAACTAAATACAACAAAGAACTTGACAAGATCTCGTATTATGAGATTACAAGAGGACAAGACAAGATGTCCAAGAACTAGACTAGACAAGACTGGAACAAGGAACAAGACAAGAACCGGAACTGGAAATTGGAGATTACTTACTTGGTGGTCACCACTCCTTGAGCTCCCAAGACTGGTATTGACAAGACTCATTATGAATGTGGCCAAACCCTCCTTATATAATTTTTCAAGGGCAGTTCATGAATGGTGGTTACGAATTGATGATGTCATCGATGATGTCATCAATTCAAAACATGAGCTCTGGATATCCAAATGAGGCAAGAAGATAGTCGATCTTAGGGTTTTGGCATGGTCCAAACGCAATGGAAGCATTGGTTTCTCCTAATTCTGAACCAATCATGAGATATAGGATTCACATGTCATCTAATGTTTAGGATGGTTTCCTTTACCCATGACATCACCTCCCCCTCAAGCGACGAGTTCCACAAGGAGTGGTCATGTTATCTGGTCTCGACTTCATTGGATTTATCTTATGGAATTCTCGAACCTTGATTGGTGCTCTCTAAAGGTTTTCTGCAGGTTCCCAAGTACGATCACTGATGTCATACCCTTTCCAATGAATAAGGTATTCCAATCTTTCTTAGGATATTCTAGAATCTAGGACATGCTCGACTTGAAATTCTTCATGATCATCAATCTCAATAGGTGGTGAAGGACTAGCTCTCTCCCCCCTCAATGGTGAAATCTGATATGGTTCCAACATGGATACATGGAAAACTGGATGTATTCTCATGGTGCTTGGTAGCTGGAGCTTGAAGGTGACTGGATTGATCTTGGCCAAGATGGTGAATGGACCAGATCTTTGATGATCTAACTTTTCACAAGGCCTTAAAGTTTGTAAATTTTTTCTGAGTAACCATACTTTATCCCCAATTCGATAAGATGGATTTTGAACATGATGAGCTTTATGGATCTCTTCCTTGAGTTCTTTGTGAATTTCCATGAGGTATTGAGCCTTGTCTCTGGCAGCTAGGCTCTTGACATGATTTGTGAGTTGTATGTCCATCCTTGGATGTTGTCCACCCTCCAAAATGTCTTGCTGCAAGGTTCTCATGAGGTTGTTGAAGTACTTGGATCCTGAGAGTTCTTGGAGGAACATACAATAGGTTCTTATAGAATAGTAACCCATCCTTTTCTTGGAATTCATTTACTTCTTGAATTCTTCCTTCTTTAGTTTTCTGCTTAACGTTACAGAACAATTCATCTCGTGGTAGAGTCTCACGGATTAAATGATTCAATGCGAAAACTTCATGATGGCTTGAAGAGATAGATGCTTATTGGAGATGCTTAGGCTTGAGTAATACGCTCTCCTGTTGATCAAAGGACTCTTCACCCTTCTTTGGTGCAAGGTAAGATCTTCTTGACAAGCCATCTAACTGACACTATTGCCATCCTGGACGATATGTGATGACAAAGTCGAACCTAGATAAAAAGTTACTCCATGGAGATTGCCTTCTGTTGAGGATGCGGGTGGTTATAAAATACTCTAGGTTCTTCTGGTCTGTATACACGATAACTTTATGAGATGCTCCTTCTAGATGGTGGCGCCAGGTATCAAAGGCGTCCACTATGGCAAGAAGTTATTTGTCATGAATTTCATAATTAATTTCTGGAGGAGAAAATTTCCTTGAATGATATGCAACTGGATGTAGGTGTCCATCATCTCCATATTGGGAAAGAATGGCCCCTAGGGCAAAGTCTGATGCATCTGTCTCTAAGAAGAAGGGCTTACTAGAATGAGGATGAACTAGAATTGGAGGAGTAGTGAATGCTGATTTCAAGGTTTGAAATGCTTTTTTTGCTTCTTCGGTCCATGAGAATTTGGAGTTCCCTGTAAGCTTGGTAAGAGGTGTCACTATCTTGGAGTAATCTGTGATCAATATCCTATAGAAGTTGGCAAACCCCAAAAAACATTGTACATCTCGAACACATGAAGGGGGTTGCCAATCAAGGATTGTCTAAACCTTCTTAGGGTCCATAAAAATTCCTTTATCTGATACAATGTACCCTAAAAATTCCACTTCTGTCTTATGGAAAGAGCACTTCTCCAATTTTGCATATAATCCTTTTTCTCTTAGTTTCTCTAGGACTACCTTTACATGACATCATTCATGATCCTCTAGATTTTTGGAGAATATCAAGATATCCTCAAGGTATATTACAACAAAATCATCTAAATATTCTCGAAAGATATCATTCATCATATGTTGGAAGACAGCTGGAGCATTTGTAAGACCGAATGGCATAACTACATATTCAAAATGGCCATACCTTGTTCGAAATGCTGTCTTCCATTCATCTCCTTCTCTGATCCTGACAAGGTTGTAAGCTCCTCAAAGATCGATCTTCGTGAAGAATTTTGCTTTTCCAAGGCATTCCAAGAGCTCCGATATAAGTGGTAGTGGGTATCTGTTCTTTATAGTGACTTTATTCAATCCATGATAGTCTATACACATCCGAAGAGTCCCATCCTCCTTCTTTCCAAATAAAATAGGAGCTCCTACTAGAGACTTCAAGTGTTTGATAAACCCCTTTGCTAGATTCTCATAATGTTCTTGCATAGTGTTGTAAGTTCCTCTGGGATAGTCTGTAGATTGGTCCAAAGGGTGGTTGTGCTCCCTCTTGAAGATCTATGGGGCAATCGTAAGGTCTATGCTCTAAGAGGGTATATGCATTCTTCTTTTCAAAAACATCTGCAAAGCCTTTGTATTGATTGGGTAGCTGTATTAGATCATCTTTCTTGGATTCTTGAGCTGGTATGGAAACCTCTGGCATCATGAGCAAAAGGTCCTTCACATCATCTCTTAAACCCCATCTAAATTGGCTTATGAAATAATCTTCATGCCAAGTGAGATCACATATCAAGTGCCTAAAATCAGATGCATAGGTAGAGGCAGGGCGGTTACCTTGACGTAACTTCCGAAGTTTTGTTTCTGCTACTCGACTTGTATTCGCATCTCCAAATGTGGCAGAGAGTTCTCGAAGAAACCCCTCATAGTCCTGAAGTACTGCCATGTTCTTCTCCAAGATTGGGGCAAGCCATGATAATGCTTGGCCATAGAGCAAGGTTCCAATAAACCCGATGTTGGATGCCTCATCAGGGTATCTATCAGGTTGCATATGGATGTACAATTTAACTTGCTAGAGAAATCCAATAAACTTTGTGCAATCCCCATCGAACTTTTCTGGCATGCAAATCTTGGGTTCCTTCATAAATGATGTACTAGGTCGTTGATTCACTTGAATACCCCCATGATTTGCTTGAAGAATCCGGATTCGTTCTTGCAATTCTTGGAGGAGTGCACCTACATGCACAGGATGTCCCATCTCAACTTGTGTCTATCGATGAGTTAGGTCCTCAACTTGTTGTTGGAGACTCTGAAGTGATGCTACAATCTGTTCATAAGCATTCTCCATGATGCCTGGTCTTGGATAAAAGCTAGTCTTACCGAAATATCACGGGAGCACTAGATTGTGTTCTCTGACTACAGTAGACAAGATTTTTAAAATTACACTTATGATTACAAGAACACCCACGTAGGGAAAATAATACAAGAAGATGTAGCTGGTACAAGATGTCCCACAACCCGGGACCAATAGGTATGGAAAACTGGACTAGAGATGATACAGGAGATCCCACAACCCGGCATCGTAAGTATGAGACAAGATATCTAGATTACAAGAACTCCCTTCTAGGAGATGAACTAGATACAAGAAAGAACTGGACAGGATCTCGTACTACGAGATTACAAGGGGACAAGATAGGATATCCAAGAACTAGACTAGAACAAGGAACAAGACAAGAACTAGAACTGGAACTTGAAGAGTACTTACTTGGCGGTCACGACTCCTTGAGCTCCCAAGACTGGTATTGGAAAGACTGATTATGAATGTGGCCAACCCTTCCTTATATAGGTTTTCAAGGGTGCTTTGCAAGGCGTTTGCTAGTTGATGATGTCATGAATGATGTCTGCGAATCGATCAGGACATCAAAATGTCAAAATTTAGCAAATAGAGAGTCGATCTTAGGGGGTTTTGGCACATTCCAGATGCAATGGATTTTTTGACATTATTCCTCTAAAACAAAAGGGAAGAAGAAAAAAAGAGAGAAGTGGCAGGACCATGCACTTGAAGAATCTCATTAGTGAAACATCAACAAGGACATTCATCAATAGGAAAACACAAGACAATGGTCAATCATCATGATGGGAGTACAACATGAAGAGATGAACACCTACCAACCTTTCAACATGGTAAGAATCCCCTACCTTGGCAACAATATTACAATGATAGTTTAGGAAACCTCTTCATCAGCATACCCTGGAGCACTTAGCTCAAGACCCTTTTTTTTGCACCATAATTCTTACAATGCATTCCCCAAGTAAGAATGCATAGGACCACATTACAAGGCCATGCACAAGGCACCTATTTTCTTCAACCCATGCACTAACACACTTACCCATCATTCATGGGTTATGAGTACTAGGCATGAAAACTATGAAACCCATGTTTGAAAGATCTAGAGGAAATCAAGGTTATAATATCAATACTCATGAAGCAATTCACAACTGATAGCTACTCAAAATCAACATGGAAAACCTCTTTTGAGAAACTAGAAATTTTTGGAAGCTCACAAATATATCCTCATGCTGAAATACAAGAACAAAGTATATACAAAGGGATTAACACTTGCAAAGGCTAGCAGTGAAAAAAATGAAGAACATGACAAATGACCCCACTACTTTTGGAAGACAAATTGCTCTTGTTGATACATGAGGAACCTCTCAAGGTACTACTATATGGAAAAACACTCCAACAAGGGTCTATCAGCACTGATAGACACTCAAGGTCAAGCAAAAGGTACGAGAATGCATCAAAGAAGGTGGACACACAAGAAGAGGGAGCATGTAGGGAGATCCAAGAAGTATATGACACTCAAGGTCAAGCACAAGGCACAAAAACACATCAAAGAAGGTGGACACAGAAGAGTAAGAAGGCACAATCTAATGCTCCCTTAACATTGTCCGATTGAGAGACTCATCCAACGGACTATAAAAAAGGCACCCTTTCACTCAAGAGTTGATCCTCAGCCATTGGATAAAGAGCACATCCAATGATCCATGTGTGAATGCACCTAAGATTCAAGACCTTCATTATATGCCATTCAATGGAGCCTCAAATCCAAGGGTTAGAAAATAATTTCACAATTGAAAATAAGGAATAGATCGTAGCCTTTCATTAGCTTACAAATCCAAAGGATCTTGCTCCAAGTTGCTTTGAATTTTTCCACTCAACCTCAATGCTTGATCCTTAAGCCAATCCAAGGGCCTTAGTTAATTTCTTAGGGTTCCAAAACCATTCATATAACTAAAACCACATATTCTGGGTTGCTTTCTCCTTTTTGACAACACAAAAACAAGGGAATTCTACTAGCCTATGTGATTAAGGCACTAGACAGTGGCCACCAACCTCCTCTCATTTGGTCCATTCCTAATCACTCCTTTATTTAAATGGCCCATGCAAGTTTCATTTGTTTCCCTTAATTTCCATAGAAGTGGTCAATGTGACCTTTTTTATAATAGGTCACACTGTCCACTTGTATGGATTTTCATTTTTTTGATTGCGAGATTTTTATTTCTCTTAGGATGGATTATAAAAAATTTTGTCCTTACATATAGGAAACATATGAATCCTACTTTCACTCTTTTGATTGTAATGTTTGATTTTTTACACAAATTAGAAGCCTTTCAAAAACAACGATCCTACATGATGCAACAATGCAAGTCTTTGGGGTATGCTATAGAATCAGACAATCTGGTACAAATTCATTCATTAAATTTTCTCTTATTGCACTTTTTCTTTTAGGTGGATCATACCTGGTTACATTAGAGTCCTTGAACATACTTTATCTTGTCAAACAAATGATTTTTTTTTCAAATGAAGTTTGGCTATAACCCATACTCCCAAGCCTTAACAAATGAGGATTTTCGTACCAAGTATGATGTATCATTGAATGCTATATGGCCTAGTTGTATTTTAGACCATCTAGTTACTGAAGCACACTTCCTCTTAATGCTCAAAGTGATGCACGTAAAGGGGAAGGTGAAATTGAAGCCATGTATGATATTTCTCCAAAGTTATAACAAGATATCCTTATAAACTCTGAACTTATTGCCATTTTTGTGAAAGCCTTTGCTTTCAAGAAGTGCACATATCAAAGTAATCTAACAAAGAGGAGTATATGAAGGCATGGGTTATTGCAGTAGAAGCATCAATTGGAAGTTGCAGAAAGATAGGCACATTGGAACAAAGTAATGAACAACTTTTAGTACTATAATTGATGTGAAGGAAGAAGCACTAGATGTAATTATGTTTGGAAGATCCATACATAGATAAAACAAGTCATGTTCAAAGGCATTTACAAGCTACAATGTTGACATGTTAGCTACGTAATTCTATGATTTCTTGTTGTTACTCTATTCAAGCTTAGAGGTTTCAATGCAGATATTTGGATTAGTGAAGTTTGAATTGGAGAAGGCAAAATTAGTCAAGACCATTGAATCAAAGTTCTCTACTCCACTATAGTAGCCCGACATCTTCTTGTAGAAGATAATCTTCAACCTAACATCTTCCTGTAGAAGATGATCTTCAAATACGCCATGTAGATGGTCCCATCCAATGTCTTTGAAGTAGCCAGACATCTTCTTGTAGAAGATAATCTTCAAATACATCCTATAGATGGGCGATCCTCACCATCAAGTTGCTAATGAACATGTCTTCTTGCCATGAACAAGAGATAACCTCCTCTCCATGAGGTAGAGTGTGAGCACACTCTTCATCTTCTCCAAGAAGAATCACCAAGAAGAACTCCATAGCTGCTCCTCAACATGCTTCAAGTTAGCACCATGGCTGCCCCATGTGCTAGAAGAAACACCACCTCTATTGAGGTCCAAGCTCTAGAAAGCTTGTGTTGATCTTAGGTGAAGGATGATTACAATGAGCCCAAGGTGCTTCTTATATAGTAGTCTGTACAACTTTGAAAAGCTCATAATAAAGCTCCACGAATAAAAAAGCTACGCGATCGCTCTCCTAAAGCATACGATCGCTGTCCGAAGATTTTAATCGGGAAAACACTTTGTTGCACGTTCGTTTCTTAACGTGAAAAGCATGGGTCTATAAAATATGCGTTTACGTTTTATCTATCGCTGCCGGGAGTGGGATTCGAACCCGGATCACCTCTTTAGAAGGCAACTGACATAACCACGCCACCCCACGCTATTAGATGTAGAAGGTATGATTGGAACGCGTTACTTATTCTGTGACTACCCGTTGATGCTTGTAGGAGGGGGTAGAATGAGCTATTGACTGAACCAATAGATCATTGTTTGACCAATAAGAGATTGATTCCAACAATCCCCCCTGCAATGTCATATTGGTTCAACCTGGATTGGTTCTGCAACCTGTCATAAGCTGCAAACTACCACAAGCATCAAGCTTGTATTCCCGTACTTCAGAACTTGTTCTTCAAAAGTCTTCTTCAAAACTGAATTTGACTTTTCTTCAAAAAATCTGAACTTGCTGAATATGAACCATAATACCTGAGAAAATATGCAAACTAGATATCCAATAGTGTACTCATCAAGCAATCACTGCTTGACAACAAATATAGCATGAACTGTCTCTGCACCTGCTATCTCCTGTCTTCAAAAACCTGAAAACTTACACTAGGATCCATATATTTGCATTTACCTTCCAAAAAAGGTTTCTCAACGTACTTCTGCTGCGTCATGTAAATACACTAAACAAAATCAGGAACTGAATCCTGGAACCTGTGACTGTCAACTCACAACTTAGTGCATTATGAACACTGCTAGTTCATCTCTGACTGTACTCAACTCAATATGAGTAAAAAAATCTATGATGTCATCATGTCTTCATCCTTTAAATCCTTCATACCTCTTTCCTTCAGAACTTGGTATAAACATATATGTGCGCACGTCTGAAATATACCTTTCTGAAATATCAAGCTTCTCTTCAATAGAACTCTGGAACCTTCTCCTGAACAGGAACATCCTAACAGGAACTTTCTCCAAATATTCTTCTTCTTCCTTCTTCTTTCAAAGCTGCAACATAAAGAGAACTTGATAAAGGAAATATAGGAATACGTGAAATAGGAATACCTGTAGGTATGACTCTGTATTCTTTTTCATATGGCTGAAAATAAGTCTTCATGTTTCATCACCCCCTTGGATGACTTAACACTAGTATCCAGTATTCTTCAAATATATCAAACTTTATGAAATCTGGAACGTCTTCCTTCATAAATCTGATGTTAAGTGATCAATACCTGTATCTGAAACAAAATCTTTGAATCCTTTTAATTAGCATTGATCAGATGCCAATAGCTTTCCATGTCATTCCTCAGCTTTCCAAAATCTAGAATAAGGTTAGCTGATCCTACCATAACAAAACCTTGTTGAAAGCTTTATAGGATTCATAACCTTCTGCAACATAACAAGTATTTCTATCTCTCTGTAACACAAATCTGATAGAACCTGAATTTTTGACTTACTTCTTCCAATGTTATGAATCTTCATAAACAAAGGATAGACAACCAAATCATAAATATTCAAGATCATATAAGATCATACAAGATCAATGATCTCTCTTGTGTAGAATCTGCTCTCATCAAACCTTCATGACTGAATGTTTGATTTACTTTCTGAATGTCTCCAAGTGTCCATGCTTCTCAAAAAATTGTAAAACTTTTCTTCAAACAAATCCTTCAAGGAATCTGCAATTCCTACTTGAAATATAAGTGGACAAACTTCTCACCTTGAGAACTCCAAAAGCTGCAAGTTGATACTTCATAGCTTTCATATTTTACCCGGGTGAAATGTGACAGTACCTGCTTGACTTTCTTTTGGCTAACTCCACTTCTCAATCAAGTTATAGGATCTAATGGAACACCTTTTTGAATACAAGCATGTATCCAAAAATCTAGACAATCATAAAAAGTAGATTCTTCAACTGGCTGGTACATCAACAAGATTCTAAATTTTCTGAAGTCTTCTGAAAATACTGAATATGAGGTAACCTTTTCCAAACATAAAACCTCAACGCAAGTCTTCAACATCTGCTACAAAAAAACTCTTTTACCTCAAGAGTTAGATAAAGAAGAAATATACTTCTCTGCAACTTGTCATATACAAAGTAGCTTTGTATTGACACACCAAGAATTCTTTGAGGGAATATATAAGCTGCCTGCTTAAAAGCTTCAACTAAAACATAACTCATACATATATGAGTTAAAACATATATCTGCTGCTTTTCTTTCTCTCAATGCAATTCTTTGTCAAATCTACTAAATCATGACCAAGTGTAATGCAAAACAAGAAACTGCTTCTTCTTTAAACAAGATGTTCTCGTAGACTTGTCTTTGGGTGTAGAGGATATGATGGACTTTCTTCTTCTGCATCTTTCTTCCACCTGATGATGTCAACATCTTCAAACTTCTCTTCCATACCTTTTTTTCTCTTCATCTTGAAGTAGCAAGCACCCTTGGCTTCTTCGAATGAACTTTTCTCTTCCTCTAATGCTATGAGTAAGAGAAAAAAACAAACATGGTATACAAATGGAAGTGAATATAGAATCATGTTTTACCATCTCCTCATATCTCTGAATCAAAATTCTGCTTCAAATGTCTGAAATGACTAAATTCACCAATCGTTGTCTGAATGATGAATTACCCTTCTAGAGATACCTCTCTAGATACATTTGTACCTTGATATCCAACCAACTTACAATAGAAAATTGGCTGAAAAAACTCATCCCATCTTCACATTTGTCTTCTTAGATGAACTTTCTTGCCATGAAAGAGATCTCTCAAAAACTCTCTAGAAAAACCTCTAGACACCTGTTTTGATGTAGCCTTTAACACTAGTTCTGTACTAGGACACTTGAGTGTCTTGGGACACTTAAGTGTCCTGATTTTACACCAAATTGATTGATTTTTCTTGATGACACCCTTGAGGCTTTGATGACATACTCACTTGGATTTGATAGCCCACATCATGTACTTTTAGAGAAAAATATAATCTTTGACATTTTACAACTTCACATGTGTTATTAAATGAATAAGAAAATGGGGATTTTTGAAAACTCAACTTTTTGCATAACTGAAAAAATAACACAATTCAAACATTTTGACAAATTAAATATGTTTTAGGAAATGGAAAGCTATTCATGGACTTTGGTAGTGTAAAGCAAGTGTCTAGGGATCTTTGGAGAAGGTTGAACACTTACATAAGTGATAAACATGGACTCAAACCTTGTCTTCTCTAGAGCACTGCCATTTATTGCACCTTTTAAATAATGGCTCACTATAACTTTTGTGTAAGTGAGATTGTTGAGAATTGGCAAGTTATCAATGGATAACCTTCATACTAATTGAATGCATATTTTTATTCAAAGTTAGAAGGCCTCCACTTTGAACTAGTAGCCATTCCATTTGGTGCTGACTTTCATGCTGATTGGCAAAGCATATATTTCTATGATCACAAAAAGAACATAGGTCCAAAGGTGGAATAAAAATTATGATGAAAAATAATAATTATTTAAATGATATTCTAAGTATTAAACCTTCCAAAATATTCTTTCATGCCATGTTTCATTCTTAATCTCGTCAAATAATATGTGATCCACAATGGTGATTGTGATAAGAATGAAAATCATTGGCATACATATTTCATTTGACAAAAAGAAGATGGCATCCATGATGGAAATGATGAAATGTTTTAAAATGATCCTTATCATTTTATGATATCAAAGATTATATCAAAGGCTTTTGAGTATGTGTCCACAAACTATTCATGATTGTACGTATAGAATTTGGTTGAGCCCACACAACAAAAGATTCTTGGTTCTCTCCAAAGACATGAAAATTTTGGTGGATTTCAATAAATTATTTAGCCTCGTATATGTAAGCTTTGGTTTGTTATGTCATACATTTTTTACTTGGTAACTTGAATGTGTACACCTTGAATGATGTCCATAAATTCTTTTGAGTCATATATTGGCTTTAATTTTCTATTTTTGGCGACTAGAGTCATATGAGTTGATTTTATATGTGTATACATTGGTTGTTGTCTTCATAACTTGTTTGATTGTTGGCACATTTGTACACTTCTAGGGATTCCCATAAGTTTGTTTGAACCATAATTAGAACTAGTTGCTGTTTTTGGTGTACAGAGTCAAAATAATTGATTTTATTTGAATTGAAATGATTTTTCTAAGTGATTTTGAGGCTCATACGATGTGATCTATGTTTCAAGGATAGTTGCTGTTTTTGGTGTACAGAGTCAAAATAATTGATTTTATTTCAATTGAAATTATTTTTCTAAGTGATTTTGAGGCTCATACGATGTGATCTATGTTTCAAGGAATGTGTATAATTTTTTCTTTCATATGATGAATTTTTTTCTTTTGATAAAAATACATTTGATCAGGAATTTTCATCCTGTTCACTACCATAGCATGTTGAGAGGCTATTTACATGAACACAAAACATGATTTATTGTGTTTTATATTTTTGCATTAACCTTTGAATTATATTTAATATATGTGTTAAAGGATTTTTTCAAATTCTCTTTATAGAAGGTATGTGATTTTTTGGAAAATTGTCAAAAAAGGACACTTAAGTGTCTTGCTTTGGTACCAAACTAGTGTTAACTTTCAAAAGATGAAAGTGTATAAAAGCATTCCTTGAATTTCTTCAAATCTCTTCATAACTGCTCTTCTAAGATATGACCTGCAAATGATAATCTGATAGTAGAAAGTGATACCTGTGATTTGATGTTGATCTGATTCCTTCATCTTCTCTAAACCATTGTTCTTCCTTGAATTTGAAGTAGTCTTCTCTTCATCAAGTCTGGGTCTTCAAACAATACTTTTGTAAAGTATTTGCATACTCTTCCAAAAATATTCGGCTGCTAACAGATCATCAACTTCATACTCCACACTGATGAATACACATGTAGCTGAATTGTCTAATTCTCAAATCTCTACTCATCTAGATTAAGTGTGTATGTCGAATGTCAAATATTAGAAGATGCTTTCAAATCATATGTTGTAAATCTGGAATTCTGGAAACCTGGGATATGAATGAGCCTTAATGCATTGATGCCAAAGATCTAAAGTTCTGTAACCAAAACCTTAGTGCTCTGATACCAAAACCCTAGAGCTCTGATACCAAATGTTGGAAGTGAGGTAGGCCCTTAGGCTCATGTCACAGGTCCATGGTTCCATAGTTCCAGTCATGTACAACATTAATTCCAGCAATCTTCCATATTGACAAAACATGAACATACCACAACTTAATCATACAAATGATGAGATAAAGATAGAGAAAGAATAGACGTCATGTGTAAGGTGTTACGTAAGCCAACGCTTACTCATAGTATCATATATACCAATGTTCAATGTACAATGTGGGAGCATATCTCTCAACCACTCTATGTGATGAGAAATGGATGAATGAGTGAATGTACAATGTAACAAACATATTCAGATGTATGGGCAGTAATCTGAATAAACATGAGATGTGTGACCTAATAGGTTATAGAAGAGTGAATATGAGTGACTGAAAGAGGAAGGATCAGTGTGAACGGAAATCCTCAAACTCATGTGAACACACCTTCTTAAACACCTCATAAAAATATGCATAAAGCATATAAGTACTGATTCTCTTGTACCTATGCCGAATAGGACTCCTCCTGATATGAACGCCACAGCCTCCATAAACTTCAAGTAGTACCTGTGTGCATAAAGAGAATATGTACCTGAATACTTAACATAAGATGTGAATCTTATGTTAATCATCATCTAATGTCTTTGAAGTAGCCCGACATCTTCTTGTAGAAGATAATCTTCAACCTAACATCTTCCTGTAGAAGATGATCTTCAAATACACTATGTAGATGGTCCCATCCAATGTCTTTGAAGTAGTCAGACATCTTCTTGTAGAAGATAATCTTCAAATACATCCTGTAGATGGGCGATCCTCACCATCAAGCTGCTAATGAACATGTCTTCTTGCCATGAACAAGAGATAACCTCCTCTCCATGAGGTAGAGTGTGAGCACACTCTTCATCTTCTCCAAGAAGAATCACCAAGAAGAACTCCATAGCTGCTCCTCAACATGCTTCAAGTTAGCACCATGGCTGCCCCATGTGCTAGAAGAAACACCACCTCTATTGAGGTCCAAGCTCTAGAAAGCTTGTGTTGATCCTAGGTGAAGGATGATTACAATGAGCCCAAGGTGCTTCTTATATAGTAGTCTGTACAACTTTGAAAAGCTCATAATAAAGCTCCACGAATAAAAAAGCTACGCGATCGCTCTCCTAAAGCATATGATCGCTGTCCGAAGATTTTAATCGGGAAAACACTTTGTTGCACGTTCGTTGCTTAACGTGAAAAGCATGGATCTATAAAATATGCGTTTACGTTTTATCTATCGCTGCTAGGAGTGGGATTCGAACCCAGATCAGCTCTTTAGAAGGCAACTGACATAACCACGCCACCCCACGCTATTAGATGTAGAAGGTATGATTGGAACGCGCTACTTATTCTGTGACTACCCGTTGATGCTTGTAGGAGGGAGTAGAATGAGCTATTGACTGAACCAATAGATCATTGTTTGAACAATAAGAGATTGATTCCAACAACTTTTACATGATTTAATACATACATGATCATTACTTCTTATTCTCATTTCTCTATCATAACTCCATCTGAACAATGATCTTGTCAAAACTTGTTCTCACTCTACAGTTGATCATTTCCAATTATTTGAAGCATGATAGAACCACCATACTATCTATTTGAATCCAAAAAATTTCATTAGTAATGCATCTCGCAATCGTCAGATATTAATCCATCTTTATTCACTAGCTTGCACATTGTCATAGCCCGTAAATGTTGGGATGCTTGGTTGATTTTCTAAACATATTTCTCTGCATATAGTCCATCATTTTTTATGATATCACTCATGATTGGTAGCTTGTTAAGCTAATTAGAGTTTGCCAAAAGGAATTTAGTCAATTGCTATTGTACTCAGAGAATGGTTTAAAACACTGAATAGGTGTATCAACCAAAATAGCAAGTTTGGATCTTGGATTATATTCCTATCTATTTGTTTTGATTCTATCATCAGTGGATGATCGTCCAAGAAACATATGTGATAATTAATGGTTATTAGCTATCTAAAAAGGCCCACAACACTCTCCAGCTATCACTTGTAGCAGGTGTGAAGTAGGTTTAAGTTGCACCAATTCATCTCTTGTGACTATCCACCATCTCCTCCAGCAGTGGTATCAGAGCAAGCACAATCAAGATGGGAGATGGATTTCCATCCTTCATTGACAAATTGGATAGGAACAACTACTCAGCATGGTCACTAAGGATGCAAGCATACCTTCAAGGGAGAAGCTTATATGGATACATCTCAGGAGATGAAGACATGCCAATTTTCAGGAGCAAGCATCATCCAACAAGGGAAGAGCAAGAAAGGTTGACCACATGGTGTGCAAAGGATGCTCTTGCGAGGTCATATCTAGTAAACTCAATCTTTGATTTCTTGTTACCACATGTTAGGAATTGCAAGACCTCCCTAGAAACTTGGGAAGTACTTTCATCATATTTCTCCTCAAACATAAGAGCAAGGAAGAATTAGTTGTGGATGGAATTCACAACCCTCAAGAAACAACCAAAGCAAGGAGTGGTTGATTATGTAACCAAAATGAAAGATGTAGCTGACCAGCTTGCAAGCATTGGAGAAGAGATAGAGGAAGAGCACATAGTGAGGCAGATCATCAATGGAATTAAGGTTGATGACAAGTGGGAATCCTTCACCACAGTAATGGACCTCTACATGGATATGCAAATACCTGATCTCAACACCTTGATGGGGCAACTCTTCACCCATGAGAGAAAGCTCAGCAGAAATAGTGACAACTCAAGAGGTAACCAATCTTCTGCCCTTTATACAGATAATAATAAAGCTAAGAATAAAGGTAAAAGTAAGAAATAGAAAGAAGAGGCTAGTACATCTCAATCTAATTATGCAAGAAGAGGAAGAGGTGCTAGAGGAAGGGGCAAAGGAGGAAAGCAAGGCAGGGGGAGACCCTACAACAATTCACCATGCAACATTTGTGGTCTTAACAACCACACTACAGAAGAATGCTACAGAAACACAAGGAACCAAAGGGGAAGAGGCTTCCATAGAGGAAGCTATGGAAAATCTAGAGGTAGGTACAACAATGGTGGAGGCAACTACAACCATAACTACAATCAAGGCTTCAACAACAACAATTATCAAGGAGGCTTTAGAGGAACAAGGGACTTGAACAACTATACTGAAGATCAAGAAGACTCTCTACTCATCATGAACATGACATCCAAGTAAGGTAACGATGATGAACATCTCTTCTACATTGTTTTAGGTTGTTCCAATCGTGTGGCAGGAAATGTAGCTCTATTATATGATCTTGAAGAACACAAGGGGAAGCATGAAGTAAAAATAGCTCATGACACTAAACAATGAGTCAAGCAAATTGGAAATGTCAAAATATTTCATGGTAGTATGAACCTTTTGAGCAAATTTTTGGATGTGCCTACTATAACCAAAAACCTAATTAGTCTTGGGTAGATTGTAGAGAAAGGAGTACAGGTCAGGTTCACTAAGCATGGAGCATATGTGGAAGGCCCCCAACAAGGCTTCAAAAGGATTGACAAAGGTGAGAAGTTAGGTAGATTGTTTACATTTGAAATTGAAGACACAAGGAATATAGCACTATTCAATTATAGAGATCAAACCTTATCTGAGTTGGAAATATGGCACAAAACGCTAGGGCACAGAGGAGAAAGAACTCTGAAGAAAATTTCGAGGGGCCAAAGTTTTCTTGGCATTCCCAATGTGACCAAGCAGCACATGATATACAAATGTGGAGCTTGCCAATTTGGCAAAGCTCACAGGCAACCACTCAACCAAAAAGGATACATCCATGAAGACTATTTGGAGCTTGTACACACTGATGTGTGGGGTCCTAGCAAAGATCCATTCATCTCAGGTTCAAGGTACTATGTCTCATTTATGGATGATTACAGTAGGTGGACAATTCTCTATGTTATGAAGCATAAGGATGAGTCATTTACATGTTTCAAAAAGTATTTGGCACTAGTTGAAAACCAAACAGGAAGGAGCTTGAAGAGAATCGGGTTTGATGGAGGTGGTGAGTATTTTTCACATGAGTTTGATCTATTTCTATAGGAAAAAGGCATAAAGAGGGAAGTAATAACCAATTATACTCCTGAATTGATTGGAGTGGTAGAGAGAAGAAACAGGTTAATTGTTGAAGGAGTTAGCTCTATGTTAAATGAGAAAAAATTACCTAATTATTTATGGGTAGAGGCTGTTTCCACAGCCACCTACTTGGTTGATAGGCTTCCGTCCAAATCATTGGATGGTATGACACCATATGAAGCATGGAATGGTAGGAGATCCTCATTGGATCATTGCAAAATATTTGGGTGCATTGCCTATTGTAGCTCAGTGATGAGTAGCACCTCCTTTAATGTCAATCCGGGAAGATGTGAGGATGGTATGAAGACCACGATCAAGTGGAGGCACAAGTGCGTGAGTGAGAAGCACACAAGCATGAACGCACATACACACACACGCGCACACACGGCAAGACAAAGAGTGAGAAGCAATGGAGTTCTTAGATTACTTTCTAAAAGCTCTTACAAGTTCATTTCAATTACAATCCAACCTCAAAAATGAGCTCTCTAGCTCCTTTTATAGTTTTTGACTAGCTTTGGCCCTGTTCAGACCTAGTGTCCGGCCTAGTTAAAAATTAGGTTCCATGGCTTATTAGAGGGCTCAAACGAGATCTAAAAAATATGAAAATTGGCAGGTAGATACTTCTAAAGCTCCTCAAGCTCAAGGACTCCTTGGCTTGCACAAAATGGAGCTACAAAAATACGAAATGATATTTACAATGGTTTTTAGTGATGAAAATCACTATTTGTGTAGGGATTTTCTCTATTGATTTGTCATACATACCTTTGAGCTCCCTACTTGCTCTTTCTTCTTGTGTGCTCAACTCCTTGATGTCTGAAAAATTTAGATGGCCTACTTGCCAGATCTTCTTTGACTGCCATGTCTGCTTGTGCTATCCCTTCGCTCTGACTCTCTTCGTCTTGTGGCTCCTTTAGTTCCCTGACTGCTGCCAACACCCCCCCCCACTCTCGCGTCTGTCGCCCCTGACAGACCCTTGTCTAGATGTTCGTTGAACATAGTATTGGACAATGTCGAAAGCGAGGTGATGTTCTTCTAATCGGAGCCCCCGTGCTAGATCTGTTAATAATGAGTCCCAATTCACTGGTCCTGGTACGTCCGGGTGTGGCACCCGCAGTTGTTCTGAATGTATGGTTCTCTCCACAGTGAATAAGTGGAGGAGATGTGAAGGCCTGGGTACAAAACTTTCTGAGTGATATTCCCAGAATCCCGTTATGAACATCTCCTCGAATGTCTGTTTAAAACAAGCGGGGAGGTACTTTATTCTGGCCTGCCAAGCATATATTACTTCTATTGATGGGGTGGTGCTCATGTCGTAAACTAGGTCTTGGTTGCCTGTAACGAAGCCTGCTCCTGAGAAGTGGGGATCCTTAATGTTTTTAAATGTCCTGAATGTGATCAGCATTAATTCAAATATTTTCATACACATTTGTGCCATCACATCGGGTGTATTGCGTAGTCGAGTGCTCCAGTGTCTGATAGTAGAAATCATGTAATTTACAGTGGGAGGTCCTCGTGGAGGTGCTAGATAAACATAATTTAGCCACTTGGCACAGCCTTTGATGTTCTTGACAGCAATGGTGAATTCGGGCCATGTGCGTCTTCGTAGGACTGGGGCATAACAAGGATTGTCCTTAATAAAGAGGGGCATGTTAT
>CM035415.1:24811119-24828619 GCA_020310875.1 Ceratopteris richardii
GATAGATAGATAGATAGATAGATAGATAGATAGATAGATAGATAGATAGATAGATAGATAGATAGATAGATAGATAGATAGATAGATTTATTGGAGCGTGTTGCAGGCAAGGAAGTTTATAGCTTTTTTGATGGATTGTTAGGTTACAACCAAGTAGCCATTGCCTAGAATATCAACACATAATGGCCTTTGCCATAGAGTGGGAATCTTTGCATTTTGTTTGATGCCATTTGGCCACCTACAACATTTCAAAGGCTCATGTGTCATGTCTTCAAAGAGTTCTTGCGAAAGACCTTGGAAGTACATGTGGATGATTTATGTGCTCATTCCCAAGAGAGAAGAAACCACATCCCTGAGCTTAGATAGATCTCAAGTGAAGAGAATATTGAGAAGTGTGTGTTCCTGGTACGTCAAGGTAATATCTTAGGTCATATTGTTTCTAAGAATGGAAGATCAACAGATGAGGATAAAGTAAGTGCCATAGTAGAGTTGCCAAGGCCAAGGAACGTTAAAGAGGTACAAGCCTTTATGGGCCATTGTGGATATTACCGTAGGTTTATCCACATGTATGCAACCATAGCTAAACCTCTTTACGCCCTATTGACAAATTTTGAGTGGAATGACGAATGGGAAAATTCCTTCAATGAAATGAAGAGATGTTTGTGAATAGCACCAATACTGACCACTTCTTATTGGAATAAACCGTTCCATGTCCATGTAGATGCATCCAACTATGCAATAGGGTGTGTGCTAGGAGAACCCACATGCAAAGGAGATGTAGATTTGCCTATAGCATATGCTAATAGGCAACTAAACATAGCTAAACAAAACTATACAACAATTGAAAGAGAAGGCTTAGGCATTGTATATGCCGTAAAAAATTTTAGACACAATCTATTGGCCAACAAGTTCAAGTTTTTCATTGATCATCAAGCTTTATTATATTTGGTAAATAAACCTTGTAATACAGGATCCTTGGAAAGATGGTTCCTGTTATTAATGGAATACAACTTTGAAGTGGTTGTTAGGAAAGGTAGGATGCACCTCAGGGTGGATCACCTTTCTTGCATCAATTCAGGAGAGTCACCGCAAGGAGTGTCTGATGAACTACTTGATGCTTATCTGTTTAATTTACAAGTTGTTCCTAAATGGGCAAATAAGTTGGTACCTGTCCTAACCTTTAGGCCCGCAAATAAGAATGTGAAAACAAATAAATTTCAAATTATAAAATCACAAAAATATTAGATATTGGCAAGAAGTATGTACAAACAAGATATAGAGGATGTATTAGCTTGTTATGTCGAGGAGGATAAACATGGTAGTTGGTTGCAACAAGCCCATGAACGATTTTTAGGAAATCACTATTCTAAGCAATGAACATTTCGGAATTTGAAATGTTTAGGAGTTTATGGGCCTCATATGGACAAAGAAATACATGAGTGGATTAAGAATTGTCTAGTGTGCCAGAAGAGACCGCCAATGGAGGAAAAAGTTAATTAACAAAATCTCACATGGTAAGGTATTGAATTGAAATGGCAAGTACACCAACTGCTCCTAAATATCTTCATCAACTACTCCTAATATCTTCATCAACTACTCCTCAATATCCTCATCAACTCCTTACCAATTTATCCTCCTCAATATCTTCATCAACTAGTCCTAATACATTTGCAATGTCCTTCATCCTTGTTACATAATCAAAAATGGATTGAGAAGCTTTCTTTTTGAATGTAGTGAACTCTGCCCATAAGGATGGCTTCCTCGACTTTGTACTATTTTGGAAATGCTCCTCCAAAGCATGCCATATGTCACTTGCACTTTAAAGTCCTCTAATATGAGGTAGCAATTAGTCATTGACTCCCATGTAGATAATGCTCCTTGCTTGAGCATCCTCCTTCATCCAAGTCTTCAAGTCAGAGAGTTCATCCCTAGTTGGAACACTAGGATCTCTGAATTGTGGTTTTTCTTTTTCACCTGTGATGTAACCTATTAGGTCTTTGCTCATGAGATGAGCTTCCATCCTCATCGACCAAGTGGGATAGTTTTCTCTATCCAGTTTCTCTATCTGAAGAGAATCTCCCATCATTTCTTCACATGTGTATTAAATTCTTCAAGCTTTATGAGGAATAAGTGTACCTTTACTTAGAATGAAGTTTCATTTGATATTTTTGATAGTTTCACACCTTCTTCTCAAGCTTTCCCTTTAAGATTTCACCTTTTGATCCTTCAAGGGTTGATTTCTGTATGACTGTAGCAGTTGGGGTCCTTTCTTCTATTTTGATGATTCTTGCTCTGGTACCACTGATGGAGAGTGTTAATCTCCAAAAGAACAAGCTATCCTTGATGTTAGAACACATCTATATCAAGAATAACTCAAAACCTTTACCAATTTGGAGGATCAATACCAAATTATCAAAATTTTAAACTAACTATGAAGAGAGTCTCTACTCAAAAAAGTTTGCTGCACATAACTCACTCAGTGATTGATCAAATGTGTAAAGTTTCTTATGAAACTTTGTACAAGGTGTCCTCTATAGATTGTGCACCTTCTCCAAGTCAAATCATCTTAAAAGATTCAGTAGATATTGAGAAATGATGCAAACAATCTACCTATGTCTGAAACTGTCCTCCTGTATACTAGACTTTAACACCTGCAACTTCTAATGCATGGTTCTCCCAAAGTACAACCGTTTAAGCAAATGCTTTTAGCCATAGATGGATTACCTTAAAACTTAGATTTTAACTCCTCATTTGTGAAAAAATTTACACTGTGCACTGGGTACTGATCAATTCTTTGACCATCGAGATTGCGCCTGTTTTAGAAGACACTTAACACTTCTTCACATATAAATGTTCCTACACATAATTCTCTCACCCTGTTTACAATTAGGCTCTCAAATGTTAATGATAGAAGCATTAACTATGGAATTAGATATACAAAAGGATTCTTGAAATGATCAAACACAGAAGGAGAACACAATAAAGTATCGAGCACAACTTTTTCTTTTACTCAGAAAATTTACATCTGAATGATGAGAGATGTTCACTTCACTTCTAAAGTGTCTAATGGCTCTCACAACTTCTAAATCATCATCTCCCATACATGCCCCAACTTTTCTATTGTGTATATAGGTATTATGTACAAACTCATGAACACTACAAAAGTATAAGCATGTTTAATGTACATATATATACAAGCCTTTATTCTCTGATTATACTCTAACTCTAATCTTCATGTATTGATATTTGCTTCTTCTTTTGACTTCAAATCTCTGTCCAACACATCAATTGATGGTTGTCATGCACCAACATTAATAATGCATTCTTGACATCTAACTGATATAAATTCCAATTTTAGATGCATTAAGACTTACCAATATCCTGATTGTTGGCATCTTTTCCACAAGTGAAAATGTTTCTTCATAGTCTAGTCCATGTGTTTGGGCAAATCCCTTTGCCACTAACCTTGCCATGAACATGTTTATAGAACCATGAGAGTTCTTTTTAATTTTGTATATCCACCTTGAACCAATTACCTTCATATCTGGCTTCTTGGGAACTACATCCCAAGTGCGGTTTTCCTGCAATGCTTCCGCTTCTTGCATGGCTTCTCTCCACTCTTTCTTCTTCTTAGCCTCTTCAAATGAAGAAGGCTCTTCTGCCATAAAGTCTTTAGTGATGTACAAAGAGTGTTTTGTGACCAAGGATGTATCATATCCATACCTTATGGGCTGCTTACTTTCTCTTTGTGATCTCCTTAAGGCTTGATTGGAAGACTCGAGTAGATCTTCTAATTGCTTGAATTTGGACTTGCCTCTTGACTTCCAAGCTTTGAAATCAATCTACTCCTCATCCTCTCAGTTGATGTCTCTACTAAGTGTTGATCTTCTTGAGCGAGGGTTGGAAAATCATTTTCCAAATCATATGGGAACTTGACTTTCTTGTAATCATCTTCAAACCATGAATTATTCTCATCAAATACTACATCCCTACTAACTATGAATGCCTTGTTAGTGGGATTGTAAAGTCTATATCCCTTTTGATTCTGATCATACCCAATAAATATATGTTCCTCAGCCTTAGGGTCAAGTTTCCCTCTGATTTGTGATGGGATGTGTGCATAGGTGTTGGCAGCAGTCAGGGAACTGAAGGAGCCACAAGACGAAGAGAGTCAGAGCGAAGGGACAGCACAAGCAGACATGGCAGTCAAAGAAGATCTGGCAAGTAGGCCATCTAAATTTTTCAGACATCAAGGAGTTGAGCACACAAGAAGAAAGAGCAAGTAGGGAGCTCAAAGGTATGTATGACAAATCAATAGAGAAAATCCCTACACAAATAGTGATTTTCATCACTAAAAACCATTGTAAATATCATTTCGTATTTTTGTAGCTCCATTTTGTGCAAGCCAAGGAGTCCTTGAGCTTGAGGAGCTTTAGAAGTATCTACCTGCCAATTTTCATATTTTTTAGATCTCGTTTGAGCCCTCTAATAAGCCCTGGAACCTAATTTTTACTGAACAGGGCCAAAGCTAGTCAAAAACTATAAAAGGAGCTAGAGAGCTCATTTTTGAGGTTGGATTGTAATTGAAATGAACTTGTAAGAGCTTTTTGAAAGTAATCCAAGAACTCCATTGCTTCTCACTCTTTGTCTTGCCGTGTGTGCACGTGTGTGTGTATGTGTGTGCATGCTTGTGTGCTTCTCACTCACGCACTTGTGCCTCCACTTGCTCGTGGTCTTCATACCATCCTCACGTCTTCTCGGATTGACATTAAAGGAGGTGCTACTCATCACTGAGCTACACCAAATTTTGGCGCCGTTGCCGGGGATCGAGCTTTGAGGACGAGCGTGTGATGGTAAGACGTAGATTGGAGACGTTGGCGTTGTAGGTAATTTCTTTACTTTTCCTAATTTTTTCTTTCTTACCTTACCACCATCATCACCATCATCATCATCACCATCTTCCACCTCCATTTCCATCATCGCGAAAATTTCAGTTTTTTTGATCATATCACCTTCTCCACCTCATTTCCCTCATTTCACTTGTGAGAGAGAGCGAGAGAGCGAAATTGTGTGTGTTGTTTTTGCATGTTTCTTGAGCTGTCTTGCAGGTACAGGCCGCATCATCGTTCCCAGCACTCTGCGCAGGTACGGAATTCTTGGTAACTGTCTGTGTGTCGCCGACCTCTGTCAATCGCGACCGACAGAAAAAATGCTCAAATTGCCAAACAAAGTGCAAAACCATGATCTACAGGCCTAGAGCTTCCCAAAAATGTGCTTAGATTTTTGAAACTCCTCAGATTTTTATCAATCGCGATCGCTCTGTCAATCGCGATCAACAAACCACGACGGACAGACCTGTCAATCGCGATCGACCAGTCAATCGCGACTGACAGCCCACGACGGCTCTGTCAATCGCGACCGACAGAGTCAACGACCGATTGACCACGACTGACGGATCATACGCGTGACACGTGTCAATCGCGATCGAGTCATCAATCGCGATTGACTCATCAATTGCGACTGACAGCCTACGACGGCTCTATCAATCGCGACCGACACAGTCAACGATTGTTTGACCACGACGGACAGACCCTCGCGATCGACCTGTCAATCGCGATCGACTCATCAATCGCGACTGACAGAGTCAACGACCCTTTGACCACGACTGATTGACTTTTCGAGCCACCTGTCAATCGCGATCGACACATCAATCGCGACTGACAGCCACGACGGACCTGTCCATCGTGATCGACACATCAATCGCGACTAACAGCCACGACGGACCTGTCAATCGCGATCGACACATCAATCGCGACTGACCTGTCAATCGCGACTGACAGAACTTGCGAACGCGTTAGAAGGGCAAATTTGGCCAATTTTCTAGGGTAAAGAATAGGGGGCTAACTTGGCCAATTGGTGGGACAAACACTCGGGGTTAGCATTGCATGTTGAGGCCGCAACCCAAGTAATTCAAGAATTTCTGCCTGCTTGATTAAACTGTTTTGAACCCTGTTTTAATCCCTAAAGCCTGAACTGACATAACTTTCTCATACGAAATCCAATTGCTGTGATTCTTGTTTTGTCGGAAAGCTCGAGGTAGGAAAACTGAGGGATCCTTGGGATTGTTTTTTATAAAGGCAAGAGATAATTTGGTCGATGAGTCACATGCATGAAAGTGGTCTAGTCTGTCATTTGAATTTAAGTCTGGAGCTAATCTTGGGACTGATGCAGGTCTATTGAGAAGCAATTGAGAGCGTCCAAGCAAGGGCTTTGTGCAAGCTTGAGAATCAACTTCTCGAGCACTAAAGAGCAAGGATCAGCAAGAAAGGTCGGAATATTCTCAACTCCCCCTCGTCAATTCCTAGCTTAGGCTAAGAACGACAAGAGGTAGGAGTAAGCCAGGGCGACGAGAGGCAATTATCAAGTTGAAGAATACCTAAACTTTCAAGTTCAAGCTAAGGACATAATCTTTGTACTGTCGAGAACTTTAAAGGAAAAAATCTTAACGTGGAACGATCAACTTTAAGTGCGGAACTACACTCAAATATACCTTACGACGTGATATCAGAAAGAATTTTAACACGGGAATCAACTAAAAAGGATCAAGTAACTGATACAAAAGGACTCTGCAACGAGGTTGTACTTGGGCAAATTTGGGTTATTCAATTAGGCTTATGAACGTTAGATCAAGGCAACATCTAGGGAGAGATAGACAAAGCCTTAGGTCTTCAGAGGCTAGTGCCAACCACACTGCTAGGTCGTGGGCCCAGCAGTTGAGCCATCACTCATACTACCCTAGCTCTGAGACTAGTGAATCAGAGATGTCTCAAGGCATGGACAGACCTACGGGAAGTTCAGGAGGGCCATACTTGCACAGGGTAGAAGGCCCTTACAAAACGCAGTTGGAATACCTTAGGTCCAACCGATTAGGTGCTAGCATCTATGAGGACGGCCTAGGAAGATCTGTGGTACAGATTAAGAATCCTGATCAATCCATTGGACTAGAGCGCCCAGCTGTCAAGTTCGAAGACGGAGCCTACTTAGACAAGGAAGGGACAATATACGTAGTTACTAGTCACCTAGATAGGACAGACGAATTCGGAAATGTGATCCCAGAAGCGGACTTAGGCGACCTAGAGCAAGGAAACATAGGTACAGAACCTAGAACCCCTCAAGGCAAGTCGGTTCTCACTAGGATTATCACACCAGAGTGGATTCCCCAAGATAATAAGAGCATAGATCTGCTTCTGAACCGAGAAACTGACGAAGCCTTTTGGAGGTATAAATCTGATCGACCAATTGATATAGGAACAATCATGATCTATGAGTTTAAGGATCCTGATAGCCCAGTCAGAGTGACCTACTTAGATCACGCTTCAGAGAGGATCTTTGTGGTGACAGAAAATGATAGGCATGCTTACACTTGGAAGGGTGAATTCGTTTTCCCCCAACCAAGATCAAATGTGTCCTATGGTCACCCTGGTGCCGGAACATCCCAAGCTCATGGAATTCAAAGAGACAGAAGTAGAGATAGGCCAGAAGTAAGCTTTGCCAACCCAGGGGGCAGAGAAAGAACGAGAATGGAAACAAATAGAGTAGAACCTGAGATGCTTAGAGCTCACAGGAATCAAAGAAATGCAGATGAGTTCCCTCTACCACGACCTAGAGAACGCACTAGGACCCTGCGACCAACTCAACTGGTGAAGTCCATGAAGAATTACTTCGATGGCACTGGAGACCCTTATGACCATGTGGCAGAATTTCGGCAAGTCTTGAAAGCGGAACAGGTAGAGGACCTATTCACACAATATAATGCTTTTGGTCTAACCCTTAGGAACACTGCCCTTACGTGGTTTCAACCACTGAATGAGAGGCATTTCAGGAGCATAGACCAACTTCTAGAGGCATTCATTATCGAATTCTCTAAAAGTGGCATAAGACATAACACTTCCTCGCTGATTCACAGCTTCAAGCAAACCCCTCAAGAGACCGTGAGACTTGCTGGAAGAAGATTTAGGCAATACTTGGAGAGATGCCTTGTCCCTGAGCTACCCACACCAGCTAAGCAAGTGGCTTTATTCTTGGATGGATTGCTAAGTACCAAATTAAGATCATATGTGTACTTGAAGGACCCTAGGACCATAGAAGAGTGTGTACGCATGTGTATTGACATTGAGGATAACCTAGGGGAGGAGTTAGAGCTTTCCAAGATATACAAAGATTCAGATAGTGCCTCTAGCCTCTCTTCCACGCAATCCACATCAATTGAGGAACTTGCAGAGAAAGTAGCTCAAAAACTAGGTGTCTCTAGCAAACACATTCCGAGATTTGCCCCAGTGAAGCGGTTCTACACTTGTGGAGGCGACCATATGGCGAATGTCTGTCCCATTATGGCTCAACCCCAAGTTAATCCTAGTAGCCAATACTGCACCATAGAACGAAGGTACACCAATCACACCGCGCAAGATTGTCCCTACAATAAGCAAACCGTTAGACAGACGTATCCACAACCATACCCTCAGCAAGGAAGATACCAGAACCAGTACCCACCTCAGCAGTATGTGAGACCTCAACAAACCTACCAACCCTACCAAAACCAACTGAGACCCCAGCTAGTGCTAGTACAGCAACCACCTGCTCCCACTAATGTGATCCCAGTAAAATATGCAGCTGCAGAAGAGAACCTGAATAGAGCTATAGTCCCTGTAACACCATTGCTTTCTGAAAGTGACCCGAGTGACCATAGCTTTGATTCTACACATGTTGATAGCCCCCAGGCCTACTACATGCAGTCTCCTGAACATGGTGAGTCTTACTATAGTGAAGAGCCAAATGAACTTAGTTGGGAGTCAGATTACAGAAACGTCATGTATGCAAACCCCAACCCTAGGCCTCAACCTAGGCAAGTAAGACCCCCATTCCCTAAAGGACCATGTTACAGATGTCAGGGAGATCATCTCATTCGTGATTGTCCCTTACCTCCACCTATGCAACCCCAGTCAGTAACAATTCAAGGCTATTGCCAGGAGTGTGGAAAGGAGCATCTCTTACGAGAATGCCCTAAGAATCCTAATAATATGCCAAAAATCACTCCTATTAATGTTATTGGGTTAGTGGTAGATTCCACAGGAAGTGTCACTTCCACTGCACCCGTACAGGTAGTCACTAGAGCTCAAGCAGTGCAGCAAAACCAAGGAGTAAGCCAGGAAAAGAGCCCAGACACTAGCGATACTGATAGCCAAAATAAGAAGAGAACAAGAGCTTGGAGAGATAGCCGTGAACGCATGAAAAGGCAATGGGCAAAGAAGATGAGTGAACTTGAGGAAAGTCTACGAGAAACCAAGGACAAAATCATAGAGATCACATCTCAACCGCACTCTCACACATTCCCACCGCTACCATCCCCATCACCCTCCATCCCTCCACCCTCTAATACACCCCATGAAACCCACCCACCACCCCAAGCAGGATCAGTATTAGCTGATCCCATTCCTGAAGACATAGACATGATGCTTAAAGCATATCAGGCCAGAATCCAAGAAGGGCCAAATGTCACGGATCATGACAAGTGCTACCCTAGAGCTGACTTAGAGATAGAAAGAACCAAGCTTTGCGCAAAAATGGTCGCATTGGCTTAGACTATGTTTGATGCCAATCGCCTTTTCAATTACTCGGGCTCATCCAAGACGCAATTACACTTGGATGGACTTCTAGAGAAGTTAGAGGGCATAATTGCAAGATCTGCCAAGGAAGAAAAAAATCAAGAAAGAGATAAAGCAAGCAAAAACATGACCCACCCCCCATCGAAAGCTTATGTGCCGAATTCCACTGAACCAGGCAACCCCCCCTCCCTAGAAAGAATAGAGAATCTAATTGCACAATCACAAAAGGAACCCGCCCCTCAACACCATGACAAGGCTAGTGAAAGAGCAGGTCTTCCTACCCAGAAAGCCTACGTGCCTAACTCTACGGAGCCAGACACCTCTTCTGCTATGAATCAATACACACCAGAATTCTTGCGAGAGATTCAAGAAGAGAAATGGGCTAAAGAGAGTGAAGTTCCTCCTCCCATTGAACTTGTGGATGACACACACGATCAATTCCCACAAGACCTTCCTTCCATTTATGGAGAGCAGGAGAGTGCCTAATCTCAAGAAAGATTAGACTTTGAGTCTAATTCTTTACAAGAACTACCCCATTTCATAGGCCCATGGGAAGCAAAGTCCACCTGTATGAGAGCACCTACAGTCATGGTAAGAAACGAAGATTCAGTCATACCTAGGAACACAGAGATAATGAAGAATACCAAAGTGCAGTGCAATCTCACTTTGGAAGAGCTGCTTAAGGTTAGACCAAAAGTGTGGAAACATGTAGCCAATCAAGTGCCCGAGATAGCAAAACCTCGTTCCCAGGTAGGATCACCTAGGACAATGCTAGAGATACCCTTGGATAAGATAGGAGATATGTGTGAAGGTGAAGAAGGGAACACCTATCTTCCCATTACCTACCAGGAGTACACCACCAAGGCAATTTTGGACTCAGGTGCAGGAGTTGCAATTGCCACCACTTCCCTATGGAAGCGTTGGGGCAAGCCAGCACTCAGGCCAACGAGAATGAAATTGCAAATGGATATGGTCACATAGAGCGACCCTTAGGGCTGTTAGAAGGAATAACTCTCACCACATGTGGAATTGAGTTCGAACACACATTTGCTATATGTGATTTTAGCAAGAACCATGCCTATGAGATGATTTTGGGAAGACCTTTTATGCGACAGTTGCAAGTGGTACAGGATTGGGGAACCAATTCTTTGTACCTGCAGCACTTAGGTGTTACGACCAAAGTCAATCTCAAGGATTACTCTCATAGAGATGTCCCTCCTATCCAATGGAACCCCATCCATAGAGCCAAAGATGATACGGAATCGGTGCATTCCATAGGATCAGGATCCTCATGGATGCATGAAGACACTCACTTATGGATGTGCAAAGTAGCAATAGAGGAAGAGAAGAGAGAAAAGGCTAGAGAAATAGGTGCAAACGAAACACATAGACCCATTCAAGACCTAGCCTATGCACCTGTAGTTTTTCCAGACGAAGAATTCGAACCTCACGGCTGGGCAGAAATTCTAGCAACCATGGATGTAGCCATCAATGAGGAACAATGGACACCTCACTGTGATGAGGATGGCTATGACATTTCAGTCTTCTCCATAGAGCCAATCATGGGAGAGGCAGTTCTAGAAGAATGCGAACCTAGCCCTGATGCATTTGAGGTTGCAAGTGACTCCGATCTAGAGTCAATCATTATGGACCCACCTTTTGCATCAGATGAAGAATACTTCCATGAAGTAGAATTTCAACCCCAGAGGCATGGAGAGCTTACAAATGATGTACGATTAGCCACACATGTGACCCCTAAGCAAGAAGGAAAGAAAAGGAAGAAGAAAGAAGTCACACAAGAAGAGGAGGAATCTTTGTTTGAGGTCCTAGAAAATTTTAAGAAGTATGAGATAGATGACAGGAGAGTCATGATCAGAATGCCTAAACGAGAAACACAATCAGGGGAGGCCTATGATAACAAAGAAACCACAAAGAAAATTGTGGTAGCCATGGAAGAGGGAGAAGAGAGATGCACTTACATAGGACATGACCTGACGGAAGAAGAAGAGCAAGAATTGATAGCCTTGCTCAGAGAATACAGAGATGTGTTCGCTTGGAGTTACAAGGACTTGAAAGGTGTGGACCCTAACATATGCTCACACACTATCCCCATGACCTCAGATGCCAAACCCTCTAAGCAAAAGCCATATACATATAATGATAATTATGCTGCCAAGATCAAAGAGGAGATAGATAGACTGGTTGAAGCTGGATTCATCTATGAAATTGAGCACACTGAGTGGGTATCCCCCATCGTAGTGGTGCCCAAGAAAAATGGAAAGCTGCGTGTGTGCATTAACTTGAAGAAGGTTAATGCAGCCACAATTCGAGATAACTATCCGCTTCCCATCACAGAACATCTCTTAGAAAGAGTAGCAGGCAAGGAAGTGTACAGCTTCCTCGATGGATTTTCGGGCTACAATCAAGTAGCCATAGCTCCAGAAGATCAGCATAAGACAGCTTTTGCCACAGAGTGGGGTATATTTGCCTTTCGTGTAATGCCATTTGGGCTTACCAATGCACCAGCTACCTTCTAGAGACTAATGTGCCATGTATTTAAGGAGTTCCTGAGGAAGAATTTAGAAGTCTATGTTGATGATCTTTGTGCTCATTCCAACATTAGACAAACCCATATTCCTGAACTCAGACAAATCTTTGACAAATGTAGAGAATATCAAGTCTGCTTGAACCCAGAAAAGTGCGTTTTTATGGTCAGGCAAGGCAAGATTCTAGGACACATAGTGTCAAAGAATGGCATATCCACCGATGAAGAGAAAGTAAGAGCCATAGCAGAGCTACCTAGGCCAAGGAATGTGAAGGAAGTACAAGCTTTCATGGGACATTGTGGTTACTACCGCCGGTTCATTCACATGTATGCTGTCATTGCAAAGCCCATGTACGGACTTCTGACAAACTTTGAGTGGACTGAGGAATGTGAGAATTCCTTCAATGAGCTTAAACGGCGATTATGTTCAGCACCAATCTTAACCACACCGGATTGGAATAAGCCTTTCCATGTTCATGTGGATGCATCCAATTATGCCATTGGATGTGTGCTTGCACAACCTACTGGTGAAGGTAATATGGATCTTCCAATTGCCTATGCTAGTCGACAATTGAATGCAACTGAACGAAATTATACCACTACTGAGAGAGAAGGCTTAGGCATGATATATGCAGTTAAGAAATTTAGACACTATTTGCTTGCAAATAAGTTTAATTTTTTTTACTGATCATCAGGCATTGCTATACCTCGTAAACAAGCCATGCAATACAAGGAGATTAGTAAGATGGTTTCTCTTGCTAATGGAATATGATTTTGAGGTTGTGGTAAGGAAAGGGAAGACTCATTTGAGAGCAGATCACCTCTCTAGGCTCACATCTGGAGAAGCCCCACAAGGAGTGTCAGATGATCTTCCTGATGCTTACTTGTTTAATTTGGAAGTAATACCTCAGTGGGCTAAGCCATTAGTGCCAGTATTGACATACAGACCTAACCATCCAGTAATAAACACGCAGGATAGAGAGGTAGTAAAATCCCAAAAGTATCACATCATGGCAGGAAGTATGTACAAGCACACAGATCAAGGGATCTTGGCTTGTTGTGTAGAAGAGGACGAGTACACTAAATGGTTGCATTTAGCACATGTAGGTGCATTAGAGCAACACTACTCAAAGCAACGAACCTTACAGACACTAAGGAGACTAGGAGTACATTGGCCAACTATGGAAGCTGATGTCCAAAAGTTGTGCAAGGAATGCCCAATCTGCTGCACTAAACCACCTGTGGAACATGCCACTCTTTATCAAGTGTCCATAGTGCCGGATTGGAGTGAACCACTAGTATCCTTCCTGAGGACGAAAACATTCCCTCCAGACATGACTCTGGTTAGGAAAAGAAGTCTAGAACAAGAAGCCCTAGAGTACTCACTCATTGGTGATAATCTCTACAAGCGTGGTAAGGATGGTTACCTGAGACTTTGTGTTCATGAGAGTGAATATCTAAAGATTTTGGAAACTGCTCACCAAGGTGTAGCAGGAGGACACTTTGGACCAGATCGGGTGATCAAGGCAATATTATTTGCGGGCTTCTGGTGGCCGACCCTCCACATGGATGCACATACCTATGTGAAAAGGTGTGATGTCTGTCAGCGAACTCAGTATCCTATACGCAAAGATGAGATGCCACTGAAGCCTATGATGGGTGGACGTGCATTCTCTAAGTGGGGAATAGACTTCGTAGGTCCTATTAATCCCCCAGCTAAGGGTTCCCATGCAAAATATATTATTGTTGCGACAGAGTATCTAACAAAGTGGGTAGAGTTAAAAGCCACAACAAAGAACGATGCTCAAACAACAGCTAAGTTTTTATTTGAGAATGTGTTCACTAGATACGGGCTACCTATAGAGCTAGTTAGTGATAGAGGCACTCACTTCTTGAATGAAGTTATTGAAAACCTGCTCCAAGAATTCTTGGTAGTGCATAAGAAGTCTGTCCCCTATCACCCTCAAGCAAATCGCCAGGCTGAGAGCACCAACAAGATCTTATGCAATGTACTGACGAAATTAGTGAACAATAAACGCTCTGATTGGGATAAACAGCTACACCATGCTGTTTGGGCATACCGAGTCGCCTACAAAACGGTACTCCAAGCCACCCCCTTTCAGATAGTATTTGGCCAAAACGCCGTGCTACCTTTGGACTTCTTAATACCTACATTGAAAGTAGCATAAGAACACGAATGGACGGGTCATGAACTATCCTCTAGACTTTTTGACCTTGAACGATTAGGAGAAACAAGACTGAGGGCAGCTCCAGGGATATATGCAGCAAAGAAACGACAGAAGGCATACTTTGATGCCCACGTTAAGGATAAAGGTTTAAAGGCAGGCGACTTAGTTTTAGTCTACACATTGAAGCAACATGCGAGGAAACTGGAGAAGAGAGGCTACGGACCCATGATCATTAACAGAATCTCAACAAGTGGAGCAGTGCAACTAGCCACATTAGAAGGCGATGTTCTCCCAAGTTATGTCAGCGGATGCAGAGTCAAGTTGTATCAGGAACCTCTCACAGAGGAAATGCTAAGTCAACTCAATACTGTTAAGAAACGCAAAGAGGAAGAAAAGCGAACTCGAGAAGAAGCTCAAGCAGAAGCCCTAGAGCGCATACGGAGAATGAAATTAAGAAGACAAGGTAGAGAGCACCCTAGGCAAGGTGCATATGCAGATCAAGGATATGACGTGGCTATGTGTGAAGTTTCAGGTGTTAGCTCACATAGGATAACTGATCGACGTCCTTTCATAACCTTAGATATAGGACAAGGAAAGAGTGCAAGGACTGTAAGAGCCTTGATTGACTCAGGTGCAGCCACTAGTGCTGTTAAATTGTCTTACTGTCAAGAGTTGCAATTAACTGTCAATCCTGTGGAAGCATATCTCATAGGATTGGGAGGCGTGGAAACCCCTTGCATGGGCGAGGTGGAACTTCCCCTCTATATTCATGATGAGGCAATGACAGTTAAAGTACTAGTATGTCAAGATGAGGACCTCACTGAACCCCTTGTCTTGGGTCAAGACTGGATCTATGACCAAGTAGTCAACTTAAACCTAAGAAGTGGACTTCTTCAGGTAGGGGTGAATCAAACTAGAATTACAATTGAGTTAAATAATGGAGCACTCAAGGAACTAGAAAAGGCACGGACTCTTGGTCCCTCCAGGGGTACACATGAAGTTGACCATGTTGTTCTTGTCCAAGGCTATGTGATGCAGATTTTATTCTGTCCATTACAATGTTAACACATGGTTCTATATTCTCAGAGAACCAACAAGCAAGCAGTGCCATGGCAGATGCTGGAGGTTCCAGTTCTCACGCCGGATCCAGCGCACAGATTGTGGATATAGAAACACTCCTCCTCGAACCACATCTCACCGAAAGACCGCAAGAACTTCAAGCTCTGCATGTGCTCCCAGTTCAGGATCCCCCTCAGGGACACACCTCTCAAGTGGGCAAACACGCTCATTGGTTCAGTGATGTTGCAGGACCATTGGGTGACGGCACCTACTTCTGGGAAGCAGAAATTGAATTTAATGGCAAATGGGGACGCTACCATTTTTTCACGCGCGAATTTGAGAGCTATCAGAATGCCGAAGTAATGCGTTCGGTATGGACCAAAGCGGGCCTGGACAGTTATTTCAGGGCCCACTTACCGAAGCCAGATTTCTTACATTGTTCTTATCTTATCAGTACCATCACTCCTAGCAGGGCCAAGGGAGGCGACAACACTTTTGTGTTACCCTCACTGTTGCCAGGCCATGAACTTAAAAGATTCAAACTGACCCTCAATCTGGTACGAGAAGCATTGGACATGCACGGTATGCACATTCCTACTGAAAAGGAGACAATGGTTCCAGGCAGAATGAAACATAAAGATCTCAATAAGCTGAAGGATATGGTAGCAATGACACCGACCATCGCTCTTCACCTACGGACCGTCATGCAGCATTTTGCTTTTCTAGCCCAGGAAAGATTCACCATGCCACCAAAGAAGATATGGTTTAGCTTGTATTTGTCAGAGACAGAAAACCTCCCTATCAACGTACCACATTGGATCATAGATCAGATCCACCTAGCCCATCAACGGTGGAACAAGAAGCAGAAAAATGTGCTCCATGGGTGTTGTGCTCTGACCAAAATAATCTATCGATGTCTAGCCTATGACGTGCCTATTCAGCGGGCACTCGTATGGTCCCGGGCCTAGGAGTTCCAGAGAAGGCTATCAGCGGCAGGTCCTCCATCAAAGAAGATGAGAGGGGGATTCCAATTACCCTGCGCTCAACCAAGGGGAGCAACCACTACACCAGAGATTACCCCTCCCCAGACACGACGCATTAGACCATTCACCATTCGGCTACCAAGACCAAGTACAGAGGGACCCAATCTGGTGTTTCCACCTGTCCCATTAGACTTGGAATTTCCATAGGGCTTTACTCTCAATGATCTCACTGATGAAGAAGTGGCTAGACTGATCTACGACTCTAATCTCGAAACGGAAACAGAGCGAGCTCAGGAACCACAAACCCATTCAACAACGTCAGCCCCCACCCGACCGCAAGTTGTAGAAGTCGACGTAGATGAACAAGAGACCGAACAAGAGGAAGAAGCCTACGAAGAACAAGAGTATGATGAACTTTCAGAGTTAGCAAGTGCCCCAACGTATTCGGCACAAATAAAAAGACTATATCGAACCATGCAGCTAGTTCAAGAACAGCATAAAATGTCACTTGAAGCAGGCAAGAAACTCATGAACCAATTGCTGGCAGAGGAAGGTGTGGATGATATGTTCATCGAGTCCATCAACCTACATGCCGATGTAGTAGGATTGGATGAGGCCATTCATGAGGCAATGGCCTACATTCACCGATTTGAGAAAGGAGTTCCCGCCCGTCCCATGAGGTCCAGGAAACAAATTCATATCAACGTATCAGCACTAGGAAATACAACGCAAACAGACGAACATCAGGAAGCACCACTGTCACCACCCTCCCCACCTCTCACTACACAACTCATTCCACCACGTGACACTATCGCCACCACATCCACTATCACCACAATCGTCATGGGAATTCCACTCTCTCCAGGAATCCAATTCGGGGGAGTCACTATGCCCACCTTCACCACTCTCTTCACTAACGTCACATCCACCCCACCCACGGTCCCCATCTACACGGTCACTCAAACATTTGACACTATGGAAACATCTCCTGCCACAACACCACTCCCTTCCCCCATGCAACCTCCATCCCCCATACCCCCTCCACCCACATCTCCACTTGAC
>CM035415.1:24843619-24844655 GCA_020310875.1 Ceratopteris richardii
GAAACATATACTCCATGTTGAGTATACACAATCTGCATTCCTAGAAAATAAGATAAGTTTCCCAAGTCACTTATCTTAAACTCCTTCTCTATTTGTCTTTTGAGTTCATTGATTCCTTGAGCATCTGTTCCTGTAACAATAATATCATCAACATAAATGCACATGTAAATGTATCCATTTTCACTTGCCTTCACTAGCAAGCTACTATCTGCCTTTGATGCTTGAAATCCACATTCATTCAAGAACTTGACCAATCTGTAATTCCAAGCTCTTGGGGCTTGCTTCAACCCATATAAAGCTCTCTTGAGCTTACACACATAATCTGATCCAATTGATTCCATGAAGCCTTCTGGTTGCTCCATATATACTTCATCTGCAATGTAACCATTTAGAAATGCATTTTTCACATCCAATTGTGACAATTTCCATCCCTTGCAAGCAGCAATAGCAATCAATGTCCTAATTGTAGACATCTTAGCAACAGGACTAAAGGTTTCATCATAATCTACCCCATAAGTTTGGGCATAACCTTTGACCACAAGTCTAGCCTTATATCTAGACACCTTACCATCTGCAAACCTCTTTGTTTTATACACCCACTTGCATCCAATGACCTTCTGATTCTTTGGTCTTGGTACTAATTCCCAAGTCTCATTTTCAAGTAGAGCATCATACTCTTCTTGCATTGCCTTCTCCCAATTCTGTTTACATTTGGCTTCTTCATAAGTAGTTGGATCTTCTTCTGTTTTCACAATGTAGGCATAATCTTTTGTTGTTAGGAAAGATGTATCATAACTATACCTTATAGGTTCTTTCCTTTCCCTTGTAGATCTTCTGATTTCTGCACTTCTTGAAGTTTCAGCCTCATTTGATTCTGGATCAAATCTTGGCCCTTCTTCTACATGATCCTGCACTCTACATCTAGAGTCAACTTCATCAACAATTTCTTCACAAACTTTTACCTTTGCCTTTCCTTTTCTTTGTATTTCTTCAACACCTGTATACTCATTTGGTGATCCTGTATACCACATATTTT
>CM035415.1:24854655-24859655 GCA_020310875.1 Ceratopteris richardii
TCTATCTATCTATCTATCTATCTATCTATCTATCTATCTATCTATCTATCTAGCTATCTATCTATCTATCTATCTATCTATGTATCTATCTATCTATCTATCTATCTATCTATCTATCTATCTATCTATCTATCTATCTATCTATCTATCTATCTATCTATCTATCTATTGTTGGAGAAACAATCACTAATTAGACATATATTTGAAGGTCAAATATTAGAAAGAAAACCCCATGCCTATGTGAAGGGACAAATTCACAAGTGTATCATATTTGTAAAGATAGTTCACTTTAGTTCTAGAAGTTTTTTAAAATCACGAGAATACGAAAATCTATATAAGTTAGTTTGTATCAACTGACGCGGAGCGATGAGAGAGAGAGAAAGTGAGAAGAACTCATTTTTGTATGACTGAGTATAGTCGGGCTTCTCGGAGTGAGAAAGCATCTGTAAAACTTCTGAGTTTTTTATAGTTATGAGAAGAACTGAGTAAAGTTCTGTGTATGAGTCTCCCTTCATCATCTCCATGTTTGCCTACTGTGTGATGAATTCAAAAATTCAAGTTTTCTAAGCAATTCGATGCCTGGCATCGAATCTTGGCTGATAAGTCATTTTTTCATTCTCTGTGTGTTAACTATTGTTGAATCTTTTAAAAATATGAAGTTTGTGGAGCAACTCGATGCCTGGCATCGAGTTTGAGCATAAAGTCGATGCCTGGCATCGACTTCTAGCATACAAGTGGTCTTCTTCATGTGTGTGTAAAAGAGAGTATTTCTGGTGCAGAAAAAGGGCCTAAAAAAGCTCAAAGTCGATGCCCGGCATCGACTTGGACTGAAATTCGATGCCAGGCATCGAATTTTTTATTTTTGGACATCAGGAATACTAAAACAGGCAAGATTTCCAGTTTTGGAAGGTCATACAGGGTCATCTTGTGAGGGCCATAACTTGAGTTCTAGAGCTCCGTTTGATGCATATGATAGCTTGTTGGAAAGCTCTACTCTTCTAGTTTCAGCCTATAAAGTTTCATGGAGAAAGCATACTTGAGCTAGGAGAAATTAGCAAAATACTGAAGGTATGTCATTTCGGTGACTAGGAATTTCTGTAGAAGCAAAGTTCTCACTTTAAGCTATCATTTCTCAAAGTTTGGAGTGGCAATGAGTTAATGGTGACCATAGAGGTGTTCTAGTGTCACATTAATTCATTTCTTGTGGTGTTTTATACATCAACAAGTGGTATCAGAGCAGAAAGATTCTCGAGAGCAGAAGACGACAAAGGTACGAGAAGTTTTGTAAAGTTTTCCATTAAAGTTTGAAAGGTGAAGCATTTGAAGACACAAGGCATCAAAAGATTACTTTCGAAGTATCCTCATACACAAAGAACTTCAAAAGGTATTATCCTTTATCCTTTAAGCTCACAGGTTGTAGCAGAAGGAAAGAACTATGGCAGATCATATCTCCATTGACAAACTGGACAGAGATAATTACCCCGCATGGGTAATGAGAATGGAAGCCTTACTTATGAGTAAGGATCTCATGGTATATGTAACAGGTGAAGAAGAGAAGCCAGTATTTGAAGATGAAAGCCGACCAAAGAAAGAAGAACTTGATGCTTTAAAGCATTGGCAGAAGAAGGATGCAAGTGCAAAAGCCTACATCTACAATACAATCTCAGATCATTTGCTACCACACATCAGAGGATTGGAATCATCAGAAGATATATGGAATGCATTGGAATATCATTTCCAAAGCACTACTAAAGCACGGAAAGCAAGTCTATGGTCAGAGTTTACAACATTCAAGAAGAAGCCAAGTCAAACCATTAGTGATTATGTCACTAAGATGAAGGATCTAGCAGATAGTCTTGGATCCATAGATGAAGATGTTGAAGATCACAGATTGATTGCTCAACTACTTGCAGGCTTGAGAGGGGATGAAAGGTGGAAACCTTTTGTCTTATCAACAGAACTTTCATTAAATCATTATGTTCCAGATTTGAACCAGTTGCTTGGTTTGATGCTCACATATGAGCAAGACTTGAAGGGAGATGGAGATAAAGGTCAAAGTTCTGCAATGTACATGAAGAATAAGAAGAAAGGAGATAAAGGTAAAGCAAAGGATGAAGAGGAGTCTAATTCTCAAGCTTATTATGCAAGAGGTAAAGGCACTGGCAGAGGAAGAGCAAGAGGTTTTGGAAGAGGAAGAGGTAATCAAAATAACAACAAAAAGGCTTGCTGGATCTGTGGATTGAGTAATCATTTGGCTCATGACTGTTGGCACAACCAACAAGGATCAAACCAGAATCAAAACAACAATAGCAGAGGTCGAGGTGGAAGATATCAAAGTAATTTTCAAAGAGGTAGACAAAGTCAAAGAGGAGGCTATGGTAGAGGTGGAGGAAGAAGTTGGGGACAGAATCAATCCTACAACACCACCTACTACAACTATGCAAATGACACACAGAATGAAAGTCATACATCATTGATGATGAATTCAATCAGCACATCAGACAAAGAAGATCTAAAGGTATTTTACATTGACTCTGGATGTTCTAATCATTTGTCAGGAAACATAGAATTGATGTCAGATTTGGAAAAAGGCATTTCTAGTCACACAGTTCAAACTGGTGATAATACAAGACATAGTGTACATTCAATTGGAAAAGTGAAATGCAAGAGTGGAGCAGATTTGCTAACCAATGTTTTGTATGTTCCAACAATACCTAAAAACTTGATTAGTGTGGGACAAATAGTTGAAAAAGGTTTTCAAGTCAGGTTTACAAATGAAGGAGTATTTGTGGAAGATCCAGAGAATGGATATAATCAGATTGTCTCTGGTAAGAAAGAAGGTAGACTCTTTACTTTAAGAGTGCAAGGAAACATTGGTCAAGCTTTGCTCACGCATGGTGAAGCAGTGATTACAGAACTTGATCTCTGGCATAAGAGATTAGGTCATTTCAATGAAAGAGGAATTAAAGCTATGGTTGCTAATCAGTCTGTACTAGGATTACCAAATGTGCAAAGTCAACATATGGTTTATAAATGTGAAGCATGTCAAATGGGTAAAGCACACAGGTTACCATTTCAAAAGAAAGGATTCAAACATGATGGAGTACTTGAGCTCATTCATACAGATGTATGGGGACCAACAAAAGAAGGATCTATCAGTGGCTCAAGGTACTATGTTCTTTTCATTGATGATGCTACAAGATGGATAACATTATATGTTTTGAAGGAAAGATCAGAAGTGTTTAGAGCTTTCAAGCATTTTCATGCATATGCAGAGAGAGTCACAGGTCAAAAGCTTAAGAGACTGAGGTCTGATGGAGGGGGAGAATATTTCTCCCAAGAGTTCAATGATTATCTTTGGAATGCAGGTATTAAGAGAGAAATAACTTGCAGGTATACACCACAACAAAATGGTGTAGCAGAAAGAAGGAACAGGACTTTGGTTGAGTTTGCTAGAGCTATGCTAAAGGAGAAGAACTGTCCAAATTATCTTTGGGCTGAGGCTGTAAATACAGCTACATATCTTGTGAATAGATTACCATGTGCAGCTCTGAATGGAATGACTCCATATGAAGCTTGGTGGGGTAAGAAACCAACACTAGATCATTGTAGAGTGTTTGGATCAATTGCATATGCTTATGTGCCATCACAACTTAGGCATAAACTTGAACCAAAGGCAGAAAAATATGTGTTCATTGGTTATGATGAAAAGCAGATGGGTTACAGATTGTGGAATCCTCTAACCAAACAATTTATTGTTTCTAGAGATGTTACATTTGATGAACAGAAAAGTTGGTATGCAGATCAAAGTCATACAGCTGAAGAATTTGAAGAAGAGGTAAGAAGATGTGAGAAAGGAAAATCAATTGTGCAGGTGAATAGAGATGAAGACTATATGCAAGCAAGTACATCCACAAGTGGATTAACAAGAAGGAATGAAGAAGCTCCTATATTTGATGAAGAAGTGTATCCAGACACATATGAAGAATGTGAACCAAGAAGGTCAAGCAGGACTAGAAGACAACCAGAAAGGTATTCTTATGATACTTCTTACATAACTCAGAAGAACTATGCATATATGGTCAAAGATGATGAAGAACCTCAGAACTATGATGAAGCTAAAGGTAAAAAGCAATGGGAAGAAGCAATGAAGGAAGAGTTCAATGCATTGGAGGAGAACAAGACATGGGAACTTGTTCCTAAACCAAATGGTAAGAAAGTAATTGGAAATAAATGGGTTTATAAAGTGAAGAAGCTTGCAGATGGAAGTATAGCCAGATACAAAGCTAGATTGGTGGTGAAAGGCTATGCCCAGACCTATGGCATAGATTATGATGAGACATTCAGTCCTGTAGCTAAAATGTCAACTATAAGAACAATCATTGCTATTGCAGCTTCAAAAGGATGGACTCTAAGTCAATTGGATATAAAAAATGCATTCTTGAATGGATACATATCAGATGAGGTATACATGGAACAACCTCAAGGATTTATAGATTCCAGGTATCCAAATTTTGTTTGCAGGTTGAGAAGAGCATTGTATGGATTGAAGCAAGCTCCAAGAGCTTGGAACTATAGACTGGTGAAGTATCTCAATGATCTTGGATATCAAAGTTCAAAAGCAGATTCAAGTCTACTTATCAAAAGAACAGAGGAAGGTACAATCTACATTTGTATTTATGTAGATGACATTATAATCACAGGTACTTCAGATGAAGGAATCAAGGAGGTAAAGAGATTACTTGAGAAAGAGTTTAAGATCAGTGACCTAGGAAACTTATCATACTTTCTTGGAATGGAAGTTACTTATACAGATCATGGCATATATGTGTCACAAGAAAGGTATCTTCTGAACTTGTTGAAGAAGTTTGATATGGAAAATTGCAGAGAAGCTTCAACTCCACTTGAAGTTAATCACAAGCTCAGTAAATATGATGGTGCAGACTACAAAGATATGAGGAAGTATCAATCTCTTGTGGGTAGTTTGATTTATGCTACAC
>CM035415.1:24869655-24874655 GCA_020310875.1 Ceratopteris richardii
CTTGCAAAGTTTTGTTCCATCCAAAGCTTTAGTAAACAAATTTGTACATTGCATGTTTGTTGATACATAGGTAAGTTGAATGTCCTTGCTTATCAACTTCTCTCTCACATAATGATAATGGACCTCTATGTGTTTGGTCCTAGCATGATAGATAGGATTAGCTGCAAGGTGAAGAGAACTTGTATTATCTCCAAAGATTATTGGAGACCTAGTATATAAGCCCAATTTTGTATACAAAAGCTTAATCCAAATTGCTTCTTGTGTGGCATTAGCTAGTCCTCTATACTCTACCTCTGTGGAAGACAAAGCAACAGTAGGTTGCTTCGTTGAAGACCATGAAATTGGTTTGTCACGTGCAAAGGAAATATATCCAGAAGTGCTCCTCCTATCATCCTTGCATCCTGCCCAATCTGCATCTAAATAAATTTTGATATCAATATCTAAAGTGTAAGGAAAATACAAACCATGGTTCTGTGTACCCTTGAGATACTTCAAGATTCTCTTGGCAGCCTCTAAGTGAGGTATCCTTGGCTTGTGCATAAATTGACTTAGCACACTCACACCATATGCAATATCAATTCTTGTAAGAGTAGCATAGTTCAAGCTACCCGCCATACTTTGATAGTCTGTAATGTCTTTGACTTCATCACCTTCATGGGCACTTAGCTTTAGGTTTACCTCCATTGGAGTGCTTGCTACTTTAGCATCCTGCAAGTGAAACTTCTTCAACATATCCTGTACATAATTTTTTTGAGTAATGTATATCCCTGAATTAGTATAAACTAATTCAAGCCCTAGAAAATACTTCAATAAGCCAAGATCATTGATCTTGAACTCCTTCATCATCTCGCTTTTGATATACCTGATTCCATCGACATCATTACTTATAATGATGATGTCATCAACATAAACACAGAGATATATTACCTTTGAATTACTTCTCTTAATGAACAGAGAAGTGTCAGCCTTGCTCATGACAAATCCTTGGTCTTGGAGGTATGTAGTTTACCTGTAATTCCATGCTCTAGGTGCCTGCTTCAATCCATATAAAGCCTTCTTTAATGTGCAAACATAAGTTACCTTCTTAGGGTCCTCATAGCCACGTGGTTGTGACATATAAACTTCTTCTGAAATCCATCCATTCAAGAAAGCATTCTTGACATCCAATTGGTACATGTTCCAATTCTTTGATGCAGCCACACTTACCAACACTCTGATTGTTGGCATCTTGGCCACAAGAGAAAATGTCTCTTCATAGTCAATGCCTTGGGTTTGTGCAAAACCCTTAGCTACCAATCTGGCTTTGTACCTATTAATTGTTCCATCATAATTTCTTTTCAATTTATAGATCCATCTAGATCCTATTACCTTCATAGAATCCTTCTTGGGTACTAACTCCCATGTGTCACTCTCCTTGAGTGCTTCAATCTCCTCATCCATAGCTTCTTTCCACTCTGTTTTGGTTATTGCTTCTTCATATGAACCTGGTTCTTCATTTGACAAATCTTTGGCAAGATAAACTGAATGTTTAGTAACAAGAGATGTATCATACCCATATCTGATAGGTTTCTTGCTTTCTCTTTGAGATCTTCTGATTGATTGAGTTGATGATTCAGGTATGTCTTCAAGCTTCTTCATCTTCATTTTGTCCTTGGACTTCCATGCCTTGAATTCTTCAAGGTTGATAGTGTCTTCATCATCTGAACTTGAGTCTTCATTCTGAGTAGGTTCCTCCTTTGCAAGTTTTGGAAATTCCTCTTCCAAGTCATAGGGTAGTTTAACCTTCCTGAATTCATTCTCATACCAAGAATCATTTTCATCAAAGATCACATCTCTGCTTACCATAAATCCCTTATTGGTAGGATTATAAAACTTGTAACCTTTTTTATTTAAATCATACCCAATGAAAATGCATTTTTCAGCCTTTGGATCTAGCTTACCTCTTATCTGAGAAGGAATGTGCACATATGCTACACACCCAAATATTTTGCAGTGATCTAATGATGGTCTCTTACCATGCCATGCTTCATAGGGTGTCATACCATCAAGTGACTTAGATGGTAACTTGTTTATGAGGTAAGTGGCAGTAGAAACACTCTCTACCCATAGATAGTTAGGTAACTTCTTCTCATTAAGCATAGATCTAGCTATCTCAACAATTAAACTATTTCTTCTCTCAGCTACCCCATTCTGTTCAGGAGAATATCTTGTGGTTATCTCTCTTTTGATGCCTCTATCCTGCAAGAAGTCTTCAAATTCATTGGAGAAGTACTCACCTCCTCCATCTGACCTTAGCCTCTTCAAATTCCTTCCTGTCTCGTTTTCAACTAATGCAAGATATTTCTTAAAACAATTAAATACCTCATCCTTGTGCTTCATGAAGTATAATACAGTCCATCTGCTACAATCATCAATGAAAGACACATAGTACCTTGATCCTGAGACTAAGGGGTCTTTGCTAGGTCCCCATACATCTGTGTGTACAAGCTCTAGGTAGTCTTCATGCATATATCCTTTCTTGGAGAAGGGTAACCTGTGAGACTTACCAAATTGACAAGCACCACACTTGTAAATCATATGTTGCTTGGATACATTAGGTATCCCAAGCACCCATTGGTCCCTGCACATTTGTTTCAAGGTTCTTTCTCCTATGTGCCCTAACCTTTTGTGCCAAATCTCAAGTTCTGGAAGTGTTTGATCTTTATAACTGTATAGTGCAATATTCTTTGTATCTTCCAACTCAAAAGTGAAAAGTCTACCTGATTTTTCTCCTTTAGCAATCCTCTTGAACCCATGTCTTGGGTCCTCCACATATGCTCCATATTGATTGAATCTGACCTGCAAACCTTTCTCCACAATCTGACCAACACTCATCAAATTTTTGGTAAAGGTTGGTACATAGAGTACCCTGCTCAACAATGTCTGATTACCATCACAAGTCTTAACATTTCCAACTTTAACTACTGAATGCTTTGTATCATCACCTGTTTGGACTTGATGTTTACCTTTTGGTTCCTCAAGATCAGAGAGTAGTGCCACATTGCTAGTCATGTTCATGATCAGAAGAGAGTCATCCTGCTCCTCTGTGTAGTTGTTGTAGTCCTTTCTGGTTTTGAATCCTCCTTGGTAGTTTCCATTGTAATTTTTGTTGTAATTATTGTTGTAATTGTTGTTGTGGCCTTGGTGATGGTTGAACCTTCCTCTTGACTGTGAGTATCCACCTCTTTGGTAGCCTCTTCCTCTCTGATTTTTGTAATTCCTGAAACACTCATCTGTAGTATGATTTGATAAACCACAAATGTTGCATGGTGATGAGTTATAGGGTCTCCCCCTACCTTGCTTACCTCCTCTGCCCCTTCCTCTTGAAGATCTACCTCTCCCTGTATAGTTGGCTTGGGAGGTAGAACCTTCATCTTCCATTTTTTTGCTCTTGCCTTTATCCTTAGACTTCTTATCAGTGTATACGGCAGAAGAGTTATTACCTTTGGATGTATCTCCATTTTTGGTGAGCTTTGCTTCATGTGTAAATAGTTGTCCCATGAGAGTTGTAAGATCTGGAGTGTGCATGTCCATGTAGAGATCCATTGCAGTGGTGAAGCTTTCCCATTTGTCATCACCCTTGATTCCATTGATCACTTGCCTTACAATTTGTTCTTCTTCAATCTCTTCTCCTATGCTTGCTAACTGATCTGCAACATCTTTGATCTTGGTCACAAATTTTGAAACAGCTTGCTTAGGTTGCTTCCTTAGTGTTGTGAATTCAATCCACAACTGATTTTTCCTAGCCCTTGTATTGGAGGAAAAATATGATGACAAGGTTTCCCAAGTTTCTTGGATGTCTTACGATTTCTGATATGTGGCAAAAGAAAGTCAGAGATAGAGTTGAGTAAATATGACCTTGCCAATGCATCCTTAGCACACCATGTGTTGAGTTTTTCTTGTTCTTCCTTGGTTGGAAATCCTCTTGCTTTGAATGAGGGCAATTCCTCATCTCCTGAGATGTATCCATAGAGACTCCTTCCTTCTAAGTAGGTCTTCATCCTTAGAGACCAAGCTTGATAGTTGTTGTTGTCCAATTTATCAATAAATGAAGGAAAACCATCTCCCATTTTACCTCTATTGCTCTGATACAACTGTTGGGATAGATGGATGGATGCTCCAAGAGACTGAGTAGGTACTGCTAAACTTGCTTTGGACCAGCCCTCTTTTGCTTCAGAGTTGATAAGTAGACCTTCTTGGCTTTCCAATAACACCAAAAATTGGCCTATGTACTTTGGAAGTGATGTGTATAATGATTGAATCAAAACAGATAACTTTGAAGTTTACAAACTCAAGAAAACCTTCTATTTATGTCTTGCCACGTGCTGGATGTTTTACTCAGTGTGACCAGCACAGTACAAATTGATAAAATTCCTTCTAGGGGTATTCAATTAGCTTAGTAAGCTACCATTTGCAAGGAGAATGATGTAAAAACATAAACTATGCTAAGAGAAATTAATTTAGCAAGTTTAGTTATACCCCCGACTTTTTAGGACTGTAGCAGAAATTGACCAGAGTTCACCTCGATGCCGGTTTCTCTGAAATGGCTGAATAGAATTACTTCAAACTTTGATAGCATGTAGACGACTATGAGCTGAATGCAACAAGCTATGAATCACTTGATTTTCTCAAGAACTGACCGAGACATGCCCTTGACAAGTTGACAGACTTTTGAGTAGACTAACAGAGAACTCAAAGATTAATGTTATAAATGTATCTATTAATGAACACTTGTATACAATCCCATTGGCATGAACAACATTGCCTAATGGTGTAGAGAGGTGTAGGCTATAGTATAGACCTCACACACACTCAAACTCAGTAGAATGAGGCTCGGGAATGATCTCTCTTTCACGTGACTTTTCATGTCCACTTTTATATGCAATGATCTTAGTTATGCAGTGGGAGTTTTGTCACAATTCATGCATTGTCCAAAGGACCCACATTGGATTGCAGGTCAA
>CM035415.1:24884655-24889655 GCA_020310875.1 Ceratopteris richardii
AAAGTGGTAATTAACCACTAGCATATGTTCCTATGCTTCTTCATGTTATGTGTAACCTTCATTGCATACTTTGAGCCAAATTTGTAGGCTTGTAATTTACACCAACGGCTCCCACTCAAGCCAAACATTTTGGCTTCAGTCTTCATCTTCAATCTTCAAGTATATCCTGCAATCCAATCATGGATTTGAACTTGCAAAGTTTTGTTCCATCCAAAGCTTTAGTAAACAAATTTGTACATTGCATGTTTGTTGATACATAGGTAAGTTGAATGTCCTTGCTTATCAACTTCTCTCTCACATAATGATAATGGACCTCTATGTGTTTGGTCCTAGCATGATAGATAGGATTAGCTGCAAGGTGAAGAGAACTTGTATTATCTCCAAAGATTATTGGAGACCTAGTATATAAGCCCAATTTTGTATACAAAAGCTTAATCCAAATTGCTTCTTGTGTGGCATTAGCTAGTCCTCTATACTCTACCTCTGTGGAAGACAAAGCAACAGTAGGTTGCTTCGTTGAAGACCATGAAATTGGTTTGTCACGTGCAAAGGAAATATATCCAGAAGTGCTCCTCCTATCATCCTTGCATCCTGCCCAATCTGCATCTAAATAAATTTTGATATCAATATCTAAAGTGTAAGGAAAATACAAACCATGGTTCTGTGTACCCTTGAGATACTTCAAGATTCTCTTGGCAGCCTCTAAGTGAGGTATCCTTGGCTTGTGCATAAATTGACTTAGCACACTCACACCATATGCAATATCAATTCTTGTAAGAGTAGCATAGTTCAAGCTACCCGCCATACTTTGATAGTCTGTAATGTCTTTGACTTCATCACCTTCATGGGCACTTAGCTTTAGGTTTACCTCCATTGGAGTGCTTGCTACTTTAGCATCCTGCAAGTGAAACTTCTTCAACATATCCTGTACATAATTTTTTTGAGTAATGTATATCCCTGAATTAGTATAAACTAATTCAAGCCCTAGAAAATACTTCAATAAGCCAAGATCATTGATCTTGAACTCCTTCATCATCTCGCTTTTGATATACCTGATTCCATCGACATCATTACTTATAATGATGATGTCATCAACATAAACACAGAGATATATTACCTTTGAATTACTTCTCTTAATGAACAGAGAAGTGTCAGCCTTGCTCATGACAAATCCTTGGTCTTGGAGGTATGTAGTTTACCTGTAATTCCATGCTCTAGGTGCCTGCTTCAATCCATATAAAGCCTTCTTTAATGTGCAAACATAAGTTACCTTCTTAGGGTCCTCATAGCCACGTGGTTGTGACATATAAACTTCTTCTGAAATCCATCCATTCAAGAAAGCATTCTTGACATCCAATTGGTACATGTTCCAATTCTTTGATGCAGCCACACTTACCAACACTCTGATTGTTGGCATCTTGGCCACAAGAGAAAATGTCTCTTCATAGTCAATGCCTTGGGTTTGTGCAAAACCCTTAGCTACCAATCTGGCTTTGTACCTATTAATTGTTCCATCATAATTTCTTTTCAATTTATAGATCCATCTAGATCCTATTACCTTCATAGAATCCTTCTTGGGTACTAACTCCCATGTGTCACTCTCCTTGAGTGCTTCAATCTCCTCATCCATAGCTTCTTTCCACTCTGTTTTGGTTATTGCTTCTTCATATGAACCTGGTTCTTCATTTGACAAATCTTTGGCAAGATAAACTGAATGTTTAGTAACAAGAGATGTATCATACCCATATCTGATAGGTTTCTTGCTTTCTCTTTGAGATCTTCTGATTGATTGAGTTGATGATTCAGGTATGTCTTCAAGCTTCTTCATCTTCATTTTGTCCTTGGACTTCCATGCCTTGAATTCTTCAAGGTTGATAGTGTCTTCATCATCTGAACTTGAGTCTTCATTCTGAGTAGGTTCCTCCTTTGCAAGTTTTGGAAATTCCTCTTCCAAGTCATAGGGTAGTTTAACCTTCCTGAATTCATTCTCATACCAAGAATCATTTTCATCAAAGATCACATCTCTGCTTACCATAAATCCCTTATTGGTAGGATTATAAAACTTGTAACCTTTTTTATTTAAATCATACCCAATGAAAATGCATTTTTCAGCCTTTGGATCTAGCTTACCTCTTATCTGAGAAGGAATGTGCACATATGCTACACACCCAAATATTTTGCAGTGATCTAATGATGGTCTCTTACCATGCCATGCTTCATAGGGTGTCATACCATCAAGTGACTTAGATGGTAACTTGTTTATGAGGTAAGTGGCAGTAGAAACACTCTCTACCCATAGATAGTTAGGTAACTTCTTCTCATTAAGCATAGATCTAGCTATCTCAACAATTAAACTATTTCTTCTCTCAGCTACCCCATTCTGTTCAGGAGAATATCTTGTGGTTATCTCTCTTTTGATGCCTCTATCCTGCAAGAAGTCTTCAAATTCATTGGAGAAGTACTCACCTCCTCCATCTGACCTTAGCCTCTTCAAATTCCTTCCTGTCTCGTTTTCAACTAATGCAAGATATTTCTTAAAACAATTAAATACCTCATCCTTGTGCTTCATGAAGTATAATACAGTCCATCTGCTACAATCATCAATGAAAGACACATAGTACCTTGATCCTGAGACTAAGGGGTCTTTGCTAGGTCCCCATACATCTGTGTGTACAAGCTCTAGGTAGTCTTCATGCATATATCCTTTCTTGGAGAAGGGTAACCTGTGAGACTTACCAAATTGACAAGCACCACACTTGTAAATCATATGTTGCTTGGATACATTAGGTATCCCAAGCACCCATTGGTCCCTGCACATTTGTTTCAAGGTTCTTTCTCCTATGTGCCCTAACCTTTTGTGCCAAATCTCAAGTTCTGGAAGTGTTTGATCTTTATAACTGTATAGTGCAATATTCTTTGTATCTTCCAACTCAAAAGTGAAAAGTCTACCTGATTTTTCTCCTTTAGCAATCCTCTTGAACCCATGTCTTGGGTCCTCCACATATGCTCCATATTGATTGAATCTGACCTGCAAACCTTTCTCCACAATCTGACCAACACTCATCAAATTTTTGGTAAAGGTTGGTACATAGAGTACCCTGCTCAACAATGTCTGATTACCATCACAAGTCTTAACATTTCCAACTTTAACTACTGAATGCTTTGTATCATCACCTGTTTGGACTTGATGTTTACCTTTTGGTTCCTCAAGATCAGAGAGTAGTGCCACATTGCTAGTCATGTTCATGATCAGAAGAGAGTCATCCTGCTCCTCTGTGTAGTTGTTGTAGTCCTTTCTGGTTTTGAATCCTCCTTGGTAGTTTCCATTGTAATTTTTGTTGTAATTATTGTTGTAATTGTTGTTGTGGCCTTGGTGATGGTTGAACCTTCCTCTTGACTGTGAGTATCCACCTCTTTGGTAGCCTCTTCCTCTCTGATTTTTGTAATTCCTGAAACACTCATCTGTAGTATGATTTGATAAACCACAAATGTTGCATGGTGATGAGTTATAGGGTCTCCCCCTACCTTGCTTACCTCCTCTGCCCCTTCCTCTTGAAGATCTACCTCTCCCTGTATAGTTGGCTTGGGAGGTAGAACCTTCATCTTCCATTTTTTTGCTCTTGCCTTTATCCTTAGACTTCTTATCAGTGTATACGGCAGAAGAGTTATTACCTTTGGATGTATCTCCATTTTTGGTGAGCTTTGCTTCATGTGTAAATAGTTGTCCCATGAGAGTTGTAAGATCTGGAGTGTGCATGTCCATGTAGAGATCCATTGCAGTGGTGAAGCTTTCCCATTTGTCATCACCCTTGATTCCATTGATCACTTGCCTTACAATTTGTTCTTCTTCAATCTCTTCTCCTATGCTTGCTAACTGATCTGCAACATCTTTGATCTTGGTCACAAATTTTGAAACAGCTTGCTTAGGTTGCTTCCTTAGTGTTGTGAATTCAATCCACAACTGATTTTTCCTAGCCCTTGTATTGGAGGAAAAATATGATGACAAGGTTTCCCAAGTTTCTTGGATGTCTTACGATTTCTGATATGTGGCAAAAGAAAGTCAGAGATAGAGTTGAGTAAATATGACCTTGCCAATGCATCCTTAGCACACCATGTGTTGAGTTTTTCTTGTTCTTCCTTGGTTGGAAATCCTCTTGCTTTGAATGAGGGCAATTCCTCATCTCCTGAGATGTATCCATAGAGACTCCTTCCTTCTAAGTAGGTCTTCATCCTTAGAGACCAAGCTTGATAGTTGTTGTTGTCCAATTTATCAATAAATGAAGGAAAACCATCTCCCATTTTACCTCTATTGCTCTGATACAACTGTTGGGATAGATGGATGGATGCTCCAAGAGACTGAGTAGGTACTGCTAAACTTGCTTTGGACCAGCCCTCTTTTGCTTCAGAGTTGATAAGTAGACCTTCTTGGCTTTCCAATAACACCAAAAATTGGCCTATGTACTTTGGAAGTGATGTGTATAATGATTGAATCAAAACAGATAACTTTGAAGTTTACAAACTCAAGAAAACCTTCTATTTATGTCTTGCCACGTGCTGGATGTTTTACTCAGTGTGACCAGCACAGTACAAATTGATAAAATTCCTTCTAGGGGTATTCAATTAGCTTAGTAAGCTACCATTTGCAAGGAGAATGATGTAAAAACATAAACTATGCTAAGAGAAATTAATTTAGCAAGTTTAGTTATACCCCCGACTTTTTAGGACTGTAGCAGAAATTGACCAGAGTTCACCTCGATGCCGGTTTCTCTGAAATGGCTGAATAGAATTACTTCAAACTTTGATAGCATGTAGACGACTATGAGCTGAATGCAACAAGCTATGAATCACTTGATTTTCTCAAGAACTGACCGAGACATGCCCTTGACAAGTTGACAGACTTTTGAGTAGACTAACAGAGAACTCAAAGATTAATGTTATAAATGTATCTATTAATGAACACTTGTATACAATCCCATTGGCATGAACAACATTGCCTAATG
>CM035415.1:24897155-24902155 GCA_020310875.1 Ceratopteris richardii
AAGATAAAGATGAGAAGAAATCAGAAAAGCACAAATTGTTTTGTAAGTACTGTAAAGGGAATGATCATATCATAAAGAACTGTCCAAAACTGGCTGCTAAAGAGGCAAAGAAGAAAGAGGCTGGAATGGTTGTTGCAGAGGCTTCTACACCAAAAATAGAGTCTGCAAATCTTGTGCAGGAAGAAAATGGGCGTTTACTATTGTCTGCAGATTTGACCCATCTTCTCATGAGCAGTGCATGTCTGCAATAGACTCAGATGTTTGGTATTTTGACAGTGGAGTGACCAAACATATTACCTCACAGTGCAGTTTCTTCTCTTCACTCGAGCTTGCCCCTACAGGGAATATTGTTACATGCGCCAACAACTCCTCTTATCCTGTTATGGGAGTTGGTAAGATCATTTTGATTACTGCTGATAGTAGATCTTTCACTTTCTCATATGCTTTATTTGTGCTAGGGATCAAAAAGAACCTGTTATGAGTTTCTGCATTAGCCAAGATTGGCTTGGTTGTGAAATTTGTTGATGACAGGTGTACAGTTCATGATCTGTCAACTGGCGATGTGATTATTGCTTGTGGCATTTTATGTCGTGGGCTGTATAAGCTCGTAGACTATGAAAGATCTGTAAATGATTTGGCATGTGTAGTAAATGATTCGTAGGCTATGTCAGATGCAAAGCTTTGGCATGCACGCTTTGGTTTTCTGAATTTTGCTAGTTTGCTATGCCTGCAGAAATCTGAAATGGTGTACTCGTTGCCCAAACTTGAGGCACCTGGAAAACATGTTTGTGAAGGCTGTATTTTGGGCAAAATGCAGCATTCATCCTTTCCAACAGATGGTTCAGTTCGGGCTACTCAGAAATTGCAACTTGTACATAGTGATGTATGTGGTCCTATGCAGACACCTTCTTTTGGTAATTATCTTTACTTCGTGACTTTCATCGATGATTTTTCCAGGCATGCATGGGTATATCCATTGAAGGCAAAGTCCGAAGTGTTCATGTGCTTCAAACAGTTTTTTGGTTTTGGCTAAAAATTTGTCAGCTTGTAAAATGGGCACCCTCCGTTCTGATTGAGGGGAGGAATATATGTCTTCTGATTTTAATGCATTTCTGGCTCAACGTCGGATAAAACACTAGTGTATTGTGTCGTATACACCTCAACAGAATGGAGTTGCTGAATGGAAGAACAATTCTCTCATGGAGATGGCAAGGTGTATGGTCAAGAGTCAGGCTTGGCTGCACTCGTGATTGATCCACCATCCAAACAAAGAATGGGGCTGGGTCAATTCTGTTCCAACCCATCTAATTACATGTAGTTGTACAGTCATGTTAATACTAGATCCGCCATCAATCAAAACCTTGGGGATGGCTTTATTTTCATATTTTACTATAATTTTAGGAACCTTTTGCATGTCTCTCTTGAATGTTATAGTCTTCTCATCCCAATTCTTTCAGACTTTAGCATTTCTTAACCAAGTTGTCCCAACAACAAATTATAATCCAGATGCTTACCTCATAGTTTCTGGCTTGAGGCTATCATGTGTGCAGCATATGTACTGAATAGGTGTCCCACTAAAGCATTGCAGTCTATCACTCCATATGAGGCTTGGCATGATCGCAAGCCATCTGTTGGTCATCTGCGTGTTTTTGGTTGTTTGGCATATGCATCGCAAAAAATTGGATGATAAAGCAGTAAAATGTATTTTTGTTGGGTACAATTCTGAAAGTAAAGGCTATCGTCTGTATCATCCACAGACTAAACGCATTCTAGTTAGCCGTGAGACATGTATGATACTTTGATGCCTCTTTTTATAGCTGGACAATCTAGTGCTGGTCCTAATGAGGCAACTTCTCAGCCTTTGTAAGTTTCATGTGATGATGTAGAGCATTCCATTTCTGATGCAGATTTACATGATGCACTAGTTGATGAGAGAATTGATGTTGAGCAGGCAAAAACTATGCCAAAATGGCTAGTTTAGACTTTGCGTGACAACAAATTAGATGCACCTCTGTCATATCATACTCGTTCAGGCTCTCATAGTGCCTCTTTTGCATCAGATTGCTATGCTATGGCTGCATCTAATCTCTATGATGAGAATGAGCCTGTTTTGTTTGATGAAGCACAAAATTCAAAAAATTGGATGGTTGCTATGCAATCTGAATATGATGCAATAATGAAGAATGGTACTTGGTCTTTATGTGACTTGCCTCCTGGCAAGAAGGCCATTCGCACTAAGTGGGTATACAAGCTGAAGCGTAAACGTGATGGTACAGTTGATAGGTATAAGGCTAGGCTTGTTGCAAAGGGTTATGCGCAGGAAAGAGGCATTGATTTTGATGAGGCCTTTGCACCTACATGCCGTATGACTATTGTTCGGAGCATTTGTGCACTTGCAGCCCATCATGGTTGGAATGTACATCAGTTGGACATTAAAACTGCATTTTTGAATGGTGACTTGCATGAAGAAGTGTATGTTTTTCAGCCCCGCGGCTTTGTGCAGAAAGGGCATGAAAACCAAGTGTGCAGGTTAAAGAAGGCATTATATGGTTTAAAGCAAGCACCACGTGCTTGGTATGAGAAGATACATGCCTATCTGATTGCACATGGTTTTGAGAACAACCAACTAAAAGCACCTTATATGTTAAGCATGCTAATGATGTGCTTCTGATCATTGTTGTCTATGTTGATGACATGTTGCTCACTGGTCCTATTGAGAAGCATATTGCTGATTTTAAGGCTGATTTGCATGCCTCATTTGAGATGTTTGATTTGGGGCATTTGCATCACTATTTGGGCATTCAGTTTATGCAAGTTGATGGTGGAATGGCTTTGTGTCAAACGAAATATATTGACACATTATTGCTGCATTTTGGCCTTGAAGACTGTAAGCCTATTGCCACTCCTATGGAGATAGGTTTACGATTGAGTCTTCATGATGCTGGAGATGCATTTGATGTTGTTCTCTATCAGCAGTTTGTTGGATGCTTGATTTACTTATGCATTACTCGGCCAGATATTCAGTTTGCTGTCTCACAGATGAGCAGATTTATGCATTGCCCAGGAGTCAAGCATTGGCAGGCGATTAAGCACATCTTTCGCTACTTGAGTGGTACTCGGCCAGATTTCAATGCTTTCTCTGACTCTGATTGGGCTGGTTGCTATGACACTCGTGTATCCACTAGTGGCTTTTGCTTCATGCTTGGTAGCTCATGTATATCTTGGTTGAGCAAGAAGCAGCCTACTGTGGCCATTTCCAGTTGTGAGGCTGAGTATAGGGAAGCTTTTAGAGCTACTGTTGAGTGTGTGTGGCTCAGATGCCTTATGGCCGATTTGGATGTTGATCAGAATTATGCCACCACTATCTTCACTGATAGTCAGAGCGCATTGGTAGTTGAGAGAAACCCTGTGTTCCATGCTCGCACTAAGCACATTGAGGTGCATTATCACTATGTCAGGGAGAGGTTCTCTGTTGGGGAGATCAGCTTGGCATATGTGCCCACGCAGGAGAACATTGCAGACCTTTTCACGAAGGCTCTACCCAGGGAGAAGTTTGAAGCTTTCCGCAAAGCTTTGGGCTAACTTCCTTTTGTGGAGTGACTTCCACATAGCTTGGCACTTCCTTATACATGAGTGCCAGCTACTTGTTCACCGCATCACTCCCAGGGGGGATTTTTTGATATATTTAGGTAGTGATGTGTGTGAACACTCTAGGACTGCCGCGGCACTTTTTTCCCTCTTTAGGAGGTTTTTTTCCCCTGGCTTGTATATACGCCTATTGCCCTAATGGGCTACTTATCTTTGTACATTCTCTAGTAATGCATTCAGTATTGTGTTTTTGTGCTCCAAGCTTCTTCTTCTTCCTTGTGTTGTTCGCGTGCTTCTGCAGACGTCTATCTCCAACATTATCTTCATCATCACTGAAGATTTCTGATTCTGGATCTATAAGAGGTCCATCTGTCCATCTTTGATACCAATCCATAGGCGTAATTGGTTTTGGACACTGATCTATTTCAAGCTTTCCATTAAAATGCATCGATTCTCTTTTACATCTTAATGGATGATCATCATGCAAGAATCCTTGATGTTGAAGATAAATATTTTTGTTGAGATTCTTACTATAAATTGATCCCAACCAATCACCACAATATGGACACGATTTATAACCCTTAATAGATTTTCTTGCATCATGAAAATGATAAAAATATAATTAGATTAACTCACATATATTTATATGCATATTAAATAAAAAAATTACATCAATACCTGAACAAACACCATATCCTCAAAAATCGTGAATAGTCCAAGCCACAATACCATGAACCATAATATATCTTTCATTGATGCTTTTCGATACATCAATGATATTAATGCCTCTCCATAACTCTTTGAGATAGTCAATGAGAGGAGCAAGATATATATTCATATCTTTAACTTGTCTTTTTACTGGGATTAAAAGTGAAAGCATTAAATGTTCATTTTTAATGCTAAGATATGGCGGAAGATTGTAGTTTATGACTATCACTGGCCATGTTGATCATTTACTAGATTTCATGGAAAACGAATTAATCCCATCTGATGCAACTCCTAACTTTAGATTTTGTGGTTCTTGTGCAAAATCAGGCCATGTAGAATCAATATATTGAAAAGCTTCACTATCTATCTTCCTTCTTCTTGCCTTTCTGCTTCTTATCCTTCTTATCTGTGTATAGAGCACTAGTTGAATTACCATGATAAGAGTTACCTTCCTTTATGCTATTGTTGGCTTCTTGATTGAAGAGTTGTCCAAGAAAGATGTTGAAGTCTGGAGTTTGCACATCCATGATGAGATCATAAGCCGTCGTGAAGGATTTCCATTGCTTATCACTTCGAATGCCATTGAGAATTTGCCTCATGATGACGTCTTCTTCAATTAGCTCTCCAATGGATGCTAACTGATCCGCAATCCCCTTGACCTTGGTAAAAAAATTTGTGATGGTTTGTTTAGGTGTCTTCTTCAT
>CM035415.1:24907155-25054655 GCA_020310875.1 Ceratopteris richardii
ACAAGTGTATGTATATGCATGTGTATATGTATGAAACATGCATGTGCATGTGCATGAATTTCCATTTGCATCCATGTGTATGTGCATGCATGGTTGGCCATATGATTAACCAAACCTGTAGGGAACGTGCATATACGTGTATTTAAGTATGAGTTAATGTGTGTATGTGTATGTGTATATGCAATAATGCATGCATGTAAGTCCTTTTATGTGTTTGTAGAAATGTTTGTGCATATGCATAAGTGTATATGTGTGTATGTGTAAGTGTATGTGCATATGTATGTGTGTTTATATGTGTGTGTGTGTATGTGCATGTGTATATGTGTATATATTTGAACGTGCATCTTCATGTATAAGTGTATATGTGCATCTGAATAAGTGTGAGTATGCTAATTAATGAAATTAAAACAATTCAAATGATATACAAAGAATGAAATTGTACTTATAATATTTAGCTATATTTTTTGCTTGGTTAATTTCTTGAATAATCTGCAATAAAGAGAGAGAGAGAGAGAGAAAGAGAGAGAGAGAGAGAGAGAGAGATCAAAAGAGAAAGAGAAAGATAATTCAAAGAGAAAGAGGTAAAAGGAAGAGAAACAAAAAGAGAAAGAGACAATAAAATAGAGATTAGACAAAAAAACAATTCAGCAAGCAATTGTCTAAGATTGTAAGCGTAGTGCAATTGTCTAAGCTTGTAAGTGTAATGCAATTGTGAACATTGAAGACCTCTTCAATCAGATGTGTGTAGATGTCGATCGAAGAGCCTCCAACATTTTTTTGGTCAAAAAACCATCATATAACTGATGCTAGACCGTCATGTATGCGTATTCAAAATGCATCGCATAGCTGATGCTTTTTAACGTCGTTTATGCGACGCAAAAAGCATCACTTATGTGATGCTTTTCTATTTCATCACTTTAGCAACACTTAGTGCTACCATCACAACCATGTTGCTTTACAGGTCGAAACTAGTGTCGAAGGTTTTGCCGTTTAACCGATGCCAAGTGCTCGATGCTCATTGCAATGCTTGATGCAATTATATAGCAAGGAAATTGTGTTGCGTTAACCATCACTATGCCCCCACATTCCTTGTAGTGTGGGGGCCAAAACAAGCAAATAGGAAAACAAGACTTCTTAGAATATTTTCTCAAGGTCCTCACAATGCTCCAATTACTTGAAATTTTTGACCAAAATTAGCTCCAAAATTGCAAAAATAAAAACCCTAATTTTTGTCAGTTTAGTGGGACCATCATGATGGTCTCGGGTACTCATGATGGTCATGAATCATCGTCATAGTGTAAAAAATTCGCGAATTATTGCCTTTGAATAAAATTCAAAAAATTCTGGTGCGAAGTAATTTGTGAGGATGAATTTTATCTGATTTTGGACGAATTTTTTAGGTCTTAAGACAATATGTTTTGGGTCGTAATTGTAAAGTTTATGAAGCATGAAACTTATCAAAGTCGAGCACGAAAGCTTATAAGTTCTTTCTCATTGCAATCAAAGGGTTTATGGTTTGATATATATAAACTTCGTACGTAAAAAAATAAAATTCTCTCTAGATGGATAAAATTCCCGAATTTTATTTTGAGTTTGAACGAACTAAACGAATTAAACGATTAATTCCCGAATTAATTCTCACGAATTAATTCTCTCGTTCGTACTATGATCATTGTGATGGTCATGAATCATCACGATGGTCATGAATCATCATGATGGTGTGAGCTCATCGTGATAGTTTGGGATCGTCACCATGGCTTGAGCTCGTCATGATGGCATGGTGTCTCGTTGCGATGGTGATGTGTCGTCGCCATGGCGTGAGTCCGTCATGATGGTGTGGGACCGTCATGATGGTGTGAGCCCATCGCATCATGTAAGACTGTAGTGATGGTCAAATGGATCGTCGCAATGGCTTGAGTCAATCGTCATGATCAAGGCCCATTGTGATGGCATGGGACCATCATGATGGTCTGAAAACATATGAATTTTGCAAGATTACCTATGGTTCCTTGGAGGTGCTAGCATGCTCAATATGTTGGTATAGATGAATTCTAAAAAATCCAAACTTAGCAGACCATCACAATGGTCTGAGCTTTCGGCGAGGATGAGGAAAAAACAATTGCAATAATCAAGCTTTCATTGTCCTAGTTAACTTCATTGTTGGTAGTGAATCCATCCTCTTTGCTAGCATTGTATCCTTCTTGGTTGTCATCCTTTCAAGTGGAGTCCTCTAGAATTTTTGCAGCATTGCAATAGTTATAGTGATTCATTGCCCTTGGGTAATCCAAGTCATTGATCTCCTTCTTGAAGTTGCAAAAGAATTTTGTTTTTTGAGCTATGTGAGAGGGACTCCTCTCAATAATCCCCTTAGGGTTTCTTCTCCTTCTTTGTAAATTCCATGAAGCCTTCAAGGTTCATCTCCATGACTTGTGTTTCCTTCCATTTCTCAACGTCCAAAGGATGACCTTCTGACATGCTCTGAGCTACTAAAGCTTCTTTGTTCTTCATTACATTGGATTTTTCTTGACTTTTCTTGTTCTTAATGGATTTCTCAGAGTACAATCCTTTATTCTAGGGCCCTGCAATCCATAATGAAAGCAAGCATTTGACAAGCCTATATATAATCTCTTGCTCCATAGTTTTCTCTTCTCCAATGTCTATGGGATCTTTGGAGGGGAGATCCTTGTTTAAATATGCTTGACACAAATTTGCAAGTGCCATCTTGCATTGAATGAGTGTTTTGCACCTTCATAGATGAAACCCTCGACATCTTGTCTCGAGGCCAAAGGCCGACCGATGGGCAATACAATTTCCCTTATGAATCTATATAAGAGAAAGGGCACGTTTGGGAGCACAATCCAAAGCAGATAGCAAAGTGGCTTTGATCTATTTGCGACGAATTTAAGAATCCATTTAAAAAGACACACCGTCAAGTGCCAATTTGCAAAGTTTGGAAGGTGAGTTTGTCATTTTCAAAGACCAAGAGCACATGATTAGCTGGCAAGAATTGACACTTGCTAACAATGAAGTTGCGAGCGAACCATTCCTTACAAAACCATAGTTCAAGGACTCTAGAGGGGGCCTAGGACCAAACGACTAGCCAATGAGACACGTTCTATTTAGCTCTTCCTTCTTCGCCAAAATATCTTCCCTTTGAAGGAAGAGAACTAGGGGCTTAACTATGAAAAGCTCCAAAGAAGCTTCCGAGGTTTTGTCTTTCAATGACATACTCACATAACTCATCACCAACAAGTAGAAGACCCGAGCCATGAAATTAGAGCCCAAACCGAAATGCTAAAACCCTTTTAATCTTAAACCCCAGAGTGTCTAAGCCATCAAAAAGAAAAAACTCATCGGAACCCCACACAAAAAAAAGCACCAAAGTAAAAAGGCAAGGCACTAAAATAAACAAAAGGAGAAAAACTCTAACCTCTTTAAATTTATCCTTTTCAACACCACGAGAAAACTCTGTCGTGAATTTCACGTGTTCAAAGTCTCCTCGCCATGCGCATATTCTCACGGGTTGAAACGGAACTAGTGCAAAAGACCCTATCTCGAATGCTGAGGAAAGTTGAAAAATGGGTCCCCAAAAGCTCTATCGTACTACCAAGTTCTGTCACGAATCGCGATAGCCAAAAAAGCGTGACTTTGTGTCAAGCAATTTCTTTTTTTTTTAGTACATCCGGAGTTGAAAACACACTCACACGTCCATCAATAGTATATGGTACAGATGAGTACTATGATCATTGTGTTTTTTTGCAAAACATCTGCTTTGCAATTATGTGCATACAACATGGAACACAGTTTTAATGACGTTGCATGTTGAGAGTGCACAAGCGGACAGCACCATCTTTGTAATTACATTTCTTTTGGTGATTTTGAGAATATCTTACTCAAAATGCCTTGTCCTTTACAGAATATCTTACTCAAAAGAAAATGCATGCTTCCAGAAAATCAAGACCCCAATTGACGTTAGATGCGACCTAGAACACGATTAATCAAAATTTTGAATGATAGAGCATTTTATTAACCTGCCAAAAAATTGTGAAAGAAAGAAATTGCAGAATAGGACACGTATCTATCTAGTTACATGGCATGTGTTTCTCTGACCAATTGGCAGGTCTAGCATAAAAGATTAGATTACTTGGCCAACTATTCCGGACAACTGAAGGAAATGAACCCTTGAGTCCACTACGTCCTGGACTTTCTTACACTCTATTCATCTCAGAACTTCTCAGAAGACTTAAAGCATAAGGTGGCCTCCTATAAGAATGACAGATCCTGGAAAGCCGATCCTTTATGATATTCGCTAGGCGACCAGAAGTAGCTTTTTGTTCTCCTTCTCTCGACCTTGCCCAAGGATATTTCCAATGGGTTTTATATATAGGAGTCGATAGACTTTCTCCGCTTCTAAATCTTGATCAATAAAGAAGATGTTACCTTTCTTTTTAGAAAAAGATCACCGAAGCTACCTTTCGCACCCCTCTGGCAAATCTACATTTAGGACCTCAAGATTTGCAAGAAACGGAAACTTCCATCTCCAACACACTTCAAATAGGACTCCTTAATGGTAACTCGGACGTTTTTGGGTAGGCATTCCGCACGAACGCCACTAAAGCGTTGTACAAACCTTGTTATAAATAGCAACACATACAGCTATAGCGGGATTTAACTCGGCTTCAAGGACTGGCTATAGACATAATCATCATAAGTATAAGCAACTTCCTTCGGTGATCGCTCATAGTGGCCGAGATGATTGAAGATCACTCTTTAGATGATTTGAAGAATGTATGAGACTTACAAGAGAGTCCAATGGTTCGATTTTCGACAACTTTCGAATATGGATCGGCTTTTAATCAAATTTGAGATCATTTTGTAGATTATTCGAAGAGTATATCAGATGGATCGAGCCTCCTTCATAAGAAGGAAGAGTACATCAGATGCACGTGATAGTCGAATGGTTCGATTTCTGTCAGCTTTATCAACTCATCAACTTTACGCGATGATAGAAATTCCAATGACATTCATCAAACTTTAAAATAACATAAATATAAATATGTATACAGGTATATATAATGTACATAAACAAACAAACAACATAAAGATATTCATAAAAACAACTTTTAGCTTCTACGGATGAAGGTTTCTGCTCAGGTGCTCTAACAAGAAGCTAAATTGACTGTTCACACCCGGAGCTCAAGGAGGTACGCTATAATCCAATCAAATGCTTAAGTCCTCTGTAGGTTATCTTTGATAGAGGTCCTATATGATACATGTAGTCACATGGCCTCATTTGCTTGAAATGCTATGGCTCTCACACCATGCCACTACACCATCTGAGCCCAATCTTACTTTGTTGGAAGATATGTGGGGAAGCCTCAATTTAGGAGGATCAAAATCAAACGAGGAAGGTTCAGAGCCTTAACTCAAAAGGAATCCTCGATTTTCAGCGAATTCTAAAATGTGAATTTAGTCGTGTATATGGAAACTCTACGAACATGTAATTTGGAATGAGAAAGGGACCATTATAGACGATATGAAAACTCTGGTAGTGCACTCGAAGTAATGTACAATAAAACTTGTAAAAACACGGCCAGAAGATCAAGAACTCTCTGCTAAAAGCCAAGAAGTTGATAAATCTTGTCTTCGATTCTCAAGGATTCCCCTCCATAGAAATTAGTATAATTTTTGCTGGTTGCTTATTCTACATGTATGATGAAAATAATTCTAGCAAAAGGTATGGCGAAAATAATCTTGCAAGATGTAAAACTGACTGAGAGGCCGCTCCGTCAAAATTTTGATCCTTGTGACAGGTTCAGAAATTAGTTAGTGTATCAAAGCTGACAGCCACATGAACTCAGGACTCCTCCCAGAGACTCAAGGCATCAAACCACTAGGTTTCGCAAGCTCGGACACTTTTCCACAATTTTGTACTTAAACCACCTTTCAAACCAGTTGACTATGAAAAAAACATATTTTTAGGACGAAATCACCTTCTAGCTTAGCTTGAAACCACAGTTTTGTACTCGAACCACGTTTCAAACCAGTTGACTATGAAAAGACATATTTCAACGACGAACTGCCCTTCGAGCTTAGCTTAGAAGCTTTTAAATTGAGCGAATTTTAGCTGAATGGGGGGGGACAATCTCATGGTTGGCAAATGCGCACAGGCTACAGCTCTAGTCCTTGACTGAAAAACCGACATGCAAACTTTACTTACAGAATTTACAATTTACTTACAGTTGCACTACAGGAAAACTCTGCTTGCCAACCCCGTGCAACGACAGGGAACATAGTTTCAATAAAATCGCATGTTTCTACTTTCAACATAATTCTTGAGCTTCCGCCAGGTAATAAAATAGAGATCTAAAACGCTGGGAAACGTGTGCTAAATAAAGAATAAAGAGACCAAAGTTTCCCTGGAAAAGCTTTGTCAAAAAAAGGTTTCTCTGACATCATACTATATAGCGTATCTAACAAATAATCGAACCCTGAGATTAGAAAAATTCCCTAAAAGTTAAAATATATACACATGACGGACATGGCTTCACCTTCAACGCTCCATCTACTGGCACGCCACGCATGCTCCATGAGTTGCTTAGTTAAAGTATATACACATGAAGGACATGGCTTCACCTTCAACGCTCCATCTACTGGCACGCCACGCATGCTCCATGAGTTGCTTAAAACTGACCATATCAATAAACGACATTATGTAAAAGCATGCGGATGAGAGCTTAAACCTCTCTATGACAAATAAGACTTCCTGTAACAAGGTCGGAAATGATTTTTACGGAGTATAGGAGATCAGATTGCGATGAAGCAAAAATTCCGATCAATGGAACACTTTTTCCTAACAGTCAAAATGTAGTGAGAGCTAAGCATGCAGCTATAGAACATGATTTTGTCTGGAAACATAGCATGTACTTCTCTGATCAATTTGCACGTCTAGCTACAAGTAAATGTTAAAAGTGAGATCACTTGGTCAGCCATTCAGCGCATATAAATAAGTCATAAAACCCTGGGGTCAGGCCTGATCAGGACATGAACGCTTCATTGAGTCCAAGACGTCCTGGACTTCCCTGGACTCGGGATGCCGGGAAAGAAGACTTTCAAAGCATAAGATCGCCTCTTCGAAGCGCTTCAGACCCTGCAAAGCCCTTCCTTTACGATATTCACTCTTCGTATGATGAGAGTCAATGGATAAAGCTGCTTCACAGTCAGTCAGTGCCTCGAAATATGATTCAAGTCTGATAAAAGCTTCCGCACGATTGGAATAGGCAATTACAAGCAGCTTTCCATTCTCATTCTCGGAGCCCTGTCCAACGATGCTCCTAATGCATCTTCCATAGCAGTCGATAGCTCTTGTCCATTTCTGCTCACCAAAGAACGCGTTACCTTTTTCTTTGAGCGAAATAGGATCATCGAAGCTACTTTTCCCACCGCTCCTCTGACACGCATCTCCATCTAAGATTTCAACATTGGCAGGAATGTCTACCCTGATTGCGAGACCTCCATCTGCGGCGCGCTTCAAATATGGCTCCTTAATGGCAACTCGGGCGTTTTTGGGGTAGGCATTCTGCACAATAGCCAGAGAAGCGTTTGGAGAAACCGCATTGTAGATGGCCACACGTACAGCAAGAGCGGGATTTAGCTCGTCTTGAAGGACTGTGGCTATAGACGATATCATAAAGGCATCAACAATAAACGTGCCATACAAGACACGGCCACGGTGAACCACGTCGACAGAAAGCTCGGATAGAGAAATGGAACGGAGGGACTCCAACGACGTCGACGGCACTTCCCCTCGGCGATCGTTCAGAGAAAGCCTAGACACATATTGGCCTGCGAGCTGAGCGAACCTCCTAAGGCCCTGGCTGTGCACAGCCAGAATAGCATCTCGTTGAAGCTCCTGTACAGAAACTTTCATCCTCCGAAGCTGAAGTTGGCTGTCAAGTAACTTGGTGGAAGAAACTGCTCCCGTTTCCCCTTTGACAGAAAGCGATCCCGCTTTTTCATTTAGGGCACTGAGAGGGCGGGAGGAATGCAGTTTTTTCTTTTTTTTTTTCCACGCAAACGTCTAAGGTTGCGTTCACACAGAGCCGGCGGTACAAGCATTAAAAAATGTATTGTTCCAGGTGGAAGAGTGAAAAAATAATTAGTTCTATCGATCATGTGCATAGGAAATGTATTGTTCCAGGTGGAAGAGTGAAAAAATAATTAGTTCTATCGATCATGTTCACATATGTATTCATAGGAAATGTGCTTTGAAATGTTGAGAACTTTAGTTGGAGCATACTTCTTCCCATATGTATTCATAGGAAATGTGCTTTGAAATGTTGAGAACTTTAATTGGAGCATACATCAGATTAAACACAATGAACTCGAAGGAATTAATAAGGTTTGGACTGTGTGAGTTTAGCCAAGAGTCAGGACGTTAGCCCAATTATTGGACTCTTGATTTTATTGCTTCAAATCTTAAAATAAAAAGAACGTGGAACGTTCTAATTTTAAAGCATTATTTTTTGCTGATGTGCCGCTCAGGGGCGGGGTTTACCCCTCGGTACATTTTTGCTCGATCTGGGCTGTGCGCTGGCAGCTGATCTCAGAAAATGGCGCCGCCCTCTGTGAACAGGCAGCGCTACGTGGCCTTCACTAATTGGAGCAGAGCAGCGCTGCACTTCTGCCGCCACCCTCTGTGAATTGGGCCTAAATTATCTTCAAATGAAATGCTAAAAATTTACAAATGAGGCATGAAAGTGCAGGTTCTGGACTTTCATGTGCGGAGGGCCTCATTTGTTAGCATTTCATTTCATTCCAGACAAAATCATGTTCTATAGCTGCAAGCTTAGCTCTCGCTACATTTTGACTGTTAGAAAAAAGTGTTCCATTGATCAGAATGTTTGCTTCATCGCAATCTGATCTCCTATACTCCGTGAAACTCATTTCGGATCTTGTTACAGGAAGTCTTATTTGTCACAGAGAGGTTGAAGCTCTCATCCGCTCTTGTTCAGGTCCTGCATGCTTTTACATAATGTCAGTTTTAAGCAACTCATGGACCATGCGTGGCGCGCGAGTAGATGGAACGTTGAAACTTGAAGGTGAAGCCATGTCCTTCATGTGTATATATTTTTGACTTTTAGGGAATTTTTACGCTATATCGTATGATGTCAGAGAAACCTTTTTTGACAAAGCTTTACCAGGGTAACTTTGGTCTCTTTAGCACACGTTTTCCAGCGTTTTGGATCTCTATTTTATTACCTGGCTAGACACAAGTAGGTGGAGCATTCAGGTCAGTTTTAGGCAGCTTATGAACTAGACACAAGTAGGTTCTCTATTTATGTCCATAGAGAATATTTTTGTTATCTATAGTTTGATTATTTCATTGATATGCTCGAGAAAGTGATGACAGAGAAACGTTCTTTGACAAAGCTGTAGGAGGGAAAGCTGAATTTCTTTAGAGCATGTCTTTTCCAGCTTTCTAAGCTAGTTGATCTCTTATCTAAAAGAAGCTCAAGTGCTATGCTGCGAGGCGAGACATGCGACTTCATTACAACCATGTTCCATGTATGCATAGAATTGCAAAGTAGGTGTTTTGTAAGAAAAAATAGCATAGGAGAATAGACCAATATAGAGATGAGAAAAATACAAAGTAAGATTAAATGGAAGTCGGGACTCCACACATGTCTGAGCTTCAAAATAGCCTCTCTTCATAATGAGAACCTTATAACATAAGGAGACTTTTTTATTAGTTGAGGGTGGAGTATTGAGTTTATCTAACATCCCCCCTCAATGTTCATCCTAGGGTGAATTACTTTCTTGATCCTATACTAAGCTTTGGAAAACGTCGATGAAGTTGCTCCCTTCCAAAAGCCTTGCTAAAAAATTCCACTCCATTTTCTTTAGTTTTCATGATCCTATCCTTCATCAAATCACACATATAGTGATATTGATTTTCTATGTACTTGGTATGTGCATTGAATAAACCAAATGAAGAGATCTAATTTCAATATCCCATTATTTCCATGGTATAATTTCACATGAGGCTTTGAAAGACATCAAGATTATGGACTCAAATTAGAAAACTTAGAGGCACTTTATCCATACATCAAGTTAGAAAACTCAGGTTAGAAAACTTAGAGGAACTTTATCCATACATCAAGTTCGAAAACTAAGAGGCACCTTATCTTTCATATTAAAGACCAATTGCGTAAGGATTTTTTTTATTGCAACCCATACATCACCATGAATGGACTAAAAAACGAGTTGAAGTATGCTTAGCATCGTTATAAGCAAATTTTACAAGTGGAAAATAGTTATTAGATTCTTCTTGTTTTGCAGACATGCATTCAACATGTTATCCAAAACTTGATTTATTATTTATTATGACTATCCTTATGATGATGTTTTGATGTACTCATGGATAAATTCATATTTAATCGGGAAAATGATTCGATTATTTCATTATGAATTTGGAGAAAACGTAGTGTATTCAAAATAGTTATGCAACTTAATGTGTCTTCCAATGTGTTGAATTGACCTTTTCTATACCTAAGTTGATAATCAAAATCTTGAAGGATTTCATCCCATCTTGCCTTTGTACCTTTTAAATGTGGTTTATATGGAAACCATCTAATGCTTCCTTGATCAAATATTGGAGTTTAAGGATGTGGAAGCACCACGTAACACAAGGAAGAAGAAGGAGCATCTTGGAGAACAAAACAAATCAGATTGTATTACCAAGTGAATTTTCAAAGATGGCTTACCCATTAAGGTTATAGATGTATATACAAACTAGGGGAAAAAATATATTAAAGAGGCAAAAAAGTGTCCCAATGGTCCTAAATGTGCTTACACAAATCACTACCAAAATTTATCAACAAAACCCCTTGGGAGTGATAAATTCAAAAACGAGCTACCACTCATGTATAAGGAGGTGCCGAGCTATGTGGAATGGAATCAATAAAAAAAAGTAAGTAAACCCAAAGCTTTGAGAAAAGCCTTACACTTCTCCGTAGGTGGAACATTTGTGAAAACGTCTACAACATTATCCTATGCGGGCACATAAGCCAAACTAGTCTCTCAATTACAGAGTCACTCCTTGACATAATGATAGTGCACTTCAATGGCTTTATGCAAGCATGAAACACATGGTTCCTCACAATTCCCAATGCACTCTAATTGTTAGTAAAGATGGTGATGGTAGAAGAATGACCAACAACCAAAGAATCCAAAAGGTGTATAGGCCACACACACTTAACAATATCAGTAGCTTTCACAACTAGAACTAGCCACAATGATCAACCAAGATATGTATGAGCTACCAAGCATGAAGAAAACCACTAGTGGACACACGAGTCTCATAGCAATCATCATAATTTGAGTCAAAAAAACCATGTAAACTAGTGTTAATGATCTACCCTTGGGATAAAAAAATCCAAGTAACTAGGTGACATACGGAAGGAGATGAGGAAGAGAGTTCACTCACACACTCTCACACTCAAAGAGGATCACACACATAGATTGAGGCAAAGAAGAATGAGCTTCTTCTTTTTCTATTACATAAAAGGAATATACAAGAATGACCTAATACAAAATACAACAAATGCAATAAATAAACAATAGTACATAAGGAAAAATCCAATGTCCACACACTAGTGAGTTGACAAGAAAAAATTGCACCATCACTCTCAGTAGATTAATTTAGTAAAGCTCACTAAAGTATCCCGAACATATACCGGCATGACCACTGTACATGTGAGAGAAATGAAAAAGTGATATGTGTCATCCTCGATCATCACATACTGAGCTTGATATCTCAACACTCCCCCTCAAGCTCAACATCATGTCCTGTAATCTAAACATCTTCCAAAACTTCTTGAGCTTCTCTCCTTCAAGTGCTTTAGTAAAATATCAACAACCTACTCATCTTTCCTCATGTAAACAAGATCAATATCACCTACTAATACCTTTTCTATGATGAAGTGATAATGTACCTTGAAATGCTTTGTTCTAGCATGAAATATAGGATTTCATGCTAACAAAATGCTACTAAGAATATCACAATAGATGATGATAGGCTTTTCCACTTCCACACCTAAATCTATAAGTAGCATTGCTAGCCATGATGCTTCACATGCTACCATTGCAGCACCTCTATACTTAGCCTTTGTACTCAACAAAGCAACAGTGGGCTGCCTCTTATTGCTCCACGTAATAGATGCATGACTAAGTGAGAATAGAAAGTCACTAGTAGATCTCCTATCTGGAATACTATTGGCCCAATTTGTATCAATGTATCCATGAACATGCAATTCTATACTAGCTTCATAAAAAAATGCATAATCCAAAGTAGCACTTGCATAATGTAGACTGCGTCTCAGAGCATCCAAATGTGATTTTGTGGGAGCCTGCATAAATTGACTTTCAAGTTTACCAATGTAGCTTAGATCACCTTGTAATTGTGAGATATATCAAACTTCCCATAATTTTCTTCTACAAAGTTGCATTTTCCAATGCTTCACCAGATGTAGTATCCAACTTCCAATTTTGATGTAATGGCATTCCTCACTAGGAGTAGCATTTGACTATCCACCTATAAAAAGAAGAAACAAAGTTTCATGCACATCCTTTGAGTTGATTGATATCTCCTTTGTACATGAAAGTAAGGGCTGTATTGCATCTTCCACAAAAAGAAACCTCAAGACAAAAGCTACGTGGTAAAGCTTCAATTTTGACCATACATATTGGTATTTTCATAAGAGACTTGTTCTTCCTCTCAAAAACTCTATGTTGTTTATGTTTATACAACACTATACTTTACTGTTTTATCCCATGCTCAACCAAATATGCATTAAACTTAGAAGATATATATTCCCCCTACAATCAGAATGGATGTGCCCATTTTACATGATGACAAATTTTCATCCACAACCAATAACCATTTAAAGCACATGAATACTTTTGGCTTCACTTTTAATGGAAAATTCCATGCATGCCTGGAAAAGTCATCAATGAAAGCTATGAAGTATAATCAATTCACAAATAAAGTGTTTGCATAGGACCATATACATCACTGTGAACAACTTTCAATCTATGTGCAACTCTAATTGAACCATCTTTGGGAAACGAAGAATGTTGTATTGTAACCCAAATAAAAACCCTCATAAACATGATTAGAAGGTCTCTCGAGTTTGGGTAGAGAAGATTCCATTTCAGATTTATGTACACAAAGCAAACTATAAAATTTAGATGATCGAAGCATGCATGCCAAAGTTTTGTAGCTAAAATAGCTTGAGAATCATGAATTGCACATGTTGAATTATTCTAGATTTTGCATAACCTATGATGTTATACAACCCATGACATGAATTGCAAGAAGCAATGATATCATCACCATTTGAGAAATCATGAACTAGACATTTATTATCAACAAATTTAATAACCAGGCCAATCTTAACTAGAGTTGAAATTGATAACATATTTTCCTTGATCCTTGGCACATAGAAGGCATTTGATAGTGTGAAAGAACTAACATCAATAGTAGAAATAATCATCTCTCAAACTATTTTCTTAATACTATCAAAATACCAAATATTGGAGTCTACTAGGGACATAGAGTGCCCATGAGAAGATGATTCCGAGATGCAATGAGTAGTAAATGCCCTTTCCTAATTTTGAAAAAGTTAGCAGACTTTGTTTTAGGTGTAGAGGCCTCCATAAAAACAATTCTTACTTCTTTCTTCTTTGCCTCTTTTGTATCCAGTTTAGGATAACTCGTAACGACATGTTTGTTTGACTTACAATACTTGCAAATTGTTTTTTATTTTTTGTCTCCTTGTCATGTTTGTCTTCCTTCTTTGAATGTGTAACATTAGAAATTTTTTGCTTACCAATAGATGAGCTCCATTTGCCTTTACATTCCACTAGCTAAGAAAGCTTGATCTACAACACACATAATTGGACTATTTCATGTGATTGATCTTCTTGTATCAAAATAGAGAATAGATCCTCAAAGGTTAAGGAGTTTGTATTTCCTTTAATCATCAACCAAAGAGTAGAAGCAAAACTCTAATAAAGTTCTAGAAGACTATTAAGAACAATTTTCACAAGTGAACTGTCTAGCAAGATTTCATAAGCAAAAATCAACTACTCTTTCAAATCATTGATCCGTTTTGGAAAAGTGTCCATTTGATCCTAACTTCTTCCTTGGTATACTATCATAAGAGTACCACAAGCATCTTTTGTTGTTTTCCAAGAGTGAATGTGAGGGATAATGGTAGGTTTCATAGATAAATCAATGCATGTGCCTATGCATTTTTACCATCTCAAAAAAGTTGTTATATAGTGGGTGCAATGAAAATCACAATAGGATCAAGAAATCAAATATCATCATCTTCAATATCACGTGCATCACTTGCTATCACTATATTTGTAGGTGTAGGAGCATGTATATTTAACACTCTGCATAATTATCCACAAGCCTTTTGCTAAACAATGACACATCATGTATGTCCACAATGGGTATTTAAAACAATCCAACTTATCCTCAATAATCAATATATGGAATACATAATTGGTTTCAACCATCATTAGTGACTACATACCTGATGTAGAAAATTGAACGTCTCTCAAAAAAGTTGAATAAAAATACCCAATTGAGCTTCACTAGACTTGTAGTAGACTTCAAGGCGCATATATTGATGTGTCAAAAATTGTATATATGTCTAGAATAAAAGGAAAAAATTGGTTGCATAATCATTGCGATAGTGTGCTCGAAGGTTGAAACAAGCTCAAATCAAAATTCTGATCCACAAATTGAAGCCATTTTGAAATTATAATTACATCGAGTATATCCACCAATTTTGTATGATTTTGAGAATGTGAATAGAAGGGTGGAAATGATTCCTTAAAGAAAGTGTCGACCTTCTCTGCTACCAATTGTTGGAGTTCAAGGAGTGTGAAAACACATAAAGAACAAAAGGAAGAACAAGATGATTGGAGAGCAATAGAACACAAATGATATCACCAAGTGAATGCTCAAAGATGAGTTACTCATTAGGATCATAGGCATATATACAACTTGGAGGAAAAAAACCTCCTAAAAAGAGGAAAAAGTGCCCCAATGGTCGTAAGTGTTTTCAAACACATCATTAACAAAATACATAAACATAAAATGTTATAGCTACTTTGGCACCAAGTAGATAATGAGACCACCTTTTCAATGCATTTATGATCTTGATAATTTTGCATTCATACGTAGAGTAGTTCTATTAAGTTGTGTTTAACTTTTTTACTTTGAAATGCTCTATGTAGACCCTCTTGAATCAATGTAACTCCGATTTCATAAGCACTAGCATTTATCTCTACAGAAAATGGTATATTTGGATCCAAAATATGTAGAACTAGGGCCAAATAAAAAATTTTCTTAAGCAGCTCTGTATTGCTAGAAGTTGATGAAGAAGAAAAGACTTGAAGTAATTTTTGGAGACTTGAACTCATGAAAAATAAAAGACTTGAAGCTTTGGAGACTAAACTTTTCAATTCGGGCCATGATTTATATGCTATATCCCTTGGAGAATGCCAAAAAAAATAAAGAAATACGAATCAAAGGAGTATGGAACCACCAAAGATCCCACATCACAATTTATGCCCAATTTGTAGCATTTCTATGTAAATTCCACCAACTTGAGAGGATTTATAGGCCAAGGAGTCATTGAGCCTATTCACTTCAATCCTACCAGTTTGTACTTTTTCTAATTGTTTTGATATCTATTTTCATGTTCCTAATAGATACAGGGCTTAATTTACCCCAAAAATCACGTGAAAAAGGTCATATCCATAAATATAAAGGACCAAAACCCTACTTGTAAGTAATTTTGTTATAATAAAAGAGAGGAACTTTCGTGCGTCATGCTTCTTGGGCTGTGAACTTGCATCTTTTACTTCACTTGGAGCGCTCATAGTGTTCTTGGATTATCCCAACGCAATCTCTATCGATGGTAAGTATCTTTTTATGTTCTAGTAACATGTTTCTTGTTGTTTGTTTGTGAAAAAACATCTAATGATGGCTATCGAGTAAGACATGGTAGAGAAATTGTGAAATGCATAGGAGGTTATTTAAATTGATTTTAAGGCTTTAAGTGAGCATACAATAGAGAAGAAGATGAATTAAGTGCATTAGCATCAAAAACTTAAGTTCGGTATGTGTTTGCAATGACCAATGTCCTTAGCCCCGGGTGTAGTAGGGAAATTTTTTTTTTTTACATTTTCTTGGTTTGAGTGATTTAGAGGGCTTAAGTTGGATAAGGACATAGGGAAAATCATAAGGTATTGAGGTGCATTGAGCGATTTCTATGTTCTAGGGGAATTGAAGAATTGTAGGGGTCAAGGCGTGTTCTAACAATATTGCTTCGTTCATGTGCATTGAAAGATAGGTAAATCCTTAAGTGCAAAAAACAATGTCCTTGGACTAGGGTCTAGCAAAGAAATCATTGAGTGCAATAAAGGATTTGGACTTGATTAGAACCTTTGAATTGTGGTTTTGAGAATAAGAGTAAGTTAGGATACAAGAGATCACAAGAAAGAATGAAAATCCAAGTGTATGCAAAAATTGATATCTGTACCTTAAGTGCATGGTAGAGACATTTTTGGGTGAAAATCAAGATTTTTGAAGAGATAAGAAGTGGAAATAAAGTAGCAAGACTCTAAAATAAGTTAAAATTGACTAGATTAAAAAAATAGATGGTGGAAATTGAACACCTTGCACATAATCCCTATCTTAGAGTCATTCCTTTGTAGTTGGGGTTTATGACCTTGGAGGGAGTATACAAACTAAGCAAGATGATGCTTTTTGGAGTTTTATGCATCAAATGATCTCGTTATAGTACATTGTAATGGAGACGTTGTTTTAGGTCGATGAGACTCAAGCACAAGGAATCAAGTCAAGATTAATAGTCAAGTCACAAACACATAACATAGCAAGACAAAGTAAATCAAAAAGCCATTCAACATCTCAACATGCAATGAATAATGTCCTCCGTGACATAATGCTTAGAGACATTGTTTTTTATCATTCAGGGTTTTGAACAAGTACATTTTCAAGTCACCAAGGAACCAAAATACACTTAAAGGGATTATCAAGACAATTTAGGCAATGATTGTACCCAATGGTATCTCATGTTCTATGTGTAATATGGATTAATGTGTTGATGATCATTTTGATACCTATGAACGAGCACTTAGATGACTCTATGTAATAACACACTATTCTATGGAAGTCACTAGATAAAAGCCTTGAAACTTATTGAATCCTTGCTTGATGATGCACGTCTAATGATGGATCAATAAGAAGTTGAATAATGGACATGCATTATAAAAATGTGATTCGATAAGAGACCATTACATAAAGCCTACTTGGAACTTAAGCCCTGTCTATCTTGAACAAGTTCTTGCATTAACACATAATAAGAAGACACCATAGAATTGATCATATGCGTGTTTTATTTATTGATCTTAGGATAAAGTTATGGCTATTGCTAGATTCTCCATTCAGGTAGTGGTTGTGAATCCACTACCACCACCTAGGAAATCCATCAAGCAAGCCATAGGACGTGTTCAAAGAGCACACAAAGGAATTACAAAACCTAGGAGAATCTACACTTGGGGAAATAAGGCCAAAAAATTCTATTTTTCTCTAAGAAATTTTAAGTGCTATAGACTAGCAACAAAGAGATAATGAAAAGTTTAGAATCGCTAGGATATGGAGGATTCTTATAGACTCCCTCATTAAACCTGACTTTGCGAGATGCACACAATTAATGGACACATTTCACATTGTAAATGGAAAATCAAGGGCTCATGTGCAAAGTTTAATTGGGGAGATAGTTGAATTTGATTTGAGCATGGAAATCATTAGATCTTCCCTTCATTTTGAGAGTTGTGTTACCTCCATAGATCATATACTAATGCATCGAGTAAGATGCAGCACGTCTTCCATCACATGGAAGGGTCTTCAATTTCAAATTGAAGTCTGTGATGCCATGAAAACTAATGTAGCACTCTCGCATCAATATTTTAGTTTTCACAAGGTTGAAAGGCACATTTCCCCAAGGAAAACAATGTTACATTGTATGAATAATATTTCATGAATTTGAAACTGATTGACATGGTGCCATGGGTCTTGGATCACCTCACATTGCACTATACCAAAGAGAATTGGAAGCTACATAGAGTACTCCATGACAAACAAGCTATCACTTTCCATATGTATAGAGCTTCAGGGTAAGGTATGACCTTCTCACCAACTTACACAATAAATGATCTCTAGATCTTCATCAAACCAAATAGACATTCCACTCCGTGAAAAGTCTTTCCCACACCAACAAAAAGTGTTGAGTCTTGAGCTTCAAGGAGAATGAGGGGTTCTCCATCAACCACTATCTCTAGCACATCCAGAAAAAGCTTGATAAGAGCAAAAAGAAGAAAAAAGAAGAGGTTTGATCCAAATATCATATTTTCTCATAGGATAGAGATGGGAGATTCCTAGATCAAAGTAACCACTTCTACTACATCTCACTCTACAACAACTAGAGAGAAGATTGCTATGCTATGGCTGCATCTAGTCTCTACGATGAGAATGAGCCTGTTTCGTTTGATGAAGCACAAAATTCAGAAAATTGGATGGCTGCTATGCAATCTGAATATGATGCAATAATGAAGAATGGTACTTGGTCTTTATGTGACTTGCCTCCTGGCAAGAAGGCCATTGGCACTAAGTGGGTATACAAGCTGAAGCGTAAACCTGATGGTACAGTTGATAGGTATAAGGCTAGGCTTGTTGCAAAGGGTTATGCGCAGGAAAGAGGCATTGATTTTGATGAGGCCTTTGCACCTACATGCCGTATGACTACTGTTCGGAGCATTTGTGCACTTGCAGCCCATCATGGTTGGAATGTACATCAGTTGGACATTAAAACTGCATTTCTGAATGGTGACTTGCATGAAGAAGTGTATGTTTTTCAGCCCCGCGGCTTTGTGCAGAAAGGGCATGAAAACCAGGTGTGCAGGTTAAAGAAGGCATTATATGGTTTAAAGCAAGCACCACGTGCTTGGTATGAGAAGATACATGCCTATCTGATTGCACATGGTTTTGAGAACAATCCAACTAAAAGCACCTTATATGTTAAGCATGCTAATGATGTGCTTCTGATCATTGTTGTCTATGTTGACGACATGTTGCTCACTCGTCCTATTGAGAAGGATATTGCTGATTTTAAGGCTGATTTGCATGCCTCATTTGAGATGTCTGATTTGGGGCATTTGCATCACTATTTGGGCATTCAGTTTATGCAAGTTGATGGTGGAATGGCTTTGTGTCAAACGAAATATATTGACACATTATTGCAGCATTTTGGCCTTGAAGACTATAAGCCTATTGCCACTCCTATGTGAATAGGTTTACGATTGAGTCTTCATGATGCTGGAGATGCATTTGATGTTGTTCTCTATCAGCAGGTTGTTGGATGCTTGATTTACTTATGCATTACTCGGCAAGATATTCAATTTGCTGTCTCACAGATGAGCAGATTTATGCATTGCCCAGGAGTCAAGCATTGGCAGGCGATTAAGCGCATCTTTCGCTACTTGAGTGGTACTCGGCCAGATTTCCATGCTTTTTCTGACTCTGATTGGGTTGGTTGCTATGACACTCGTGTATCCACTAGTGGCTTTTGCTTCATGCTTGGTAGCTCATGTATATCTTGGTTGAGCAAGAAGCAGCCTACTGTGGCCACTTCTAGTTGTGAGGCTGAGTATAGGGAAGCTTTTAGAGCTACTATTGAGTGTGTGTGGCTCAGACGCCTTATGGCCGATTTGGATGTTGATCAGAATTCTGCCACCACTATCTTCACTGACAGTCAGAGCACATTGGTAGTTGCGAGAAACCCTGTGTTCCATGCTCGCACTAAGCACATTGAGGTGCATTATCACCGTCAGGGAGAGGTTCTCTGTTGGGGAGATCAGCTTGGCATATGTGCCCACGCAGGAGAACATTGCAGACCTTTTCACGAAGGCTCTGCCCAGGGAGAAGTTTGAAGCTTTCCGCAAAGCTTTGGGCTAACTTCCTTTTGTGGAGTGACTTCCACATAGCTTGGCACTTCCTTATACATGAGTGCCAGCTACTTGTTCACCGCATCACTCCCAGGGGGGATTTGTTGATATATTTAGGTAGTGATGTGTTTTAATACTCTAGGACCACCGGGGCACTTTTTTCCCTCTTTAGGAGGTTTTTTTCCCCTGGCTTGTATATATGCCTATTGCCCTAATGGGTTACTTATCTTTGTACATTCTCTAGTAATACATTCAGTATTGTGTGTTTGTGCTCCAAGCTTCTTCTTCTTCCTTGTGTTGTTCGCGTGCTTCTCCAGACGTCTATCTCCAACATTATCTTCATCATCACTGAAGATTTCTGATTCTGGATCTATAAGAGGTCCATCTGTCCATCTTTGATACCAATCCATAGGCGTAATTGGTTTTGGACACTGATCTATTTCAAGCTTTCCATTAAAATGCATCGATTCTCTTTTACATCTTAATGGATGATCATCATGCAATAATCCTTGATGTTGAAGATAAATATTTTTGTTGAGATTCTTACAATAAATTGATCCCAACCAATCACCACAATATGGACACGATTTATAACCCTTAATAGATTTTCTTGCATCATGAAAATGATAAAAATATAATTAGATTAACTCACATATATTTATATGCATATTAAATAAAAAAATTACATCAATACCTGAACAAACACCATATCCTCAAAAATCGTGAATAGTCCAAGCCACAATACCATGAACCATAATATATCTTTCATTGATGCTTTTCGATACATGAATGATATTAATGCCTCTCCATAACTCTTTGAGATAGTCAATGAGAGGAGCAAGATATATATTCATATCTTTAACTTGTCTTTTTACTGGGATTAAAAGTGAAAGCATTAAATGTTCATTTTTAATGGTAAGATAGGGCGGAAGATTGTAGTTTATGACTATCACTGGCCATGTTGATCATTTACTAGATTTCCTGGAAAACGAATTAATCCCATCTAATGCAACTCCTAACTTTAGATTCTGTGGTTCTTGTGCAAAATCAGGCCATGTAGAATCAATATATTGAAAAGCTGCACTATTTATTGGAATTCGGATTATTCCATTAGTACTTTTATGATCATGTCCCTGTGTCAAAAGCTTTGATAATTCAAGGCTTTGAAACATGTCTAATCTGTGGAGCCAATGGAAAATGTCTCAATGCCTTTTTCGGGATTTTACCTTCTTCATCCTTATATCGAGGAGATTGACATTTTGAACATGCCAAAGAGTCTGCATATTCCATTAGTACTTTTATGATCATGTCCCTGTGTCAAAAGCTTTGATAATTCAAGGCTTTGAAACATGTCTAAAATTGACTAGATTGAAAAAATAGATGGTGGAAATTGAACACCTTGCACATAATAATTTCCCTATCTTAGAGTCATTCCTTTGTAGTTGGGGTTTATGACCTTGGAGGGAGTATACAAACTAAGCAAGATGATTCTTTTTGGAGTTTTATGCATCAAATGATCTCGCTATAGCACATTGTAGTGGAGACGTTGTTTTAGGTCGATGAGACTCAAGCACAAGGAATCAAGTCAAGATTAACAGTCAAGTCACAAACACATAACATAGCAAGACAAAGTAAATCAAAAAGCCATTCAACATCTCAACATGCAATGAATAATGTCCTCCGTGACATAATGCTTAGAGACATTGTTTGTTATCATTCAGGGTTTTGAACAAATACATTTTCAAGTCATCAAGGAACCAAAATACACTTAAAGGGATTATCAAGACAATTTAGGCAATGATTGTACCCAATGGTATCTCATGTTCTATGTGTAATATGGATTAATGTGTTGATGATCATTTTGATACCTATGAACGAGCACTTAGATGACTCTATGTAATAACACACTATTCTATGGAAGTCACTAGATAAAAGCCTTGAAACTTATTGAATCCTTGCTTGATGATGCACGCCTAATGATGGATCAATAAGAAGTTGAATAATGGACATGCATTATAAAAATGTGATTCGATAAGAGACCATTACATAAAGCCTACTTGGAACTTAAGCCCTGTCTATCTTGAACAAGTTCTTGCATTCACATATAATAAGAAGACACCATAGAATTGATCATATGCGTGTTTTATTTATTGATCTTAGGATAAAGTTATGGCTATTGCTAGATTCTCCATTCAGGTAGTGGTTGTGAATTCACTACCACCACCTAGGAAATCCATCAAGCAAGCCATAGGACGTGTTCAAAGAGCACACAAAGGAATTACAAAACCTAGGAGAATCTACACTTGGGGAAATAAGGCCAAAAAATTCTATTTTTCTCTAAGAAATTTTAAGTGCTATAGACTAGCAACAAAGAGATAATGAAAAGTTTAGAATCGCTAGGATATGGAGGATTCTTATAGACTCCCTCATTAAACCTGACTTTGCGAGATGGACACAATTAGTGGACACATTTCACATTGTAAATGGAAAATCAAGAGCTCATGTGCAAAGTTTAATTGGGGAGATAGTTGAATTTGATTTGAGCATGGAAATCATTAGATCTTCCCTTCATTTTGAGAGTTGTGTTACCTCCATAGATCATATACTAATGCATCGAGTAAGATGCAGCACGTCTTCCATCACATGGAAGGGTCTTCAATTTCAAATTGAAGTCTGTGATGCCATGAAAACTAATGTAGCACTCTCGCATCAATATTTTAGTTTTCACAAGGTTGAAAGGCACATTTCCCCAAGGAAAACAATGTTACATTGTATGAATTATATTTCATGAATTAGAAACTGATTGACATGGTGCCATGGGTCTTGGATCACCTCACATTGCACTATACCAAAGAGAATTGGAAGCTACATAGAGTACTCCATGACAAACAAGCTATCACTTTCCATATGTATAGAGCTTCAGGGTAAGGTATGACCTTCTCACCAACTTACACAATAAGTGATCTCTAGATCTTCATCAAACCAAATAGACATTCCACTCCGTGAAAAGTCTTTCCCACACCAACAAAAAGTGTTGAGTCTTGAGCTTCAAGGAGAATGAGGGGTTCTCCATCAACCACTATCTCTAGCACATCCAGAAAAAGCTTGATAAGAGCAAAAAGAAGAAAAAAGAAGAGGTTTGATCCAAATATCATATTTTCTCATAGGATAGAGATGGGAGAATCCTAGATCAAAGTAACCACTTCTACTACATCTGACTCTACAACAACTAGAGAGAAGAGGAAAAATATACAAGAATCTTTACCTATGAGATTTAGAATTAAAACACAAGAGGGAATCGATGCATGTAAGGCTATGGCCATTGCCAAGGAAGCAGTTAGACAAGTTGGTAGAGCCCAATCCACCAAAGCATGGCAAGTGGAAGAAGTAGAAGATTTTGAGTCTCAAGAAGAAGAAGACCATTGGCATGCCATTGTTTCATGCTCATGCCATTGCACACACCATCATCACCTATAGTGACACTCGTAGTACACATTGAATCATAGTCTGTCTCCATAGTCCATTCTATCACAACCATACCAATTGCATTGGAGGTGGCTTCAATTTTAGTTGCATTCAGTTTATTTGTGTCCACTTTTACTCCTCTTGTCAACATACAAGATCATGATTCACTTGGCAAATCATCTTTGGAAGCATGTGTGAAAATTCCGCTCACAACAACTCCATACACTAGTGAAGACTCAAGCCTCAGACACTCCATCATACCATCCCACATGACATCAGATCACATACACACATCAATCACCTTATATTATCTTTTTATTTATTCATCCCCATGCTCATGCCCATTCATGGCTTGATCATCATTTTTTGAACCACAAATTCAAATCATCATTTTTCTTTCCATAATTTAGAGTATCATCTTCAATTCCAACTCATATTTTGAATCCATTTTCTCTCTTTCCATCACCTTTAACTCTAGATCAACCTCAAGTATTACCTCCATATTAATCACATCCATCTTACCCAATCATTTTATCTCTTCACCATGAAGATATTTGTGTGTCAATAAAGGATAAATTACCCTCTATGGAAGAGATAGAAGGGAAAATATTCATAGCAGAATAGGAATCTTAGGAGGTTTTTTCCCCCGGCTTGTATATATGCCTATAGCCCTAACGGGCTTATCTTTGTACATTCTAGTGGTAATACATTCAGTATTGTGTGTTGTGCTCCAAGCTTCTTCTTCTTCCTTGTGTTGCTTGTGTGCTTCCGCATACATCTAACTCCAACAATTGGTATCAGAGCAAGTCGTCGCTTTGTCTACGGCATCATCGACACCTCTCCTATTGCAGTCTCAAAGTTGCACAAAGTTTGGTGAGCATACTCAGGGTGTTTCATAGATCAAAACAACTTCAATGTATGGTGCCGAAATCAAGATCTGAGCTCGTTTCGGCCTCCGAATGCACTATCGCAATCCTTGCACAGGCTATTTTATCTTTTTGTTCCAAAGGTATATACCAATTTCGGTTCGCCAATATAAGCATCTCAAAGTTTGCTACAAGTTTAGCAGAATTTATCTGGGTAGTTCTGTTCAACTTTTTGAGATACTGTCAATTTTTTGAATCAAGGTATTTTAGTCACCAGCCATGGCTGAAAGCAGTGATGTATTTTGTATATTGCCTGTTGAGGATAAGTTGGATGGTACCAACTACCCATTATGGGCTTATATGATGCGACATGTATTGGTGATAGCTTTGTCTGTCAAACGTGCCATTATTCCTCACATTCGCTCTTGAAGAACAACTAAGGATGCTTGGGATACACTTACCACATTGTACCAAGCTAGGAATGAGGCTCGTGTTGCTTACAATCAAAAACAATTGGACAGTGAGCACATGAATGAAGGTGATTCTATGGACAACTTTCTAACAAAGATCAAAGACTTGAAGGAACAGTTGATTTCTGCTGATGAAGTTATACCAGATAGCTCACTTTTGTAGACCGTTCTGAATGGTCCTCCTGATTCATATCAGAGTTTTGCTTCTACTCTTTGGTTGATGATGAAAGGCAATCCAAATGCCTTGTCATCTGAGGAGTTAGTCTCTGTTCCATTGCAAGAAGATCAGCCAAGGCAGAACAGGTCCATTATGTGTGTTGCAGATCAAGCTTTCCTGGCTAGTCAAAAGGGCAAAGGGAAATGGAGCTCATCTACTAGTAAGCAAAAATCTGCAAATGCTACACATTCGAAAAAGGAAGACAAAGATGAGAAGAAATCAGAAAAGCAGAAACTATTTTGTAAATATTTATAGCAAATGATCATGTCATTAAGAGCTTTCCAAAACTAGCTGCTAAAGAGGCAAAGAAGAAAGAGGTCGGAATGGTTGTTGCAGAGGCCTCTACACCCAAAATAGAGTCTTCCAATCTTGTGTAGGAAGAAGAATGGGCATTTACAATTGTTTGCAATTTTGACCCATCTTCTCATGAGCAGTGCATGTCTGTAATAGACTCAAATGTTTGGTGCTTTAGTGGGACACTTATTAAGTACATATGCTGCATACATGACAACCTCAAGCCAGAAACTATGTGGTAAATCCTGACTCTTGACCATACACCTCACCATTTCCATGAGTGAACTATACTTGCGTTCAACAACTCCATTCTATTGAGGTGTATATGACATTGTACACTGATGTTTTATCCCATGATCAGCCAGAAATGCATTTAATTCAGAAGACATATATTCCCCCCCTCGATCAGAATGGAGGGTGCCCATTTTACATGCTGACAGATTTTCAGCCAAAACAAAAAACTATTTGAAGCATATGAACACTTCAGACTTTTCCTTCAATGGATATACCCATGCATGCCTAGAAAAATCATCGATGAAAGTCATGAAGTAAAGATAGTTCCCAAACGCAGGTGTCTGCATATGACCATAGACATCACTATGTACAAGCTATAATTTCTTAGTAGCCCGAACTGAACCATCTTTTGGAAAGGAAGAACGCTGCATTCTGCCCAAAATACAGCCTTCACAAACATGTTTTTGAGGGTGCCTAAAGTTTGGGCAAAGAGGACACCATTTCAGATTTCTGAAAGTGTAGAAAACTAGCAAACTTAAGATGACCAAAGCCTGCAAGCCAAAGCTTTGCATCTGACATAGCCTAAGAATCATGTACTGCACATGTCGAATCATTTATAGATCTTTCATAGTGTATGTGCTTATACATCCCATGACATAAAATGCTAGAAGCAATAATGACATCGCCATTTGATAGATCATGAATTGTACATCTGTCATCAACAAATTTCACAACCAAGGCAATCTTGGCTAATGCAGAAATTGAGAACAGATTTTGCTTGATCCTTGGCACAAATAAAGCATCTGACAAAGTGAAAGAACTACCATCAGTAGTAGTCAAAATGATCTTACCAACTCCCATGACAGGATAAGAGGAGTTGTTGGCACGTGAGAGTGTTCCCTATAGGGCTAGGCTCCAATGAAGAGAAGAAACTCTGCTGTGAGGTAATATGTTTGGTCGCCCCATTGTAATCTATCACTCCATATGAGGCTTGGCATGATTGCAAGCCATCTGTTGCTCATTTGCGTGTTTTTGGTTGTTTGGCATATGCATTAGTGCATGAACAACATCGCACGAAATTGATGATAAAGCAATAAAATGTATTTTTGTTGAGTATAGTTCTGAAAGTAAAGGCTATCATATGTATCATCCACAGACTAAACACATTCTAGTTAGCCACCGTGATGTTGTCTTTGTGGAAGATGCTATTCAACCATTGCTTTCATGTACTAAGGAGACATCTATTAGCTCCATAGACACATATGATACTTTGTTGCCTCTTTTTACAAGTGGACAGTCTAGTGTTGGTCCTAATGAGGCAACTTCTTTGCCTTTGTAGGTTTCATGTGATAATGCAGATCATTCCATTTCTAATGCAGATTTACGTGATACACTTGTTTATGAGAGAGCTGATATTGAGCAGGCAAAAACTATGCTAAAATGGATGGTGTGGACTTTGCGTGATAGCAAATTAGATGCACCTTTGTCATATCGTACTCGGTAAGGCTCTCATAGTGCCTCTTTTGCATCAGATTGCTATGCTATGGCTGCCTCTAGTCTCTGTGATGAGACTGAACCTATTTTGTTTGATGAAGCACAAAATTCTAAACATTGGATGGCTGCAATGCAATCTGAATATGATGCTATCATGAAAAATGGTAGTTGATCTTTATGTGACTTGCCTCCTGGCAAGAAGGCCATTGGTACTAAGTGGGTACACAAGCTCAAGCATAAACCTGATGGAACATTGATAGGTATAAGGTTAGGCTTGTTGCAAAGGGTTATGCACAGGAAAGAGGCATTGATTTTGATGAAACCTTTGCTCCTACTTGCCGAATGGCTATTGTTCGTAGCATCTGTGCAATTGCAGCTCATCATGGTTGGAATGTACATCAGTTGGACATTAAAACAACATTTCTGGATGGTGACTTGTATGAAGAAGTGTATGTTTTTCAGCCTCATGGCTTTGTGCAGAAAGAGCATGAAAACCAGGTGTCCAAGTCAAAGAAGTCATTATGTGGCTTAAAGCAAGCACCACATGCTTGATATGAAAAGATAGATGCATATCTGATTGCACATGGTTTTGAGAACAGTCCAATTGAAAGCACCTTATATGTTAAGCGTGCTAATGATGTGCTTCTGATCATTGTGGTGTATGTTGATGACATGCTGCTCACTGGTCCTCATGACATGCATATTGCTGATTTTAAGGCTGATTTGCATGCCTCATTTGAGATGTATGATTTGGGGCATTTGCATCACTATTTGGGCATTTAGTTTATGCAAGTTGAGGGTGGAATGGCTTTGTGTCAAATGAAATATATTGACACATTATTGCAGTGTTTTGGCCTTGAACAATGTAAGCCTATTGCCACTCCTATGGAGACAGGTTTACAATTGAGTCTTCATGATGTTGGAGATGCATTTGATGTTGTTCTCTATCAGTAGGCTGTTGGATGCTTGATTTACTTATGCATTACTCGGCCAGATATTCAATTTGTTGTCTCAAAAATGAGCAAGTTTATGCATTGCCCAAGTGTCAAGCATTGGCAGGCGGTTAAGCGCATCTTTCGCTACTTGAGTGGTACCCAGAAACTTGGGTTGTTTTATCCCAAGGGGGGATCACTACCACCAGATTTGCATGCTTTTTTTTACTCTGATTGGGCTGGTTGCTATGACACTTGTGTGTCCACTAGTGGTTTTTTCTTCATGCTTCGTAGCTCATGTATATCTTGGTTGAGCAAGAAGCAGCCTACTGTGGCTACTTCCAGTTGTGAGACTTAGTATAGGGCAGCTTTCACAATGGTTGTTGAGTGTGTGTGGCTTAGATGCCTTATGGTTGATTTGGGTGTTGGTCAATCTTCGACCACCACCATCTTCATTGGCCGTCAGAGCGCATTGGCAGTGGCAAGGAACCCTGTGTTCCAATCTCACACTAAGCACATTGAGGTGCATTATCATTATGTCAGGGAGAGGTTCTCTACCGGGGAGATCAGCTTGGCATTTGGGCCCATGCAAGAGAACATTGCAGACCTTTTTACGAAGGCTCTGCCTAGGGAGAAGTTTAAAGCTTTCCACAAAGCTTTGGGCTTACTTCCTTTTGTGGATTGATTCCACATAGCTTGGCACTTCCTTATACATGAGTGCCAGCTCCTCGTTCACCGCATCACTCCCAAGGGGGATTTGTTGATATATTTTGGTAGTGATGTGTGTGAACACTCTAGGACCGTTGGGGCACTTTTTTCCCTCTTTAGGAGTTTTTTTTCCCCTGACTTGTATATATGCCTATAGCCCTAACGGGCTACTTATCTTTCTACATTATAGTGGTAATACATTCAGTATTGTGTGTTGCACTCCAAGCTTCTTCTTCTTCCTTGTGTTGTTCTTGTGCTTCCATAGACGTCTAACTCCAACAAGAGCATGTGATTATAACAATTTCTGAACAAGATCAAGAATTAGAACGGGAAGAACAAGAACTTGTACCAAGTGTCCACCAAGAATAGATCCCTAATCATGAAGTGAAATAAGAAGAGTAACATGTGGCAAATGAGTAGAGCTTGAATGCCAAGAATGACTTTGTGGTTTAATGATGACCAATAATATTATGAAGAATTTGAGGCTCATCTTCAAGATTCAAAGAGATAGGAAAAGGACGTGCATGAACAACTCCCTCTAGCAAGTAGTTAACAAGTTTGAAATAAATCAAGAAATCTATGCAAAGAATCTTGAGGAATTGAAGTTAATGCTAAACTCTAATGAGCACATAATGAATATCCTACAAACCAAGCTATCTAAAGCAGAGGAAATTCTCAGAAAGGTAATCAAAGATCAAGATAGTCTATGAGACACATTATTTGAAATAGAATTTTAGTTGTATCTCACTCAAGGAGAACCAAATAGATGATCTAATGATGCACTGTAGCAGAAAAATGAATCTCTCAAAGTAGAACTAACGGCAAACTAGGGAGAGATGCATGGCAAGACTAAGAGCATCATTAGAAGAACAAATGATAGTATTACCAGATACACAAATGGAAGAATATCTAATGAGTGCTCAACAACGAAACTATGCAGTAGAAGTGCTACAAGAGCAATCTAGAGATGATGAAGATGATCATGCTCTACAAAAAAACCCCATGAAAAGGCACAAGATTCATCTATTCATGAGGATCATGAAACATCCACAAATGTAGTTTGCAAGGTGAGTAGATTGAATTAATGCAAGAGTGCTGCAATGGTTTTTAGAAAGCAATCTTATACAAAAATCTTCTTCGAATGGGAAAGATTCAAAAGAAATATTTGGTTTAATAATGGCCACCCACCTATGGTCAAATAAGAACCAACATCTAAGAGTAGATTCAAGAAAATCTAGGCATTGAAGTCATTGAAACATGCATGTTTAAATATGATCATGAAAAAGATATGACAAAGGCAATTATCTTGGGAAGAAATATAACCTAGCAAAGAAGATGCATAAGGGAAGACCCTGGTATGAACCCTGTATATAATAGTGTACTGAAATATAACCTTATATATGCACCCACCCTTTACTCATAGAAGACCATGACCTAAATATGATGTCATGAGAATTCAATCTCCCATCACTAAGTGTTGGTCGATTTATCCCATAATGGCTATCCTAAAAGACACTATTATCAATATATATATATATATATATATATATATATATATATATATATATATATATATATATATATATATATATATATATATATATATATATATATATATTCAACACCATCAAATTTTGACTAAAGTAACCATTTGACTTTCATACCAATCATGTGCCAGAGATTCCATTACCTAACTTTCGATATGGCATTAGGCCATTGCTTTTTAATTTCAATCAAACACTTCCACTAATTTTTCTATCCATCTTATTATATTTGCTGCCAATTCTTGGATATCCATAATATTCAAACACTCAAAGAGGCATTTTATATAGGATTTTTTGAAAGAAACTTAGAAATATTTTTTTAATCCCTAAAGCTCCCACCACACGTTCAACTATCTTTCTCAAAATAAAATAGCTAAAGATGTTCTTGACCACTCTTTATAAAAGATGTGAAATGGAACACTAAGACTTTGATATTTTTCTTTTTCACAACACATTATTTGTTGGAGAACCATTTGATGTACCTTTGGTTTTTATAAGGTGTCATTTTTTGGATTTCTCATTGATATATTTTCTCTTTTTCCTTACTTGCATTTAGTGAAATGACCTTAAATTATGAATCCTCATGCAAATTATTTCTATAAAGTTTTGCGACATATTTCCATGCTTACTATTTATGAACTCTGTTACATGTGTGAGATGAGCTTCAAGAACATCTTTTTCTTATTTCAAAAGATGGGCCTTCTAGTTAGGTTAGTATTTTTAATAGGATTTCCATAAAGATCCTCTCACTGAGTTGGCTATTTGATTCTCCTATTTCAATATATTTTTCCTTCCTTAAATTCTTATTTTTTTATAAGATATGGCATATAAAAAATATAGGGAACATCAAGGCTCACATTTAGTCCTCTTTTTACGTTCATGAGAGGTTCTAGTCTATAATATTTCATCTATGAAATAATCTACATGGATAAGGAGAGCAATATAAGAAAATATGATCAATCAATTTGTAATTTAGAATGGAAAGCATTTGGTTAAATACATCCACCAAATGATAGGAATTCTATTTTTTCCTCTTGCGTACTACTCATCTGTTTAGATAGAAAGAATCATCTTTTTCCTTCTCTCATAAAGGCTCATCTCCCCATAAGGACTTGATGTGGCAATTGGATGTGGAATGAGAAACCACACATTCTATATGGTAAATAATTAAGCAATCGAGTTATGTTTGAAACCATTCAAGTCACATGAGTTTGTATATGATAAATCTCTACAAACAAACATTGTATGTTGTATTGCACATTTGTAAGGCCCCTTCATGAGGAAAATCTGATGGTGCATTATCCTACTAATGTGAACCCTATCTTATGTGCTATGTGAGGATCATATTGGACCATTTGTAGCTAGTAGATGGCTTGGTTAGGCTTGGATAATTTAAGTGCTGTTTTAGGTAGATCAATATGTAAGGAAATTAGAAGTTATCAATGTTTTAACTTATATGCCCCAATTTCATTAAATATTTTTGGATCATCAATTAAGGTCAATTTTCACCACCATCTTAATAAGGACTATCTTGACTAAGCTTGTTAATTATGAAGTTGGTTGGTACATACTTTTCATTTCTAAAATCGATGCATCATTTTTTCAATGGGTGGTAATCCACTACACAAGTGGTGTCTACCCATGATTATCCACCAATGTGTGAACACGTTTTTTGTGTCCTAATTATAGAAAAATCTCGTTTTATTCTAAATTTTGGCTTAACCCAACATACCTTTACATTGCATAGTGCCATCAAGAGTTCTAATTTCTTCTCACACATGCCTATGATGTAGGTTTAGACTAGTTTCATAGGTTCACACAATTCTAGGACTTTGACGGCTGAAATAGTGTTAAGAGCACCTCTTGTGTCTATTAATGCATCTATGACTAGACATGCATCTATCTCTAACCCTACATGTATGTACGGTCAATTTTCAATGAGTGATTTTTATTGAAAAATTGAATCTAAGTCAATCCCTATTTCCATTTCCAATTATATGCCTACTTCATCTCCATGACTACACATGCACTGTGTATCTAGGGTCACTCCATTTTTCTCTTTATTTTTAATTGGGATACCTTGCCATTTTTTTCTACCTTGTAAACATTCTTCTTCACGACGAATTATCCCACATATTATGCATTTTGAGAGCCTCATCCAATTCTATATAAGGCAGCCCTCTCCCCCATTTTGTAGTTGGTTAGAAGCTTGGGAGCTCACTTCATGCTCTTGGCAAGCTCACTCTAATCCACATGTGAGTCTTTCCATTTCATGAGTACATTGTTTAATTCATTTAGATTTTGCATGTGTACTCTTTATGTGGTATCAGAGCTCTGGGCTCTTTCGGTGATTCATTTGGTGGTGGGCATGCTTGTGGTCTGGATGTGCTTGAAGTATTTCGATGGTGATTCACCACAGTGCGCTCTCCTTCTTGAGAGCTCCAAGATGATATTTCTAGAGTAGAAGACCGATCTCCTAGTGCCACACACGATACTCCACATAGAGGCTGCAGAATATGCAGAAATCATAGTATGCTGGAAGCATGAACACAGACTTCTTAGGTGTTACAAATGCAGTCAAACTTACACTCTGTGGTTGACCAAGCCACTATTTTTTTATTAAAGAACATATACAAAAGTATATGATGGCCATTTGGCCTTTCATATGGACACTAACGATAACAATCTCCCAGTAAAGGCCAATATGGCCAAAGTAACTATGGGAGAAAAATGAAGAATGATAATAAATACATAAGTATACAAACTATGCCTCCCACCTGATGGGCATGTTACCCAGTATATAAGTGACAGTGTATGATCATGAATCAAGTAACCTCCATCAAGTGACAACAGTGTCAAAAGCAATCTTGTGGTAGAGCTTTAGTCAAAGCATGTGCGGCGTTATCTTGAGTATGAAACTTCTCAAGAATAATGCGCTCAGTGGCTAAGAAATCTCTAATGAAGTGATACCTCACCTCAATGTGCTTGGCCTTTGCATCATAGACCAGATTCTTAGCCAAAGCAATGGCACTCTATCTATCATTGAGCAAACGAAGTACATGTTGAGGTAGACCCATATCACAAGCAAGAAAAGAAAGCCCCAATGCTTCTTTACATGTCTCACTTGTTGCAACATACTCCGCTTCTATGGTGGAAACAAATATACATTCTTGAATATGAGATCTCCAAGAGATAGCACCTCTTGCAAAATGAAGAATGTACCCTAATGTAGACTTATGATTGTCTACACAACCAGCATAGTCAAAATCTGTGTAACCAATAATGGATGCTTTTCCCAATCATCTTCATCCATGTTAGCAAGATTCTTTGAGATTCCATTTATTGGCTTTTATTGCCTCCTTTGAATCAGCACATCTTCAATCTGATTCTTCCATAGAGAAAATTTTGTGCCATTAAATTTTTAGATCTCAAAATCATCTTTGCCCTACAAGTTATAGCTCCTCCTTGGAACACTTGCACTAGACCCTGATCCAGAAAAATGTCTGAGACCTCTGATGCCATGATGATAGAGAATTGAATAGAATGAAAATGGAGCTCAAAGAGTCCAAACACCACTAAGGCTCAAAGAAGGATGACCAAGTTTCATATTTTGGAAGAGAATTGAGTAGCCTTCCCAGAAAAATGAATTAATGAGCAGTAATGACCAACCAAAAGGACTATTTGAGAATAAATGTGCTCAGACCAATAAGTGTATCAAGGAATAAATCGACCATTGTGTAGTTGACAAAACCAAACATCTAGAAACATTTTACCAGAGTAGTGAGCATATGACCAGTGTCAAGATCTCATAAAACTACAAGTACTGACATGTATACCTATATAGTGAATCCCTGACTACACTACATATAATCAATTACCCAAAAGAAGCCAACTAGGCTTATCGAGCACCTATGAACAACTATCATACATATCCTATGGTGAGGCTGGGTAAGTCTTCCACCTGCATCATCAAAGAGATACCAACATCTGGGTGTCTCCAAGTTAAGAAAACCTCACCATGACCCTCTTTATCGAATGTAAAAGGCTTTATGCAAAAACATAACTGATATATCAATGACCACATGGACATACATCAGCGGTATCCACAGAAGCATACATAGTGAGTATGTTCTCAATATACACAATAAAATGGCACTAAAAGGCTGAATTCACTACCCAAACACTGGCCAACAACATATGTAAGTGTCTATCAACTCTGTTCTTTAGGCTCAAAAACCTGCATAGACTTGTGGTGGCTGCTCCCACCACAACTAAAACTTTTTAAGAAACATGTAGATTAACTAGTGTGGCTAAAAACAAAGGGAACATTCATTGTCAAAGAAGTACCAAGAACACTCTTCTTGATGTTCTTGGCCCTTTGTGAAGATAACTATGCATGAAAGTACTCCAAAATGGCTCCAAAAAACACCCCAAAAATGCTTCAAAGAATAGGCTTCAAAAGCAAAGAATGAAGCTTTGAGGGCCCAAAACTTATTGAAGATAATGTGAACCTTAGTCTTTCCCCTTCTTCAAGCACCACAAGAGTGTAGCTTAGTGGTAAGAGATTACCACGTTTAAGCGAGCTCCAGGGGGAACAATACTGGGATGCGTGACCTCCCAAGAAGTACTAGGTGTAGAAGCGAAGAGTAGTAGCATTGTAGGAACTTTGAGAGACAACAATGACGACATAGCTCGAAGATAACAAGAGTGGAATTGATGCCACATATATTAAAGTAGAGAGAGAAGGGAATGATAAGATCCCTCTTCCATACACGTACATGCACAGATCGAGAAACGAGATTGTGCCTTCTCATTAAGTCACCCCATGAACTTTGCTTATACAAAATGAAAGAGGCCTTTAGCCAATGAAAAAGATGATTAGGAGAAGATAAGATCTTCTCTTTGTTAGAGGAGATTCACACATAAGCTATTACAATCTCATTTACAACAGTCCCCCATTTGAGCTTGATTTTGATGATTTTAGGGCTTAGGGCCATGGCTTTTTAGGACTTTTAGATTTTAGGGCATCCTAAGTGGCTTTTAGGATCTAGTGGCATATGGCACCATCTAGTATAGATTTTAGGTTTTTTAATTTGGTTTTAGGACCACCAGGAGCTTTTCATGATTTTAAGGGCCTTTATAGACATAGGCCTTTTACAATTGGGTTTTACAAGGGGATTTTACAACACAACACTATCATAGATGATAGAGTTGATTTCATCATGTTCTAATTCTTCTACAACATGAGCTTTACCTTTCTTATCCTTGGTGTTGTTGTTGTTGTTTCCTCCTTGATCTTCATGTTTGGTTTTGAAGAAGCACCTTGATGAAGAATGATTCGTCTTCTTGCAATATTTGCATGGTTCAAAGACTTTGTTCCTTTGCTTTGAGTATAGTGCATAGGCTCCATTTGTTGATAAGCTTGTCTTCTTTTCTTCTTCTTGAAGTGAGTTGATGGCATCTGCCGGGATTGGAACCTTCTCTTTGAGGATGGTCTTGATATTGGAATATTGCTCTGGAAGTGCTTTAATGAAGATAGCCACTTTGTCTTCATCATCTATCTTTACATCACAATGTGCTAATTGTGTACAAAGACTTTTAAGCCTATTAGCTAAAGATGCAATACTTTCGCCATGTTCATGTATTAAGCTATACAATTGAATTTTCAATGACATTTTGGAATGTTTAGCCTTAGAGCCAAATAAGCATTCAAGTGTGCGCCAAGCTCCATAAGAGGATTGGGATTGATCTATGTGATGGATGTATTCATCATCTAACGAGGTGAGAATGATGCCTAAAGCTTGTTCATCTTTGGTTGCATATTGAGCATTTTGAGCCCTAGTTGTAATGGTTTCATTGGTAGATAAAGGCTTTACAACATTCCACAAGCTTTTCTTCATTAAATACCCTTGAAGTTTGGTTTGCCAAGTATGAAAACCTACCCCTTTGAACTTATCAAATCCTTTATTTTCACTCATTGTGTGTAGGAGAGGTCTTAATTCTTGGAGACTTTCCAAGGTCAGTGCCTAACTCCTTTATATATAGAGTTCTCATATGCTTAAGAAAACATGTGAAGTGCTGTTAAATCATATGTTCAAATACAATGTACCCATGTTCTCTTTTTAGAATTGACTAATGGAGTTGACCTCTTCAAATAAACAGCAGAAGGTAAATAACATATGCCTCAAACATATCTGAGAGGTTTCATTCTTTATGGTTGTCAATAGTCAAAGTTCTCAATCGTCAAAGGCTTCTTCTACCAAAATATTTTTACGCAAACATAGTAGAAATACATTGTGCTACTCTTTTTTAGTTGAAACAAATGGAATTGTATGCCATATCGTGTCATTGCAATTGTGCAAGTTATGTGTGCAAAACATGCCTCCACCGCCCCTTAAAGTTGATAGGAAGTTTCAACAGCTCATGCGTCGGCCTAAAAGATAGTTTAGTGATTTTAAGAGTACCTGATGTAAGCTGTAGAGATGCATACACATTAAGGGTAATTGATGACATAGATTGCACATGAGGCAATCACATTATAAAGCACCGGAAGTGTGAAAAAAAAAATGATACACTGCAGCTTCAATGCCTCATTTTGCACAGTCAACTTCAGCACGTCTCTTCACACAGTCCTCAACTAGGCACCAAGTGAGATGGAAACAGGGAGCTTGAGTGCCTGTCTTAGCAGAGTCCTCAAGTAGGCGGCAAGTGAGACGATGAAAGTTTTGGACCAACAAAAAGCTATTGGATCGCTTGCGCAGGAGCATGGAAGATGATGATAGAACAGTTCTACGTATTGTGTATGTAGAAAAGAATATTACAATAGGATGGCATAGAGAGTTATGGTTATGGAGCACGAACCTTTCAATGCATGTTCAGATACATTACGAATGTTGCTTCTTCTTTGAATTCATTAAACAAGGATGTTTGTTCCTCATTGTTAATGGCCGCTTGTGCTCCACCTCAATGACATCGAATGGTTGCACGCATTTGGCACACCAACATTTCTTGTCCACTTGAATCGGGAAGGATGAGCAGATAATCTCCTTGTTAGATGCAAAAGCTGGTTACCTCTCGCTCGTCTTCATGTATTGCTCTGATACCACATGTAGAAGCGGAGAGTAGTAGCGATGTAGGAACTTTGAGAGACAACGATGATGACATAGCTCGAAGATAACAAGAGTGGACTTGATGCCATACAGATGAAAGCAGAGAGACAAGGGAACGATAAGATCCCTCTTCCATACATGTACACGCACAAATCGAGAAATGAGATTGTGCCTTCTCATTAAGTCACTCGATGACCTTTTCTTATACAAAATGAAAGAGGCCTTTAGCCAATGAAAAAGAGGATAAGGAGAAGATAAGATCTTCTCTTTGTTAGAGGAGATTCACACATAAGCTATTACAAGATCATTTACAACACTAGGAACCTCCATCTTCCTTCATCATTGAGTTCCTCTCTCGCATGCAGCCAACATTGATAGTTGTACATAGCGACAGACAGGCCCCGATGGATCTCTCCATCATGATTGAAAGACCACAATGGATAGCTCTATCCATCGTGATTGAAAACCATGTCGATCGAGATATACAACCATTTTTTATTGAAAATTAGGGTATTCATTTTTTGCATATTTTGAGCTAAACTTTGGCAATTCTTGGAGTATTTTGGAGATCTTGAGCAAGGCAAAAGCTTGCAAAAAATTTGACCATGCTTGGCGAGCTTATTTCCTAAGCATTGGAGCAGTCATCGAAACACTGGACTCGAGGTTGGAAGAACACTAAACCCCCTCAGTCAATCCTATAGCTCAGGCTAAGTATGATTGGTGGTATTGATTAATTAGGGTTATGTTAGGAATGATAAAAGTACAAAAAACCCTGATTATTCAAGTTTAAGTGTAGTTAGAAAATTGTTGCAACAAGCTCTAAGGGAAAAGAAGGTAAATTGATTGAACATACATCAAGTTGCGATAAAAACTTAAGTATTTCGAGTGATGCTAATTGATAGACAAGATTACATGGGAGAAATTTATAAAAGAAGAAGTAACTAGTATGAAAGAGTAGTGCAATGGGTCGTATTTCGGACAATTGGGACTAATAGATAAAGTTTATGAGCCTTAGATCAGGTAGACACCTAGGGGAGGATAGACAAAGCATCAGATCCTCTGAGGCTAGTGTCAATCACATAGCTAGGTCGTGGGCTCAGTAGATCAGTGATTATCCTTATGTGCTAAGTTCGGAAACGAGTGATTCAAAAATGTCCTTTAGCATGGAACGACCTACAGATAGCAACTCAAAAATCTTGATCAACCCTTCAAACTTGAACACCCTATGGTCAAATTCGAAGAAGGCTTGTACATCGATAAGCAAGGAACCATGTATGTGGTTACTAGTTTACCAGAGAGAACATATGAGTTTGGGAACGTCATTCTAGAGATGAGATAGGATACCTGGAGCATGGAGATTTACGAAGAGAACCTAGGACACCTCGTGGCAAATATGTCTTGACTAGAGTGATTACCCCAAAGTGGATCCCTCATGATAACAAAAGCATAGAGTTGTTCTTGAACAAGGATACGGATGAGTCCTTTTGGAGATTCAAACTAGATAAACTTAGCGAAGTAGGCAAAGTCACCATATACGAGCTCAAAGATGTTGAGATACCAAGCAAAGTTGTCTACCTAGATAACACTTTAGAAAGGATGTTCTTGGTAATGGAACATGGTAGGCATGCCTACACTTGGAAGGGTGAATTAGTTTTCCCTCCACCTAGATTGAATGTATCTTACGGTCAACAAGGAGCTAGATCATCTCACATCCATGGTACCCATAAGGAAAGAACTAGAGAAAGACGAGAGGTGAGCTTTGCAAACCCAATAGGAAGAGAGCAATTAGGAATGGAAAGCAAAAGAACAAATTAGGAGAGATAGAAAAATCCAAGACATCAAAGAAGCATGGATGAGTTTCCCTTGCCTAGGCCTAGAGAACACCCTCGGATCTTGAGGCCTACCCAATTGGTTAAATCCATGAAGAATTACTTCAATGATATTGGAGACCCATACGATCACGTAGCAGAGTTTAGACAAGCACTAAGAGCAGAACAAGTTGATGATTTGTTCACTCAATATAATGCCTTTGGTCTAACACTAAAAATCATAGCCTTGGTGTGGTTTCAACTACCACATGAAGGACAATTCAGTAACATTCATCAACTGGTAGAATCCTTTATCATAGAGTTCTTTACGAGTGGCATTAGACACAATACCTCATCCATGATCCATAACTTCAAGCAAACATCCTAGGAGACGGTTAGACTAGCAGGAAGAAGATCTAGACAATACCTAAAGAGATTCCCTATTCTAGAACTACCCACACCATCAAAACAAGTGGCCTTGTTCTTGGATGGTTTTCTAAGTGCCAAATTGAGATCATATTTGTATCTAAAAGAGCCTAGAACCATAGATGAGTGAGTTTGTATGTGCATTGATATTGAGGACAATCTAGGGGATTAGTTAGAACTTTCCAATATATATAAAAACTTAGACATTGCTACTAGCTTCACGTCTAAACCACCCACTTCAATAGAGGAGTTAGTAGAGAAAGTAGCATAGAAATTAGGAGTCTCAAGTAAACATGTGTCTATGATGCTCTCAGTGAAATGATGTTACCACTATGGAGGAGACTACATGGCTAGTGTTTTTCCGATTATGGCTTAACCCCAAGGAAACCCTAATGGCCAATATTGCATCATTAAAAGGAGATACACAAACCACACTCTGCAAGATTGCCCTTACAACAAGCAGGTGGTTAGGCAAAAGTATTCACAACCATATCAACCACAAGGAAGATATCCAAATCACTACCAACCTTAGTAATACTTTAGGCCACAATAGCCTTACCAACCACAATACCAAGCTCAGCAAAGACCTCAACCAGTTTTGGGTCAACAACCTCCTCTCCCAACCAATCTGATCCTAGTCAAGTATGCATCACGAGAAGAAAAATTGAGTAGAGCCTTCATGCCAGTACCTCCCTTGATTTTTGAAAGGGATCTAAATGCTCATAATTTCAACTCAATGCATGTAGATAGTCCACCAACTTACTACATGGATTCACCCAAGCATAACGAAATCTATCCTTATGAAAACCCCACTGAACTTAGTTGGGAGCCACAATATTCGAATGTAATGTACACCAACCCTAACCCTAGGCCCCAAACAAGACAAATGAGACCCCAAAGACCCCGAGGACCATGTTATAGATGTCAAGGAGATCACTTCATTAGAGATTGTTCAATCCCTGTACCAAGACAGCCACAAGCAGTAACCATTCAAGGATTTTGTATTGACTACAATAAGGAGCATCTCGTAAGGGATTTGCCATTGCTACTACCTCCTTGTGGATGCATTAGGGCACCCTAGATCAATTCAAGATCTAGCCTATGCACCTTTAGTGCTCCCAGATGAAGAATTTGAACCCCATGGCTGGGTAGAGATTCTAGCCACCATGGACATGGAGGTCAATGAGGAATAGAGGACCCCACACTGTGATGAAGATGGCTATGAAGTTTCAGTCTTTGTGATAGAAACAATCATGTATGATTCAACTATTGAAGATTTTGAACCTCATATGAATGAACCCAAGAAAGATAGTGATGACGATGAAGAATCTATCCTCATGGAGCCTTTCTATGCTTCAGAAGAAGAGTACCTCTATTTGATAGAAGCTAGAACTCGGGAGGAGGAAAGATTGGAACAAAAAAAAACAATGGTAGTAACTAAAAAGAAGAAAAGAGATAAACCAAACCCTAAGCCAGTAGAGGAAGAGACCCTCTTTGAAGTCCTCGAGAACTTCAAGAAATATGAAATAGAAGATTGAAAATTCATGATCAGGATGCCTAATAGGGAAGCACTCACAAGACTGGCATATGAAAACAAAGAGAGAACTAAGAAAATTATTGTGACCTTAGAAGAAGGTGAAGAATGATGTAGGTACATAGGACATGACTTGACTGAAGGAGAGAAAAAGGAGTTTATTGACTTTTTAAGAGAATATAGAGATGTGTTTGCATGGAGCTACAAAGACTTGAAAGCAGTAGACCCAGATATCTGCTCACATCGAATTCCCATGTCTTTAGATGCCAAACCCACAAAGCAAAAACCATATACATATAATGATAATTATGCAACAAAGATCAAAATAGAGATAGATTTCTGGATTCATCTATGAAATTGAGCATACACAATGGGTATCTCCATTGTAGTAGTGCCCAAAAAGAACGGAAAACTACGGGTGTGCATTAGCTCGAAAAAGGTTAATTCCGCCACAATCGAAGATAACTATTGGAACATGTAGCAGATAAGGAATTCTATAGCTTCCTTGATGGATTTTCAAGCTACAATCAAGTAGTTATTGCCCTAGAAGACCAACATAAGATGGATTTTTCCACAGAATGGGGTATTTTTGCATTTTGTGTGATGCCTTTTGGGCTCACAAATGCACTTGCTACCTTTCAAAGGCTGATGTGTCATGTGTCCAAAGAGTTCTTGTGAAAGAATTTAGAGGTCTATGTTGATGACTTATGTGCTCCTTCCAATATTAGGCAAACACACATCCTTGAACTGAAACAAATTTTTGACAAATGTAGAGAGTATCAAGTCTGCTTGAATCTAGAAAAGTGTGTTTTCTGGTCAAGCAAGGCAAGATTCTAGGACACATAGTGTCAAAGAATGGGATCTCAACAAAGGAGGATAAAGTCAAAGCCATTGTAGAGTTTCTCAAACCCAAGAATCATAAGGAAGTACAAGCTTTCATGGGGCATTGTGGGTATTATGGACAATTTATCCACATGTATGCAATCATTGCAAATCCCCTATACAACCTTTTGACTAATTTCAAGTGGTTGAACGAGTGTGAAACATCTTTCAATGATCTTAAAAGATGATTGTGCTCAACACCAATCTTGACTACACTTGATTGGAGTAAGCATTTCCATGTACATGTGGATGCATCCAATTATGCTATTGGGTGTGTGCTAGCACATCCTACAAGATTAGACAATGTATGCTGTTAAAAAGTTTAGCCATTATTTGCTCGCAAATAAGTTTAAATTTTTTACAAGCCATCAAGCATTACTCTATTTGATGAACAAACCTTGCAACGCTGGTAGATTAGTAAGATGGTTCCTCTTACTAATGGAATATGACTTTGAAGTTGTGGTTAGGAAAGGTAAGACCCACCTAAGTGTGGACCACCTTCCTAGGCTCACTTCAAGAGAGTCCTTGCAAGGAGTGTCAGATGAACTTCTAGAACCTATCATGGGCCACTGTTGCAGAGCAAAGATAGCACAAGGCAAAGAAAAAGACGGGCCCCAAAATTTTTTCTATTTGGACACCTTATTTTTTGTATTATAACCATTCTTGTAATATATTTTCCGTTGTAAATGCACTAGAGGAGTCCTCTAGATGCATCCCCACAAAAGATTAGAAGTTTATCCATGTAAATTAGTAGGAAATTAGTCTTTTAGTGAATAAAGTGCCGGTCTCTTGTGTGAAAGGACCATTTTTAGGGCACAAGTATATAAGTCAATTTGTGACTCTTTGTAAGGACTTTTTGCCATTGTGAGAATCAAGAGCACATAAATTCGAATTTGTGTCTTCTCCTCTATGTATCTTCTTCTTTGTGAGCCTGTGTGCATGTGTATTTCTTGGAAAGAGTGTTAGGAAGTGTTGTCTATCTATGAAAGTATTTGTTTGATGTTGTTAAGGTGTGTGCGAAGTGTAGGAAGTGCTGAAGTGTAGGAAGGTTTTCCCGCGACTTAGTATTTTGCTCATAACTTGAGCTAGGAGTGTCAAAATTGAGTGAAACCAATGCCATTGGATGCGTCTTCTCGAGAGCTTCTAAATGCATATGCTATTCATTATATTTGGAGTTCGGAGCTGAGAGAAAAGCTCAATTTATTGTTGGCTACTGTTCCAAGTATCGTGACACCATAACTGACAGTTGAAGCTTGTTTGGATCAGTCTTTACCTTGTTTGCACTCTTTGAGTAGTTCATTTGCATTGATCATCATTTGAATGCATGTTCTCATACACTCGGCTAGGTTTGTATACTCATCGGATTGATAATTAAAGCGTGAATCCCCACTATATGCACTTGAGGGGATTGAGGTATAGTCTCTTTCTCTACAAGTCCATAAGTTGGTTCTTAGGTCAACACGTTTTTTGGCGCCGTTGTCGGGGAGTGTCGAATCAAACCGAGGCATTCGTGTGATGGTAAGTAGCTTTTTGCATTGAAGCGAGAGGAGGAGTGGTGATTTTCTCTTCTTTGGTAAGTCATTTTTAGCCGCACTTACTACTTCTCATTCGTGGAGTGTGTGTAGTGAGTTATTAGTCTAGGAAGTGAGTGGAGTGAGTAAGAGTAGGAGGAGTAAGGGAGTAGGTTGAGTAAGTAGAGTAGCTTTTCAGTCTTTGTTCCTTTGATTTTTTAGTGAGTAGGAAAGTTCTAAAGTATAAAAGCCAAAAATCGAGTCGTCCAAGTCATTTGTTTTTGAGCAAGTATCGTGAGCAGATTTTAGCGAGTATCGTTTTCAGCGAGAGAGGAGATTGGGAGCTGCGCAGAGCAACGGGGAGTGATAAAAGAGTTGGAAAAATTTCCAAGGTGAGCACATTACTGTTTTGTTGTGATTACTTACCTGTAAATCAAGTTTCCAGAGAAAAACGATCTGCATTAGGTATCGTGGAGGATTTACAGGGGGTAGAAAGTGTGTTTTGGGTGATACAGAGGGTGAGGAGAGGGTAGAAAAACCAGGAAAACCACTGCCTTGAATCAAAAGCAAAAAATCTAGCAAAAATTTTGAAAAAGGGTCAAGTATCGTGTTCTCCCGCGGTCGAGTATCGCGATACCTGACAAGTATCGTGATCTCCTGTGGTTGAGTATCGTGATATTTCCCAAATATCGTGTATCGAGTATCGTGTCTCTCCGAGTATCGTGTATCGTGTTCTATCAATCGCGATATTTGCCAGAGATCGTATATCGTGTATCGTGTTCTATCGATCGTGATATTTGCCAGAGATCGTATATCGTGTATCGTGTTCTATCGATCGCGATATTTACCAGAGATCGTATATCGTGTATCGTATTCTATCGATCGTGATATTTACTAGAGATCGTATATCGTGTATCGTTTTTCTTCGATTGTGATACTTCACCAAGTATCGTGTATCGAATATCGTCTTTGGAAGTATCGAGTATCGTGCCCTCGTGTATCGTGCATTCACCGATCGCGATACTTGTCACAGATCGTGTATCGTGTTTATCCAAGTATCATGTATCGTGTTCACTGAAGTATCAAGTATCGTTTAACTCAGGTATCGAGTATCGTGGGAATTCAGATATCGTGTATCGTTTTTGGCCAAAGATCGTGTATCGTGAAAACCTTAGAGTCAAGTATCGTGACTTGAAATTTACTTTTTCAATCACTTCCCAGCAAAATTTTTCTAGAATTCTGATTCATAGTGAAGAGTTCTAGAAGCTAAGGTTAGCAAGGGTTGATCAGAGCTTTTAAGTGGATGAACCTGAGATCCGGAAGAACCCTAGGAAGCCAAAGAAGTGTAATCTCTTCTGTAGGTAGTGTAGCCGAGCCAAGTAGCCGTTCACATTACTCGGAGACCTCCAGTGAGTCAGAGGAAGAAATTCCCATGGCTTCAGAGGATATGCAGAACACTGTACCAATGATTGGCATGATGTCAATTATTGAGGGAGAGTACCGGACCTCTTTAGAATATGTGACCACCAACCAACATGAGATACCCATATACTTGGATGGTCTGAACAGATCAGTGGCCAGACTAAAGAAGGCTTCAGAGGCTTACATAGTGCCTAGGCCAGCAGTCAAGTATGCAGGAGGATTTTACATGGACAAAAGAGATATCCAGTATGTTGTCACGGAACACCCGAAAAACATTAATGAACTTGGGGAAGAAAACAATGCTTCAAACTTAAATGGAGAAGGGAATGAAGAGCAAGTAACTACTCCTAGAGGGAGATCTACGGTTGTTAGGGTTTGGAGAGGAGACCTGATTCCCCAAGATGACTCCAGAATGGATGTATACTTGATCAATGGAATGGACCCTCTCCTTAGAGCACATTCTTCGATATGGGAAGCTTCCCCTAATCATGTCACCATCTATGAGTTACAAGATCCTGATTTCCCCACCATCATCACATATTTGGATAAGAATCAGAGAAGATATTGGCCCTTAACGGAATTAGAAAGAGCCGAGTTGAAATATCAGAATATTCCAGTGTTTCCCCCTAGGGACCAAGCCACTACTTCATGAAACCCACTTGGAACATCTCAGAATGATTCATATCAACAGTCGGGGCAAACACAACAAACACAAATCCCGGTCAGACCACATGTTCAGTTTGCAATGCCTGCAAATAACCCTAATTACCGACCTCAACCACCTGTTGACCCAAGACATGGAATTCCTGCCCCAGTCAGACCACCTGTAGCAAGAGGACCAGGCATACCCATAGGAAGAACAATTTTCCCCGTGATGCCTAGACCGCCTGAAGCAGGAAGAAGATTAAGGCCAATTCAAGTGGCCAAATGCATGAGAAACCACTATGATGGCTCTAGTGAACCTTACAATCACATAGCTGAATTTAAGCAAGTAATCAGAGCCGAACAAGTGGAAGAGTTTTTTATCCAATATGAATCTTTTGGTCTAACTTTGACTGACACAGCGTTAGCATGGTTCCAACCATTAGATCCTAATAATTTTCAGAACATGGAACAAGTCTATCAAGAAATGATTGAGGAATTCACTAAGTCTGGAATTAAAAACAACTCGTCATCATTGATCCATAGCTTTAAGCAAGCCCCTACAGAATCAGTGAGATTGGCAGCAAGAAGATTCAAGCAGTATGTGGACAGATGCCCAGTGGAAGAGAGACCTATCCAAAATAAAATGGTGTCATTATTTTTGGAAGGATTATTGAACGGTTCATTTAGATCTCTGGTGTATGTAAAGAGAGTTCAAACTTTGCAAGAATGCATGAAGGAATGTATTGATTTAGAAGACAATCTTGCGGAGGATTTGAAAATACCTCAAGGTAGCTTGAAAAGTGAAGATTCGGCCAACAGCACATCAAACCCTAAAAACAATGTAGAGGAAATAGCCGACTTAGTAGCAAAGAAACTGAACGTTCAACGATAGAGGAACTACCCCAATAACCCTATAAGAGTGCCTATGCTTAGAAGATGTATGCAGTGCAGAGGTGATCATCCCTCTCACTTGTGCACTAGGGGAGTAGTCCCACCACCTGCTTATGCTTATAATAGACCCACAGTCCCAGGACCTCTACAATATTGCAGTGTAGAACAAAAATATACAAATCACAGTACAAAAAATTGCCCTTACAATAGGCAATCGAGACCAGTACAGCCATATGTGAGACCTTACGGATACCCTCAAAGAGATCAAGGAGGTGAAGCCTTTAGGTACCCCACTTATCAGCAGCAGGCACCAGTGCCACGACCATATGCTTATCAAAGATACACCCAACCACAACCAGTACTAGGACAACAACCGCCCCATCCTCAGAATGTTGTCTCAGTGAAAGTGGCTCGTCCTGAAGAAAACCTAGAGAGAGCAATAGTACCAGCTACACCTTTTATTGGTAATGAATCATATGACTCATCTTATGACTCTAGTCAAGGAGGCTATCCCTCTTATGAAAGCTCCATGATAGAGTATGGACAAATGTACGACCCATATGTTTATGACTTGGAACCACAAGATAACTCTTATGGATATGAGCAGGATTATGTGCCAATGATGTACACAGCTCCGAGAGCAACCATACCACCCCGACCCATGAACAGACCGCCTGTGCCCAGAGGACCATGCTACAGATGTGGAGGTGATCACTATATCAGAGAATGTACATTGCCAAACCCACCACCACCACAATGAGTCTGGGAAGGCTACTGTAGTGACTGTGGTAAGGAACATCTTTTCAGAGATTGCCCCAAGAATCCCAACAAGGTTACCTCCAATGTGCAAATCAATGTGATAGAAGTAATAGAATCATCAGGGAGTGATAAGGAATACAATGTTCCATTGAAGGCGATAACAAGAGCAAAAGCTAGAGAGACCCCAGAAAAACCTGAAAAACACAATCAAAGTGACCTAGAGACGAATACGCCTGCACCTCAAATAGTTGAAGATTCGGAAGAGCCTGAGAAAAGTGTTGTAAGCAAACGAACACAAAGATGGAAGATCCGAAGAGATAGAATAAAGGAAAGGAAACTACAACAAAAGAAGGAAAATGAAAAGAATGAACAAACTCAAAAAGAAAAAAAGAACCTGGAAGAAGGAAATAAGAATGAAAGGCATAAAAAGGATGAGATAGGATCCAATACCCGAATTTCCGAAAGAAAATTCCAAGAGTGCGTCATCACTAATGATCACGAAAAACCCGAAGCAAGTAAGACACAGAATGGCAATTATTGTGAGGATAAAAGGGAAGGATCCATTGTTCCCGAAGTAGAAGGGGAATGGCCTAAAGACTTGTGGGCAAGAGTCCAAGAAGACAGGTGGAAGAAAGTGGAAGGCATTGAACCGCCCTTTGAAAAGCTAGAAGGAATCTGCTTCAAACACAACTAAAAGTGTACATGGAAGAGAATGACAACTTACGCAATAGAAATAAAGAACTGATGAAGTCATTATTATATGATCAACCTATTGAACAGCAGGAGATATCCGAAACTAAAGAGAAAGAATTAAGAGATCAGGTGGCACAATACGCAGATTTGCTGAGACAAGAGCAAGAATTGAGAGAAGAATGGGAACGTAAGTACATTCACGAAACAAATGAACTAAAAAAGTAGTTGAATACAACACATGGGAAACTTGCAGCAAGCTACAGTGAAAATATGGATCACATAGCAGAAATTGGAAATGAATTGCTTGCGGCCAAAGAAGCACTCAGAGCAGCCATGCAGGAAAGTAAAGAGAAAACTAAACGTATAGTGCAATTAGAAATCCAAGTCAAACAAAGCGCAACGATCAGGACACCAGTAGAGCCAGCTAAGGAAACTCCTACTGACGAGGTAGAGAAATAAGTCAGAAGGAACGAGCACTAGTGGTGTCCCGATTGATAGAAAATTTTGAAAATGAAGTAATCAAAGTAATGAAAGAAGCAAAGATCAAGGGTAAAGACTTGGAACAGATCATGAAGCCTTTCAACATTCCGTACGGATTATTGAAAGAGAAAACAAGACAATATATAAAGAAGATTACAAAGAAAAGTCCAGATGAGCAGCTAAACTTCAAACATGACGTGTTCAATTACACTCAGGTAGAGTTCGACACTGCACAACCGGTTTGGAGAAGGAAGTTTTTGGAGAAACATCCTACACTACGGGTGCATTGGCAAGCAGCACCGTATTTCCTATAGGTAAACCCTTCATTTTGTCCTATACCACGCCGAAGAGAAACCGGGGAATTTTTGGAAATGCAGAAGAACGGTGCTATAAATAAACTGTGGCTAAATTACCCTCTGCTTCCAAGCCCGCCACATAATTATCTACCTATAGAAGAGTATATGGTCAAGACTATCGAATTTTGGCTGCAGAATTATGCGACAGTACCCGACTTAACTGTCAAAATGACAAATAAAATACTCAGTATGATATTTACAGTATTGAAGGTCTTCAAGCATGCGGCCTACACATTTTTGAATTTCATTGGTATTAATCAGGGCACAGAGATCCTCATTTTTTATCTGTCTGTTATGCCTAGCCGACCAACCATAATGGCCTATTATTCCAGGTTGATGTTCTTGCCCAGTACATATATGCAAACATTCGAAGAAGCATTCTTTACAGGATTTTTTGAAATTGATTCAGAAGTCTTTTTAAAGATGTCCTCCAACCTGAATGCCAGATTAGTGGCATACGAACTGAGCTTCTTCGCGGACCATAGACAGCCATCCCATGACGGTGTAAAGGCAGAACAATGGAAACAGCTAATGATACGTGAAGCCAATCTACTTAATGACAAAGAGCAAAAAGTATATAGAACATACGCCCGTCGATTGTCCAAGCTTGTCGGGGACGACAGAGTCCAGGAGGGGGGCAGTGTTGAGGGAGAATCAAGCAAAAAGAAGAAAAGAAGAAGACAAAGAAAAAAGCTTCAATAAAAAGATATTTTATGAAGACATATCTCGGTGTTGAGGGAGAATCAAGCAAAAAGAAGAAAAGAAGAAGACAAAGAAAAAAGCTTCAATAAAAAGATATTTTATGAAGACATATCTCGGCAAGAAGCCCCGCAGGGGCACGCAACACCCATCTCTGCACAGAGCCCTGCAGGGGCACATATCAAGGAAAAAGCACGTAGGTGGAAGGAGGAACCAGGGCCAACAAGTATCCATGAAGAAGTGCAAGAAGATATCCAGCGGTTCCGAAACCACAAGAGGGTGCTTCAACCTCTTGATCTTTGGAAGGTCCAGATCGAAGACTGAAGCATCACATCCTCATACCTTCCACTGGTGGCGTGCGTGGCAACCCGACTTATAAAGCAAAACAAATGCATCATGCCCAGAGAATGTAAAATAAGAATTAAGAAGAGGCCATAAAAACCGAACACCTGTTTAACAAACAGGCAGAACTGAGCAAGGGTTGCGAGCGATGAAAAGAAAAGAACAGGCAGCACAAATGCATCAGGTCGAGAGGATGTAAAACACAAAATCAAGACCAGGGCCATTAAAATGTAATGCCAGTCTAACCAGTAGGCAGAATTGACCGAAAGATGCATGCGGACAACAAACTGAAGACAAGAAGTAAAGCATGTCAAGGGACGACAGATACGAAGAGGGGGAGAGTGTTGCAGAGCAAAGATAGCACAAGGCAGAGAAAAAGACAGGCCCCAAATTTTTTTCAATTTGGACACCTTATTTTTTGTATTATAACCATTCTTGTAATATATTTTCCGTTGTAAATGCACTAGAGGAGTCCTCTAGATGCATCCCCACAAAAGATTAGAAGTTTATCCATGTAAATTAGTAGGAAATTAGTATTTTAGTGAATAAAGTGCCGGTCTCTTATGTGAAAGGACCATTTTTAGGGCACAAGTATATAAGTCAATTTGTGACTCTTTGTAAGGACTTTTTGCCATTGTGAGAATCAACAGCACAGAAATTCGAATTTGTGTCTTCTCCTCTCTGTATCTTCTTCTTTGTGAGCCTGTGTGCATGTGTATTGCTTGGAAAGAGTGTTAGGAAGTGTTGTCTATCCATGAAAGTGTTTGTTTGTTGTTGTTAAGGTGTGTGCGAAGTGTAGTAAGTGCTGGTGTAGGAAGGTTTTCCTGCGACTCAGTATTTTGCTCATAACTTGAGCTAGGAGTGTCATAATTGAGTAAAAACCACCGCCATTGGATGCGTGTTCTCAAGAGCTTCGAAATGCATATCCTATTCGCTATATTTGGAGTTCGGAGTTGAGAGAAAAGCTCAATTTACCGTTGGCTGTTGTTCCAAGTATCGTGACACCATAACTGACAGTTGAAGCTTGTTTGGATCAGTCTTTACCTTGATTGCACTCTTTGAGTAGTTCATTTGCATTGATCATCATTTGAATGCATCTCATACACTCAGCTAGGTTTGTATACTCATCGGATTAATAATTAAAGCGTGAATCCCCACTATATGCACTTGAGGGGGATTGAGGTATAGTCTCTTTCTCCACAAGTCCATAAGTTGGTTCTTAGGTCAACAGCCACCCCACTGTAACCAATGTAGCAAGCCATCATCGACCCATCGATGGCATCATTGGATTCCCCATAGACCCTCGGGCACAAGTCCCCTTCACCACCGATCCATACTACTCAACCCGTTGACCCCTTACCACACAACCATATTGGTTTTCCTTCATGGAAGCCCTCAGTAGACCTTCTCCATCATTTCCAAACCCTTCTGTAACATCACTTTTCACAGACCACGTGCACTATACCTACCATCCCTACTTTCATATGACATGCATGACATTGTCTGATCCTATGGACATATCACCACCCATGGTACAACCCCCTCCCCCCCCACTTTCACAATCCCCTATCCCCCCTTCATCAACATCACCACTATTAGGCATAGCATTCATAACTCCCATACCCCCCATTCCCCCTACATTCGCCCCTATCACCCTTGCATCTACATTTGGACATAATACATTCAATACTATGATTCAATGTGTAGATCCAACAGGACTATCAATAATTAGAAGCAAGAAATCTAGTTCTTGTAAGCGAGTCTCAATACTTACAAACCAGATTGACAACACTCGCAGATAACCATAGACTACAAGCAAAGTACCTTACCCTCCAACAAGCGCATGACGAATTACATACCAAGGTACAAGGAGTGGATATAGAAGCAGTGCAAAGTTTGGAGGAGATGATATGTGAACAGAATGCAAGGAATGCCAAACTACCAAGGAACTTTGGCTTTCTGCGATGACACATGTCAATAGCAATGGAGGAGAATAAGAGGCTTCAACAACAAAATCAAGACAACCTAGTAGCTGCCATGGAAGGAACTCCAAGAACAACCATTATTCCAACCTGGTTCCAAGCAGTTCCTTCAGATAGCATTCGCATACTATTAGAAGAACACGCCAAATTCTTGGATTCATACACAGTGTTAGAAGAAGAGTGTGCCTATCTCAAGAAGCAGTGAGCAAGGCCCATCATATAGGTACACGAAGCAATCCCTCTCCAACACAATAGAGAAGAACTAGAGATCCTCCAAAAACAAATTGACGAACTTCAAGCATGATTGTTGCATTACGAATGACCACCCTCACCACCTGTGGAACTCGAGCCTGAAGAAGTCATCAAAATTCCCATGGAGGAAACCTTCAAAGAACCATATGAGCCCATACCAATGCCAAAGGGATGCACCACGAAGAAGGCCCAAGACACCTTTGAAATTGAAGCCCTTGAATGGCTAAAAAGGGTTGAACAAATAGGTAGAAGACATGAAAATTGAGTAGCTATTAAGATTCAATCACCGACAAATCTTGAAGAGACAGTACTGAAGTCTGCATACTTTTAGAACCTCTCTCATCAATGGCTCATCACCATGTCAAAATTGCAATATATGCCTTATTTTGTACTTTTTTCATACTATAATGTAGGAATTAAAAGGGTCACAGGCAACGAGCTGACATTTGCCACTCAATTCGAGCCCAAAGACCTCCCCAAGTCAACAAGAAAAGGTACCATATTTCAACCTAACTGGCATGCAAGGTTACTAGCAGCCTACCCAAAAATGATGCTCAAGTGGTCCAATAGACCAATATATGTCAAATATAATCCATGCTATTGCCTTGTACTGCATCGAAGGCCATGGCCCGAATTTGCAATCAATGTGAACACAACTAAGGCTTGCTCTGACTGGATCAACTATCCTGACTTAGCCCCACCGAGAGGACCACCCACTGTGGCCTACATGATATCAACCGTACACCATTGGTCATCTCGTCTCAAAAATATGCTTGACATTGTCGCCAAGATGTGTATGAAGATTTTCGAGTTAATGATAGTGGTATTCAAAACCTTCAAGAATGTTAAAGCCTCATACATCTCTCCTTCAAGCTTCAATGAAGGTAACATTGGCTTTGCATATGATATGAGCCAAACCCCCTCAGTCAACACAATCTTTGCTTGGCACTCCTGCATCAAGTATCTACCTGCTTGCAATAAGCAAGCCTTTGAGGAAATGTTCTCTACAAGGTTCTAGAAATACCACTCAGAGATCTTCATTCCTAAACCCATACATTTATTTCAATTATCTGCTATAGAAAAGGCCTTACATGGAGAACAACTATGATTCCACATCAAAATGTACTAGTTCCAATCAATTGGGATGCTTTAATGATAGATCTAACAAGAGGCCTTCAACTCAAGGAACATGACTTGGCTATTGATGTTGTTGAATACTACATTGCACACCCTATGCAACAAAGGTCTCTCATGGATGCCATACATAAGAGAAGGGGGTGGGTGTTGATAGTAGCCAAGGAGGTCCAAGCAACTTAATGAGACAAGGAAGCATGCAACAAACTGTTCAAAGAGAGTCAAGACAGAGAGAAGGCCAAGTAGGAACGAGCAGACAAGGAAGTCAACAAAGATTTGACAACTAGGCCTATCAAATTTCTAAGTCCTAATTCTTCTAAAACAGTGATTTTGATCACTAGTACACACCATTGTAGATTCCATTTTTGACAATCGTAACTCCATTTTTTTCAATTAGAGGATTCCTCAAGCTTGAGGAGTACTAGACCTATGTACATACCAATTTTTGTAATTTTTAGAGCTCATTTGGGCCTCCAAAATAGCCTATGAAATTAATTTTTAATGAGGCCAGACACTAGGTTGGGACAACACCAAAGCTATTGAAAAACTATAAAAAGAGCTAGAGAACTAATTTTTTAGGTTAGCATTTTGGAGGAATTGAAGTGAACCAAAGACATTGTCATTGTATTTTTTGGTGAGTCAAAGATTCCATTGCTCCATCTCTTTGTATTGCCATGTATGTGTGTGCATGTTGGTGTGCTTCTCACCCACACATTTGCATTCTCAATAGCTCATGGTCATCATACCACCCTCATGTTTTCCTGGATTGACAATTATGAGGTGGATCTCCTCATGTTGATACTTACCATTGTGTTAGAGTAACATGTATATACATGTACTATGTGTTGTACACACACATATATATATATGTGTGTGTGTGTGTGTGTGTGCGTGTGTATATATGTGTGTGTGTGTGTATGTACGTGTGTGCGTGTGCACGTTGTCAAGGGGCATGACTGGAGACCAACGAGCAGATCATAACTGAATTTGCTAAAGCCTCACTAGGTGACTACATGCGGGGTGTTTTTTAGTGTGCTTTTATGATGAAAGACATGATTCAGTGCCATGATAAATGTTATCTATATTTTGATGGCCTATTTTATAGAATATATATGATCAACCTATTTAACTATTGAACTACATCGAAGAGAATTTACTCAGTGTCACTTTGGTCAAAAGATGATTTCAAGCTTAAAGAGGTATTACTATGATCATATGGTTGTGCAGCTTGATACCTAGATAGACCATACTCATGACTAAGAGACTAAGGTTTCGTTAGTAATGCGATCTTTTATGAATTCTTCTTCTTCTAGTTCTATATTAACTATGTTCTTCTTAGATTGAGTGGTATTATTTATAGGTGTAGGTAATAAAAACTCAAAAATAAAAGATGAAGAAATAGCATTCTCATTCGTATACTCATTATTCTTAGACATCAGAAACAAATATAAAAGAGTATAAATTGACGATTGATGAAGTGATTCACTAATCGCGTAATCTTTGATGTGGATTAAGTAAAACTATTTTCTTGTTAATCTTAGTCATGAATGTAAACTACTTCATCAAAATAACCTTATACAAATATAAGTAAGAATGCTAAGATAATTCTCCAAAATCCTAATACAAGATTAAGCTAAAAAATTTGATATAGGAAAAGTGGAAGAAGTAGTGTGTATGCAACTCCAATCTCCCGATCTCAACTGCTCATAAATACTCGTCAATGCTCTGCAAAGAAAATCATTAGAAAATAGGATAGAATGCATACATATATATACCCACACATACATGCACACGCACCATCTACTTTTATTAATGCCCACACAACATGCTTTAACTCACAATTCACTTACACCACTCTTTAGCTCACAAATCACACACACCATTCTTAAGTCACAATTCACTTACACCACTCTTTAATTCATACTTTCACTAGTTAAAAAACACTCTTTTTTTAACACATGTATTTTATAATCTTTATATATAATTAATTTGGTGGTTTTATATCCTAGATATTTCCCATGGTCATGGCCTTTGCACGGTTTCATTAAGAATAGGTAAAGCAAAGCAATTGTGGATTTCTAACACAATAATATTTAGGGTATTCTAGTTAGGTTTAGAATTATATATCCATATATATGTTCAAACACAAGGCACACTCATTTTTATAGTGTAAAATACTTATATGCTCTAACATAGACTAATTCAATTCAATGTATACTATCTCATGCATGCGAATCATCATGCTCACACTTTATCTCATGTCCTCCTTTTAAACAAATTATCAATGCTTATACTTCTCATATAAATATGTATCTATCTACTCATTTACTTCAATGCACATATGGGCACATGCTTAATTATACCCATACTCACATAAGCAAGGTTCAATATATTTATTCTTAGGGCTTGTATCCATTCAATCATATACAATATCATAAACATAAAGAATTCATATGATGAGTTCTGATCAGTTTACATCTTCATAATTTTGCTACTTGTAGGTATTAGAGAGAGATTAGTCAAATAAAAAAAATCTTATCAAAGGTGTTTGAGAGAGTTTAAAGATAACCAATATAAACAAAAAAATTAATTTTCCTATATGTCAATTCGAAGGATGAAATCATTCTGACATCTACCCCCATCAAACCTGCACATCGTCCCGATGGGCCAACCTGTCAATCATGGGAAGCAACATCAAATTCTTTTGGAAAAACTGATTAATTGACTTTAATTAATATGGCAAAAATGCTTCTAAATGCAAATAAATATTCTGATAGCAAAGAAAATCTTTAAAATTATGCAGATTTGAATTGGAAACTATTTCATTCAATGCATGAAGTTTAAAGACAAGGTTTAGAAAATCCTATAATAGTCATTTAGATAGTCATGGTACTTGCCATTCTATAAACCCTGTTCAAAGTAATATTCATTTTATATAAGTGTTCCATCCTTTATCTCTTAGCCATCTTCCACAAGATACATCTAACTAATTCCTCTATAGTAGATCTCCGCCTCATATAGGCCATAAATACATTTCAGGAGTGGTTTCGAGACCACAACTAAATCATGATAACTTTTCCTTATTCCTTTTTTTTTGTTTTTTTTCTCATTTTTCTTTTTATTATGTTGCAGCAACCATTAATGTATTGCTTTATGTATTTATCTTTTCTCTTTTCCTTCACAACTTTTTTGTTAAAGGGGAAAGGCTTAACCCCTATTCAGAGCTGAGGATCTACAGATAGTTAGAACTAGGATCTCATCAGCTAAATGTTTCAGAAATTAAGGAAGCCTACTTGTATAAAATAGATCTACTTCTACTAAGAGTCGCAACTCAAGTTTTACTTCTCATATCCTTATAACAATAATAAGTTCCCTAACTCTTACCTTTGACTCACATACACATCCCTACTTTGATTTCTAATCCTTTATTTACATAATTTTAACAATTTTCTTTTTATACTAGAAACATGTAAATTCCTAACTATGAAATGCATGAAAAGAAATTCTATAAAGAAAAATTAGAATTATTTCACCTGATTAACATCATGCTTCATCTTCATCATCATCATCCAAGAAGTCTTCATCTAACTCGTAATCATTGCTTGACCTTCTTTTGAATAGTTTAGTTCTTTTACCTGCAATAACATTTCTTAAGCGAGTCCCGTCAAGTTCTCGTAAAGTATATGTACCTGTATCAAACACAGAAACAACAACATATGGACAAAACCATCGTTTAGTTAATTTTCATCATGCATCGTATTGAGTTTCAAAAGTACTATCATAAACGAGTACCCAATCCGCACTCTCTATCGATCGTGGCTTAAGTCGATGTTTCTTGTCAAAGTAAATTTTATTCTTTAAATCTGATGCTTTTAAATTTTTTAGTAGCCTCTTTTAAATTCTCATTTCCTTGTTTAATTGTTTAATTCTTAATACCAATAAATCTTCTCGTGTTAAATCGTCTTCCCATTTGAAACTTATCCAGTTTATTATCTGAGTGTGTATAGAAAAAATCGGATTTTGATAATACATGAGTTCAGCCGGCATAAAACCACTTGTTCTCGTGTATGTCATCCTATCAGTCCATAAAGAAAATGGTAGGTATTTTGGCCATTGACCAATATCTCCATGGCATGCTTTTGAGATCTCCTTTACAATGGGAGGATGTCCTCGTTCAATCTTTCCATTTGCTTTTGGGTCGTAGGCTATTGTAAGAGACAAACGAATCCCATGTTGATCAAAGAACTCTCTTGCCTCTCTAGCGTCTAGCTCACCTCGATCTACTACTACTTTCTCAACATATCCAAATCTAGATAACACTTCTTCTAATAGAAATAAGCATACATTATAGGTAGTATTAGATCCAAGTGCTCGACCTTCAACATGATTAGTTAAATCTTCACGTGCAAGTATGATTTACCTCATACCACTACTGCTTTTAGGCATAGTCACAAGGTCGACTACCCACTTGTAATGAATACAAGGTGGATAGGTCGGATGTAAAGGGTCTCTCTGTTTGATTGAGGAATGTAACTGACACATAGCACATGTGCTCACAAAATCTTTTACAATGACATACATCCTCGACCACCAATAACTTTCTCGAATCTTTTCATATGTTGCTACAAAACCCTTATGACCATCCCATAGGCTTTCATGCATATCCTTCATAACTTGCACCTGTAAATTTCTTAATCCTAACATTCTATGTGGATTTCTCACCTTCCCTTTAGCATGTTGCCAAAGATATCCATCTTTCAAAAAGAAGTTAAGATACTTCTTCCTGATGTTGTAAAATCGACTTATTGAGTAGCTTGGGATAGGCTGAAATGTACTCAAATAATAACCTATATCATTCCATTCTCCCTCATATTCTTCAATTCTAAATTGCTCATACATAAAAGTAGATGATTCATAATTAATCAATTTTATTTCTCTATCCATTGCTTCTTTATCATCATCAAATTTTGCATGTGAGAGCATATTAACAACAGTATTATGATTTCCAACAATATGGACAAAAGCTAGATTAATAAACTTAATAAAATCAATCCATCTTAACATTGCAATATCAAGAGATGAACAGTTAGCAATCAATCCTATTAATGGAAGACAATCAGTTTCAACAATTACATTGGCTCCAATAAAATATTCTCTATCTATTTTTAAGGCAGTGTCTAATCCCCATAGCTCTCTTTTAATATGAGGATAATTTCTCTATGTATCATGCAAAAATTTCGCTCCAAAGCGAGCTGCACATCTTTGCTTTTTCTCATCATCCTATCTAATGACACAGCATATACCAATAGGACTAGTAAATGGAGTTGTTGAATGGAAGAACAGGTCACTCATGGAGATGGCGAGGTGTATGGTCAAGGGTCAGGCTTTACCACATAGTTTCTGGCTTGAGGATATTATGTGTGCAGTGTATGTACTTAACATGTGTCCCACTAAAGCATTGCAATCAATCACTTCATATGATGCTTGGAATGGTCGCAAGCCATCTGTTTCTCACCTGTGTGTTTTTGGTTGTCTGGCATATGCATTAGTGCCTCAACAACAACATAGGAAATTGGATGATAAAGCAGTGAAATGTATTCTTGTCGGGTACAATTCTGAAAGCAAAGTCTATCGTCTATATCATCCACAAACAAAAGGCATTTTGAATAGCGGTGACGTTATTTTTGTGCAAGATGCTATTTAGCCATTACTTTCATGTACTAAGGAGACATATGTTAGCTCCAAAGACATGTATGACACTTTGCTTCTTGTTTTTACAGTTGGACAATCTAGTGTTGGTCCTAATGAGGCAACTTCTCAGCCTTTATAGGTTTCATGTGATGGTGTGGATCATTCCATTTCTAATGCAACTTTACATGACGCACTTGTTTATGAGAGAGCTGATATTGAGGAGGTAAAAACTATGGCAAAATGGCTGGTGCATAATTTGTGTGATAGCAAATTAGATGCATCTCTTTCATATCGTACTTGTTGTGGTTCTCATAGTGCTTCTTTTGCATTAGATTGCTATGCTATGGCTGCCTCTAGTCTCTTTTGATGAGAATGAGACTGTTTTTTGTTTGATGAAACACAAAATTTTGAAAATTGGATGGCTGCTATGCAATCAAAATATGATGCTATCATGAAAAATGGTACTTGGACTTTATCTGACTTGCCTCTTGGCAAGAAGGCCATTGGCACCAAGTGGGTATACAAGCTAAAGTGTAAGCTTGATGGAACAGGCTAGGGTTGTTGCAAAGGGTTATGTTCAAGAAAGAGGCATTGGTTTTGATGAGTACTTTGCTCCTACTTGCCAAATGACTACTGTTTATAGCATATGTGCACTTGCAACTCATCAAAGTTGCAATGTACATTAGTTGGACATTAAAATTGCATTTTTGAATGCTGATTTGCATGAAGAAGTGTATGTTTTTCAACCACGTGGCTTTGTGTAGAAAGGGCATGAAAACCATGTGTGCATATTGAGAAAGGCATTATATGGTTTGAAACAAGCACCACTTTCTTGGTATGAAAAGGTAAATTCCTACCTAATTGCACATGGTTTTGAGAACAGTCCAACTGAGAGCACCTTATATGTTAAGCATGCAAATGATGGGCTTCTGATCATTGTTGTGTATGTTGATGACATGTTGCTCATTGGTCCTCATGAGAAGCATATTGTTGATTCTAAGTATGATCTGCATGCCTCATTTGAGATGTCAGATTTGGGGCATTCGCATGATTATCTGGGCATTCAATTTATGCAAGTTGATGGCATAATAGCTTTGTGTCAAATGAAATATATTGACACATTAATGCAGTGTTTTGGCCTTAAAGATTGAAAACCTATTGCCACTCCTATGGAGACAAGTTTATGATTGAGTCTTCATGATGTCGGAGATGCATTTGATGTTGTTCTCTATCAGTGCGCTATTGGATGCTTGATTTACTTATACATTACTTTGCTAGATATTCTGTTTGTTGTCTCATAGATTAGCACATTTATGCATTGCCTAGGTGTCAAGCATTGGTAGGTGGTTAAGTGCATCTTTCGCTACTTGAGTGGTACCCGGCTACTTGGATTGTTTTATCCCAAGGGGGGATCACTACCGCTAGATTTACATGCTTTTTTGTACTCTGACTGTGTTGGTTGCAATGACACTCGTGTGTCCACCAATGGTTTTTGCTTCATGCTTGGTAGCTCATGCATATCTTGGTTGAGAAAGAAGGAGCCCATTGTGGAAACTTCTAGTTGTGAGGGTGAGTATAGGGCAGCTTTCACAGCGACTGTTGAGTGTTTGTGGCTCAGATGCCTTATGGCTAATTTGGGTGTTGGTCAGTCTTTTGCTAGCACCATCTTCACTGACACTCAAAGCACATTGGTAGTTGCGAGGAACCCTATGTTCCATGCTTGCACTAAGCACATTGAGATGCACTATCATTATGTCAAGGAGAGGTTCTCTGCTAGAGAGATTAGTTTGGAAAATGTGCCCACACGGGAGAACATTGCGAACCTTTTCACAAAAGTGCTACCTAGGGAGAAGTTTGAAGCTTTCCGCAAAGCTTTGGGTTTACTTCCTTTTTTGGATTGATTCCACATAGCTTGGCAGTTCCTTATACATGAGTGCCATCTCCTTGTTCACTGCATCACTCCCAAGGGTCATTTGTTGATATACTTAAGTAGTGATATGTGTGAACACACTAGGACTTCCAGGGCACTTTTTTTCCTCTTTAGGAGGTTTTTTCTCCCGCCTTGTATATACACCTATAACCCTAATGGGTTACTTATCTTTGTACATTCTAGTGGTAATACATTCACTATTGTGTGTTGTGCTCCAAGCTTCTTCTTCTTCCTTGTGTTCTTCACATGCTTTCGTAGACGTAAAACTCCAAGAAATCCCACCACACCTTTAGAGACACCAATAGTACGCATTGAATCATAGTCTATCTCCATTATTTGATTTCATCACAACCATACCAATTTCATTGGATGTGGCTTCAATTTCAATTGCATTCACTTTATCTGTGTCCACTTCTACCCCTCTTATCAACATACAATATCATGATTTGCTTGGAAAACCATCTTTAGAAGCATGTTGAAATATTCCACTCACAACAACTCCAGACACAAGTGCACACTCAAGCAGACACTCCATCATACTGTCTCACATGGTATTAGATCAAGCACACACACACACATCAATCACCTTATATTATCTTCTTATTTATCTCGATGCTCATGCCCATTCATTGCTTAATCATCATTTTTTGAACCACAAATTCAAACCACCATTTTTCTTTCCATAATTTAGAGTATCATCTTCAATTCCAACTCATATTTCGAATCCATTTTCTCTCTTTTCATCATCTTTAACTCTACAGCATCCTCAAGTATCACCTCCATATCACTCGCATCCATCTCAAACAATTATTTCATCTCTTCACCATGAAGGTATTTGTGTGTCAATAAAGGATAAATAACCCCTTAGGGAAGAGACAAAAGGGAAAATATTTATAGCACAATAGGAATCTACACCATCTTAGGAAGCTCCCATGAAACTAAAAGCACCTTGGGAAATAACATCCCAAGCAAAGCACCAAAAGCAAGTCAAACCATTATTCCCATAGCTCAAGATGTAGAGGAAGAGGCTACCATAGAACATGTGATTATAAGAAGTTCTCAACAAGATCAATAAGGATAAGGGGAAGAACAAGCATTTGTACCAAAGGTCCACCAAGAATAGAGCCCTAATCATGAAGCGGTGTTGGGATGAAACCCTCCAGGGAAGTGTACATCAAATTTTTTTCAAGTTCATTGATTTTTTGGGTATTGTGTGATGTTTTGACCGAGAAAGAGTTATAAAATGTGCATGTTTTTGTTGATTTAATTGGTTATGAGATGGGAAATAGGTATGATCTTTGAAACCCCTTAAAACCACTTGAAAACATGAGTTTTTGCTTCATGCTTGGTAGCTCATGCATATCTTGGTTGAGAAAGAAGGAGCCCATTGTGGCCACTTCTAGTTGTGAAGGTGAGTATAGGGCAGCTTTCACAACGACTGTTGAGTGTGTGTGGCTCTGATGCCTTATGGATGATTTGGGTGTTGGTCAATCTTTTGCTAGCACCATCTTCACTGACAGCCAAAGCGCATTGGTAGTTGCGAGGAACCCTGTGTTCCATGCTTGCCCTAAGCAAATTTAGGTGCACTATCATTATGTCAAGGAGAGGTTCTCTGCTAGAGAGATTAGTTTGGCATATGTGCCCACACATGAGAACATTGCGGACTTTTCACAAAAGTGCTACCTAGGGAGAACTTTGAAGCTTTCTGCAAATCTTTGGGCTTACTTCCTTTTGTGGATTGATTCCACATAGCTTGGCAGTTCCTTATACATGAGTGCTAGCTCCTTGTTCACTCCATCACTCCCAAGGGGCATTTGTTGATATATTTAGGTAGTGATATGTGTGAACACACTAGGACTTCCAGGGCAGTTTTTTCCCTCTTTAGGAGGTTTTTTCCCCTGCCTTGTATATACGCCTATAACCCTAATGGGTTACTTATCTTTGTACATTCTAGTGGTAATACATTCACTATTGTGTGTTGTGCTGCAAGCTTCTTCTTCTTCCTTGTGTTCTTCACATGCTTCCGCAGATGTCAAAGTCCAACAATTCCCACCACACCTTTAGCGACACCAATAGTATGCATTAAATCATAGTCTCTCTCCATTATTTGATTCCATCACAACCATACCAATTTCATTGGAGGTGGATTCAATTTCAATTGCATTCACTTTATCTGTGTCCACTTCTACCCCTCTTATCAACATACAATATCATGATTTTCTTGGAAAATCATCTTTGGAAGCATGTGGAGATATTCCACTCACAACAACTCCAGACACAAGTGCACACTCAAGCATACAGTCCATCATACTATCCCACATGGTATTAGATCAAGTGCACAAACACACTCATCAATCACCTTATATTATCTTCTTATTTATCCCAATGCTCATGCCCATTCATGGATTAATCATCATTTTTTGAACCACAAATTCAAACCACCATTTTTCTTTCCATAATTTATATTATCATCTTCAATTCCAACTCATATTTCGAATCCATTTTCTCCCTTTTCATCATCTTTAACTCTACAGCATCCTCAAGTATCACCTCCATATCACTCGCATCCATCTCAACCAATTATTTCATCTCTTCACCATGAAGATATTTGTGTGTCAATAAAGGACAAATTACCCCTTAGGGAAAGAGACAAAAGGGAAAATATTTATAGCACAAAAGGAATCTACATCATCTTAGGAAGCTCCCATGAAAATGAAAGCACCTTGGGAAATAACATCCCAAGCAAAGGCACCAAAAGCAAATCAAGCCATTATTTCCATAGCTCAAGATGTAGAGGAAGAGGCTACCATAGCACATGTGATTATATCAAGATCTCAACAAGATCAATAAGGATAAGGGGAGAACAAGCATTTGTACCAAAGGTCCACCAAGAATAGAGCCCTAATCATGAAGCGGTGTTGGGATGAAATCCCCCAGGGAAGTGTACATCAAATTTTTTTCAAGTTCATTGATTTTTTGGGTATTGTGTGATGTTTTCACCGAGAAAGAGTTATAAAATGTGCATGTTTTTGTTGATTTAATTGGTTATGAGATGGGAAATAGGTTTGATCTTTGAAACCCAATTTGCAAGTCACAAAAATCTTCATTGATGGATATATCTTCGTTTTGCATCTGTCGATAATTTATACTCTTTTTATAGTGATAAATAAATAAACATACAATCCCACTATAATTTTTATATGATTTTTCTCCCTTAAAATGCATTATGACTTCCAAGGGAAGGATGAAACAAATATTAATTCTCATATTAATCTTGATATTGAACGCTGATCTACTATGTAAGAACTTGAGCCTACTGATCAAAAGCCATTATAATCCTAATTTATTGTGTATAAACTCCCATTTCAACCTATCATATTATATTTTCTCCCTCATATTATGTATGTATGCATGCATTCATGTATGTATGTATGTATGTATGTATGTATGTATGTATGTATGTATGTATGGGCACGTATGTATGTATGTATATATGTATTTATGTATGTATGTATGTATGTATGTATGTGTGTGTGTATACACACACACACATATATATACATAAATACATATATACATACATGCATACATAAATACATGCATGTATGTATGTATGTATGTATATATATATGTATTTATGTATGTATGTATGTGTATATGTATTTATGTATGCATGTATATATGTATATATGTATTTATGTATTTATGTATGTATGTGTGTGTGCATGTGTGTGTGTATGTATGTATGTATGTATGTATGTATGTATGTATGTATGTATGTATGTATGTATGTATGTATGTATGTATGTATGTATGTATGTATGTATGTATGTATGTATGTATGTATGTATGTATGTATGTATGTATGTATGTATGTATGTATGTATGTATGTATGTATGTATGTATGTATGTATGTATGTATGTATGTATGTATGTATGTATGTATGTATGTATGTATGTATGTATGTATGTATGTATGTATGTATGTATGTATGTATGTATGTATGTATGTATGTATGTATGTATGTATATATATATATATATATATATATATATATATATATATATATATATATATATATATATATATATATATATATATGTGTGTGTGTGTGTGTGTGTGTGTGTGTGTGTGTGTGTGTGCGTGTGTGTGTATGTATGTATGTATGTATGTATGTATGTATGTATGTATGTATGTATGTATGTATGTATGTATGTATGTATGTATGTATGTATGTATGTATGTATGTATGTATGTATGTATGTATGTATATATATATATATATATATATATATATATATATATATATATATATATATGTGTGTGTGTGTGTGTGTGTGTGTGTGTGTGTGTGTGTGTAAGTATGTATGGATGGATAGGTGGATGTATACATGCATGTATGGATATATGTACATCCCAATGTACACATGTATGAAATTCCGTCTCAAAAGAGACGTGCTAAGAAAATTGAAAGTCATTCAATACACTAAGCAGTAAACCAAAAATATGAAATTTGCATTATATCAACCTTATCACTACTTGAAATTGTTGTATCTCTTTATATAGCGGTTGGAAGCAAAGAGAGTTTCCATAGTTTTGTATGTTTTTTTTTACAAAAGTGTTTTAAAATACAAACAAGAAGAAGATACAAGAGGGTTAGAGAGAGTTACAAAGAGCGTCTATAAACTTTTCATCCCTTCATAAGGGACTCGTAATTTTTAGCTTATTTACTTTTTAGAGTAAACACCCTATGGTGTTTGGGGGGGAGGGGGGGATATTTTTACAATAAAGGATTCTTCTACCAAGATTAGCAAGGGAATTCTCTATGGCATTCTTCTACCAAGATTAACAAGGGAATTCTCTATCGATCACTCTCTGGAAGGCTTGTTAAAGTTGACAACACGTCTTTCATTCCAAAATTTCTAGAGCACTTCACTTCTAATGGCATTCCACAAAGCCATTGAGCAACCGATCATGTCGTCCAAAAATGCATGTTTCCTTTTAACTTGGTGATCTAGCATAAGAATCTTATAGAGACATTTTCAAATCAAGATTCCCTTAGGATAGGAGAAGAACTGGTGACCTAGGTCTTCCTTGCCACTCACACATCTCGTACAACATGGAGGAGCACCACAAATTTTACTATTTTTGACATTTTTCTAGATCCTTCAATGTAGAATCTACCATGTGAGGACCATTTTCATGCTCGCATTAAGCGAGTGCCACAAAATTTTGAATAAAATCCCATCTTAACTAGGTCCGATCTAAGCATGACATCTTGTTTAAAGAAATGAAAACCTAGATTTCTTTTGATTGTTGAAATATCTTCCATCTTGTTGCCATTATACCAGTTGAATCCCTTCGAGTGGGTGGGTGGGGAGGAGGATACATATATACATACATGCACACACACACTAGGTTTTCATTATTATATTATTCAATTATTTATGAATATTTATGGAATTTTGAGGATGACCCCTGATTATTTGAGCAAATTATTTGCTTCCACATCATCATAATTTTTGCATGTCGATTTGGATATTTTTCAATAAAAAATCTTTCAATTGAAATGCTTTTGATCTATAATATTTTAGATTGAATATGTTTTAGATCGAAAATATTCTAGATTGAAAATGTATTTTAAATAAAAAATATTCTACATGGATATAATTTTAGATAGAAAGAAATTAGATTGAAAATATTTTAGATAGAGAACATTTTAGCTTGCATTTTTTCATCTAAAATTCTTTGGGATTTAGCATGATCAAATTGATCATTCACATCTAACATTCCTATCATTTTTAACTCTGTAAAAAATTTAGTACTAGCAACATGTATCAAATAATATAATAACGCTTGAATCAATAATCATGTGATATCATCACAACACTCCACATCATAAGATTTGAAATAAAATCCACATAATATCACTCATCTTAACTTTTGAATTAAAATTCAATCAAAATCCATAACATTCAAATTAAAATCCATATAATCTCATTGTGCATCTTAACTTTTGAAATCCACACCATCACTACTATATCAATCCATATCATAGTATCTAAATTAAAATTAAATTGACATCATCTACATCATAACATGCATCTTAACTTTTGAAATGCTCATAGTATTTGAATTAAAATTGAACCAACATTATCTACATCATAACATTTGAATTAAATTCCACATCATATCATTGCACATCTTAACTTTTGAAATCCACACCATCAATGTTATATTCATCCATATGATAATATTTGAATTGAAATTCATTAAATATCATAATATTCAAGTTACAATCCATAACATATGATTCCATATCTTAACTTTTGAAATCCACATCATCATTACACATTAAAGCCCACATCATCACTACACGTCTCACCTTAAAACCCACTTAAAGTAACAATTACATAACATTGACATAATATTTAAATTTGAAACTATAATAAATAAAGATGTTTGATTGACAAATATGGTGAAAACATAGAACAAGGTAAAAACTTTAATAAATAAAGATGTTTGATTAACACATATGGTAAAAACTATCTCAAAGAATAAGGTAAAACCATAGAACATGTTTTATAAGAGCACATTGTATATCTTGAAAAGAGGAAGAAATTAAAATTCACCAAAGACCAAATGGGCACAAATTTTGAGGCCTATCACTTTTTATAATTTTCATATGAACATCCTCTCTCTTCCAAATCTGATATATTCATGTAAGGTGCATTTTAAATGAAGCTCCATGGCCATTTAAGCACATCTAATTAAAATCCTTATAGGGCCCATTTTTTGTTGTTTTTCACCCTAATGTACCTTGATGAGTCATGTGAGCATATATTTATGCACCTCATGATACCCATAATTGATGCCAAACCTTCCTAAGTGGTATCCATATAGATTATGCCATCTAAAATAGCTAGCCATAGGTGTCAATTGACTATTTTGCCTTCTACTTACTAAGAGTGTGACTCCATGTGGGTATTCCTATCAAGACCCCATATTCTTTAACACTAAGATACTTTCCTTGAACATTCCTTACCATCATTAACTAAAGAGTAAGTTTACCCATTCCTTGGGCTCCTATCTCATGTGCCTCCTAAAGATGTATGAGACTTTAGTGAATATTCAAGAAACTTCTCTCATGTGAGAAGGAAATAAAACCTCATATCAATCAAAGATTACATTCGATATCAATTGATATCCCATAAATATAGTTTTAAATTGCCTTTATAGTGCACGTAATCGTATTCTTATGGAGTATAGAAAATTTTTAACCCCATATCTTATATTTAAAATACTAATCTTTATCTTTAAAATACTAATCTTTATTTTAATAAATTTGTATGCTACTCTTGAAATTCGATGAATCGCATAAAATTTAGCATACCATTAATAACATTGCAATGAAGAATGGAAGTGAGTATGCATGTTCTTCCTTTCTTTGAATGAAGATGTGAAAACCTTCATAAATGCTTAAATAAAGAGAATTCAAACATTCCTACCATTCATCTTCCTATGCATGCATATGCACTAAATTATGCATCATGCAACCAAAAAAAATAAGAGAAAGTGGAAAGTGGATTCAATTATTCAATGGCTCTTCCATGTCACAAGAGAAGCTTTTCCTCGATTCCTCCAACTTGGCATGGGCTTTGATGCCTTAAAATGCACTTACATTTGCTTTATATATCCTCTTTCTCTCTCATAAACAAACGTGGTGTTTCTCCTCACAATCGAGCATCATTAAAATGCTACAAAACCATCAACAAATGCTAAATTTATATATACAAGAGTTCTTGATGCATTGACGTATGCTAAATATACAAAATTTCAAAGTTAAGTAGGTTTATCCTACTTCTAGAAGCTAAACATGATACCTCTAATGATTTTAAACTTTTGAAAGCTTCAGCCTTTACAGAATATTCAAAATGCTACAAAAATTCAAATATTCATGAAATCTAACTTTTGCATATATGTGGACTACTCTTGCTTTTTGAAATGAGCCATCATACATTGAAAATGGACATGGATGAGAGAAATATGGTCAAAAAGGTATCAGCATGTCTACATCTAATCTCTAAGAGAGAGGGGTGAGTGAAAGTGATGGAAGAGGTACTTAAGAGAGCTCAAATCTCCATCTATTATACATTTTCTCAAAAAATTGTATATCCTCATGCAATTCCATACAACATACTTCATGTATGCATGATTCCTCCCACCAGTCCATGGTCAAATTTAACTCCTAGAATTTGGAAAATATGTAGGAAGAGGGCCTTATAGAAGCCATATTTTATCATTCTCTGCAGTCCATGGCACTGAAATATTGTCAATGAAAATATGTATGCCATGCTCCCCAAAGTAAGAATCCTCTCAAGAAAATCCCTCCGGAATGCCTCTATCTCCTTCTCCAAAATTGGACATTTAAAACAAGTGAATTAACACTTAATACATAGAATGAAGCTTTTGATGTTGCTCCTCTCTCTCTTCTTGCATGCAAAGCAACTTCAAAGGGCTCTTTATATCTCACATATGAGGCATATCTGGGTTGCACACTACATCTATAGCACCTATGCCCCATACTTCATTCATAAGAAGAGCAACAGAGAGTGCCGTAAGGAATTGGTGCCTCCTCTTTCATACATGTAGTCTCATGTATGGCGCCCACTATATGATATGACTCCAAATGTGAAGTCAAGTAACATTCTTTTAGATGAAGCTCGTCATGGCTAGAACCTACACACAAAGGAAGTCCTTCCAATTTCCTCCCAACTATGTCCAAAGACTCTTGCATGAGGCTCGAATGAGATCTCCCTCAATACTTCTACTTTAGATTAGCAAGTGCTCCTCAAGGAGTCAATAGCCAATCCATGCCACCTCACCAAAGCGGTGTTCCCACCACCTCATATAATGTGACACAAAGATGTACAGAGCTCACCTCTAGTCAAACTTTCCAATTGTTATGCATGCAAATGGGCTATAGGATTATTATAAATCAATGTTGGGATTGGATTCTTGTCAAGCTTGATAGTAAGCTCCAATATGATAAGGGTATGCAACTAAATGTGGTAGGCAAAGTAGTGGTTATGAACACATTTCTCATCTCCTCCATTAACTACTTCTTAGCCTATTGAAGACCTGGCAATAACAAAGTAATGAAGGTGGAGAGGGCCCATAGAAGCATCCTTTGAAATTGGGGGTTGCCTAGGATTAAATGGGAGATGTGCTAGTCCCAATGACATTGGGGATCTAGACATTCTAAATGTGGAGGCATTTGCCAACAAGCTAGTGACCAAGTGGATGGTCAAAGCCTAGTGTAGTGACAAAGAATCTTGGGCTAAGTTTATCTTCATGAATTGTCACAACCTTTCCATCTTTTGCATCTCCAAATGGAAAGGCCTCGATCAATTCATCCTCCTATTTTCCTTGCATTTAGTTGTCCCCAAGGGATTGGATCTAATCTACTCTTTTTGCTACGGATGGAATAAGACGAAGTCCTTATGTTTTGTTACTTTCAACTAGAAATGGATTGCAAGCATCAAGTAACATGATTCTATTTGGTTTGCATTTATTGATAATGGGGGTGTTGAGAAAGAAAACATCCATAGGGCAAAGAGGTTGTGGTTTAGAAGTGAAAGTGCCTCTAAAACCAAGATAAAAAACAATGGATTAGATTCAAGGACACAAATCCTAGCCACAAAGTGGAGTGAAGATTTTGTTGCCTTTCAAACCGCAAAACCTATTATTTGGGCACCTGAAAAATCCACCTTCTTCTTGGGTAGCATTCCCCTCTTTTAAAAGGTTTGAAATGAAATAATGAAAAAAAATAGGACATTCTAAAAACTAAAGGAAATTTGGCCAATCACCAATACTTAAACAAGAAGTGATGCATCAATTAGTCATGGATGGGAGTTCAAGTTCAAGCATCTATGGCATCCACTTATAGAGAACAAGAAAGTAAATCTCATGTGGCATATTCATCAAAGAGGGATTTGGACCAATGTCAAATCTAGTAAAATTTGTAGCACCTTTCCATGGTATAAAGGATGTTTAAGTAGCAGGAAGACTTTAGTCATCTTTTCTTTGCATGTCCTAAGAGCATAGTGATCTAGCAACACCCCAATAAATTTCTTTTGCTAGCTCTTCAAATCAAGTGGAAGTAGGCTTTGCTCAATGAAGTTATAGACTACTCACGACTCTTCTAAACACCATTACCAACAAAGTCTTATGGAAATTTTGAAAAGAAAGATGCATGACAAACTTCAATAAGCCTCCCAAAGAGTGGTCTGTAAAGAAATCATAAGATAACCTAAGTAAAAGGATTAGAAATTGTAAAAGCTCTCCACATTTTAAGCATCACAAGATGTTTGTAGAAAACAAGCTAAAAAATAAGCAAATCACTCATGGTGGGGAGGGGGACAAAAAGCTCAGCTTTTTATCTCTCTAATTTTCCTATACTTATATCATTTTTTATTAATTGAAGCATCTTTTATAAACAACATTATATAGCCTCAATTGTGCTTGCATGAGAATGAAAGCGACCTTGGACAAAAGGGTAGAGCATGATATTCTCAACACTTTCCTCACATTTTCCATACATTGACTCTGAGTCTTGGTTTGTCTACTCTTGTAACCCCTCTTAGCATTCTCAACAATAAATACATATTGAGTGCCTTTGAATATGTACAAAATCTCTTTTTTTGAACTAGAAGTCAAAAATTTTTCGTATAACCAAAACAAGTTTGGAAAATTCAAGGACGAGGTCAAATACTAAATAACTTTCTATCTGTAACTCCTCTTAGCATTCTCAACAATAAATACATATTGAGTGCCTTTGAATATATACAAAATCTCTCTTTTTGAACAGGTCATCTTTTTCATACAACCAAAAAAAGTTTGGAAAAGTCAAGGACGAGGTCAAAAACTAAATAACTTTCTATCTGTAAACTCTCTTAGCATTCTCAACAATAAATGCATATGAGTGCCTTTGAATATGTAAAAAATCTCCATAAACTTGTGAATTGCTAGTTGGAATTTATGTGAATCTTCTATGATATTACATGATCCAATAATCAATCATTCACTAATTCAGTATTTATAATTCCGGACCCTAAAGCTAGATGAACTATTATACAATAGTACTAAAATTAGATGCACTATTTACAATCCCCTACTTGAAACTCTTGAAATCTAACTCTATCTCCTAGCAATATTTTTACATAGCAGTAATGATTTCTTAAAAAGCCAAAAATTTACTCAGTTAACGTGTTTTTATATTCATAATTTTAAGTTGGGTTATCTAAATAACAAGTCAATCGTAGACAAGTGCATATGCACTGCCATGCACAAAATATGCTAAATACGGGAAAAAGTTACGTGAATAAACGAATGTGAAGAATTCTTTGCAAGAACATTCCTACGACATGCAAGCTTTCGAAACATACTCACCAAGACTTTCAAACCTCTAGCATAAATTAAACTCACTGTATGATTTCAGCATTTGATAATTCAAATTTTCGTCATCTCAATGATTACCACTGTATCTTGGGGTACATTTTCAATTATTCAGATGTTATTCATCATCGACCTTAAACGCATCACGAAATCTTATAACATGAAAATAAGTTCATTATAATCATGTTGTAGATCAAAACATCAACTGGTCGACAAGTGCATACCAATTTAACATTTGCCAATGATCAAGACAAGAATGTCGAAAGTTACATTCAACAAGAAAAAAAACAGTTATTATCACTAGACGAGACAATGTATTCAAACTATAATATAGAGAAACAGTCAAATTTCAATAGATGGCACACTCAGCCACTCAAGTAACTTTAGATAAAGATAATTAGGCCAGCTCAAATCTCACTCGTGCAAACATCAAAAATAAGTCTAGTGTCGCCAACGATGCAAGATATCTCTTGGCAATCTCAGCATCTAGTCTGCATTGGGGGTTTAGAGCTGCTGCTCTGTAAATAATCATTTCTCCTTTGCACGAATAGCAGCAAGATAGGTTTAAAATGAAACCCTAAAACAACCCGTACTAATAATCCGCAAAATGAAAGTCGTATGCAACATACGCATACCAAGACTCATTGGCCACGTATTCATCGCTCAGATTAAAAGGAGACAAACTCAGGCTACAATCTTAAAAGGTTGACATCCGACATCTCAAGACAGAGAAATTAACAGCATATTTCGAGACAATAGTTTCATGAGCATTCGCAGAAAATCAACATTTGCGTGTGGCAAGGCATTCTAAACAATGTCAGGTTTGTATGATGCTGTAATTAAGCAATCCTGCATAAAATAGGCACGCTGATAAATTAAAATACTAGTGGTGTACAAATACACCGTTCAGATGAAATAGATTCAGTCTTGACTCTGCAAACCTACGCACGCTCGCCTCTGATACGCCGTGCGAGCTGAATATCCTTTGGCATAATCGTGACACGCTTCGCGTGGATTGCGCAGAGATTAGTGTCCTCAAACAGACCAACAAGATAGGCCTCGGACGCCTCCTGTAACGCAAGGACAGCAGAACTCTGGAAACGAAGGTCAGTCTTAAAATCCTGCGCGATCTCCCTAACAAGTCTCTGGAACGGCAGCTTGCGAATAAGAAGCTCAGTGCTCTTCTGATACTTACGGATCTCCCTGAGAGCAACGGTTCCAGGCCTGAAACGGTGTGGCTTCTTTACGCCACCAGTGGCAGGGGCAGACTTGCGGGCAGCCTTAGTTGCCAGCTGCTTGCGAGGGGCCTTGCCCCCAGTAGACTTCCGAGCCGTCTGCTTGGTACGAGCCATCTCTACTATCCACTGATGATTGTAAGCAAAAGAAACTCAACTACACGGCAAATGATGATCCGAATTTTGCTACTCCGACTTTTAAATCTTCGCATTCCCGCCTGCGAGAATCCCACGGCTTTCATCGGTTCACGAAACCTCAATCTAACGGCTCGCGCTGTGATTCTCAATCTTGCCTTTCATTGGTGAACTCCGGATTGACGAACTCTTTCTTTATTTTGTTCAAAGATTGGACAAGCTCATCCATCCAACCTCCTAAGTTATTCAAGCAATCTCAAAGAAATAGTATATACCTTTACCAGTAAAGGAACTCGAGCCATTGGATATGGAGTTCGGCTTATCGCCACCCTTGTTTCAAGAACTTCCATGCAACATGAATTTATTATAAGGAGGTCATCAAAGTGGTGGGATTTAGAGGTCTCACAATGAAAATAATATATGATGCTCTTCCATTCAGGGCGAATGTGATGGGATTCAAAGGGCTCACAATGAAAATAATCTATGAGGCTCTTCCTTTCAGGGCTAATGTGATGAGAGAGCAATTTCCACCCATCTAAACTTGCCTTTTTAAATTCATCACTCTCTAGTGTTGGTCGCTCAAGCTTCATAGTTCTTTCATAAAATTCATAGGGCATGTGAGTGTATATAGGGAGGCCCACTCTTGTGAATCTTATTTCTTTTGTAGGGAAACACAAGGTTTGTTGGAGCTTGAGGTCTACGGTAGCACACGAACAGCACAAGGAAGAAGTAGTAGCTTGAGCACAACACAATATAGAATGTATTACCAATTGCATGTACAAAGACAAGTGACATGCTAGGGTTATAGACATATACAAGATGGGGTAAAAACCTCTTAAAGAGGAAAAAAAGTGTCCATAAGTGTGTTCACACACATCATTAACGAAATCCCCGCATAATAATGCAATGAACAAGGAGATGGCACTCATGTATAAAGAAGTGTCAGGCTATGTGGAAAGAGATCAATCCTCAAAAGGAAGTAAGCCCAAAGCTTTTTGAAAAGCTACAAACATCTCCTTAGGTAGAGCCTTTGTGCAAAGCTCTATAACATTATCATTTGTATGCACATGAACCAGATTGATCTCTCTAATAGAGAACCTCTCCTTGACATAATGACATTGCACCTCGATGTGCTTTGTGTGAGCATGGAACAAAGGGTTCCTCACAACTACCAATGCACTTTGGCTATTAGTTGTTGATATATTTAGGTAGTGATGTGTGTGAACACACTAGGACCGTTGGGGCACTTTTTTCCCTCTTTAAGGGTTTTTTTTCCCCGGCATGTATATATGCCTATTGCCCTAACAGGTTACTAATCTTTGTACATTCTAGTGGTAATTCATTCAGTATTGTTTGTTGTGCTCCAAGCTTCTTCTTCTTCTTCTTCTTCTTCTTCCTTGTGTTGTTTGTGTGCTTCCATAGATGTCTAACTCCAACAATTGGTATCAGAGCAGGTCGTCGTTTCATCTAGGGTATCATCATCACCTCTCCGGTCACAGTCTTAGAATCGCACGAAATTCGGTGAGCATACTCAGGGTGATTAAGAGATCAAAAGAGCTTTGTTGTGTGGTGCCAAAATCACGATCTAAGCTTGTTTTGGCTCTAAACACACTATCCTATAACTTATGCAGGTTATTTTGTCTTTTTGTGGCAAAGATATATAGGTTTTGGTTCGTTAGTATAAGCATCTCAAAGTCTGCTATAGGTTTAGAAGACCTTGTCAGGGTAGTTCTGTTCAACTTTTTCAAATACAGTCATTTTTCTGCATCATGGTATTTTAGTCAATGGCCATGGTTAAAAGCAGTGATGTATCGGAATTACCCATTATGGGCTTATATGATGCATCATGTATTAGTCGCAAAAGGACTCTGGAACATTGTGTAGGGTGTTGAAAAATGTCCTACTACACCTGCAAATACAAGTATTGAAGCTGATGTAGATGGCGTCAAAGATGGTGATATTCTGCAGATTCCTGTTCATGCTGCGATTTTTGCTACATCTACTACATAGCTAATTTGTTGGCATGGTAGAGATGCTCAGGCACATGCATTGATAGCCTTGTTTGTCAAACGTGCCATTACTCCTCGTATTCGCTCTTATAGAACAGCTAACAATGCTTGGGATACACTTACCACATTGTACCAGGCTAGGAATGAGGCTCGTGTTGCTTACCTCTGAAAACAATTACAGAGTGAGCATATGAATTAAGGTGCTTCTATGGACAATTTTCTAACAAAGATCGAAGATTTGAAGGACCAATTAATTTTTGTCATTAAGTCTTACCTGATAGTTCACTTATGTAGACTTTTCTGAATGGTCTTCCCGATTCATACTAGAGTTATCCTTGTACTCTTTGTTTGATGATGAAAGGCAATCCAAATGCCTTATCATTTGAGGAGTTAGTCTTTCTTCTATTGCAGGAAGACCAATCTAGGCAGAATGGGTCCATTATGCATGTTGTAGATCAAGCTTTCTTGTCTAGTCAGAAGGGCAAAGGTAGATAGAGCTCTTCTACTAGTAAGCAAAAATCTCCTAATTGTACACAATCAAAGAAGGATGACAGAGATGATAAGAAAACAGAAAAGCGGAAATTGTTTTGCAAGTACTATAAAGCAAATGATCATGTCATAAAGAATTGTCCAAAACTGGTTGCAAAAGAGGCAAAGAAAAAGGAGGTTAGAATGGTTGTTGCAGAGGCCTCTACACCAAAAATAGAGTACACTACTAATCTTGTAGACTCAAATGTTTGGTACTTTGATAGTGGGGCAACCAAACATATTACCTCACAGGCCAGTTTCTTCACTTCACGTAAGCCGGCCCCTACAGAGAATATTGTCACATGTGCCAACAACTCCTCTTATCTTGTCATGGGAGTTGGTAAGATCATTCTGACTATCGTTGATGGTAGTTCTTTTGCATTGTCGGATGCATTATTTGTGACAGGGATCAAGAAGAATTTGTTATCAATTTTAGCTTTAGTGAATATTGGCTTGGTTGTGAAACTTGTTGATGATAGATGTACAGTTCATGATCTTTCAAATGGCGATCTGATTACTATTTTTCGCATTTTATGTCGTGGGCTTTACAAGTTCATAAACTATGAAAAATCTTTGAATGATTCAACATGTGCAGTACATGATTCTCAGGCTATGTCAGATGCAAAGCTTTGGCATGCACGCTTTGGTCATTTGAATTTTGCTAGTTTGCTATGCCTGTAGAAATTTGATATGGTGTCCTCTTTGCCCAAACTTGAGGCACCCGGTAAACATGTTTGTGAAGGCTATATTTTGGGCAAAATGCAAGGTTCCTCATTTCCAAAATATGGCTCAGTTCGAGCTGCTCAGAAATTGTGGCTTGTTCACAGTGATGTATGTGGTCATATGTAGACAACCTCTTTTGGAAACTATCTTTACTTCATGATTTTCATTGATGATTTTTCTAGGCATGCATGGGTATATCCACTCAAAGCAAAGTCCTAAGTGTCTATGTGCTTCAAGCAGTTTTTGGTTTTGGCTGAGAATCTATCATCATGTAAAATGGGCACTCTCCATTTTGATCGAGTGGGCAGATATATGTCTTCTGAATTAAATGCATTTGTGGTTGAATGTGGCATAAAACATCAGTGTACACTACCATATACACCTCAATAGAATGGAGTTGCTAAAAGGAAGAACAGGTCACTCATGGAGATGGCAAGGTTTATGATCAAGAGTAAGGCTTTACCACATAGTTTCTGGCTTGAGGTTGTTATGTGTGAAGCATATGTACTTAACAGGTGTCCCACTAAAGTGCTGCAGTCTCACTCCATATGAGGCTTGGCATGGTCGTAAGCCATATGTTGCTCACCTGCGTGTTTTTGGTTTTGTGGCATATGCATTAGTGCTTGAATAACATCAGAGGAAATTGGATGATAAAGTAGTGAAATGTATTTTTGTTGGGTACAATTTTGAAAGCAAAGGCTATCATCTATATCATCCACAAACTAAATGCATTCTGATTAGCCGTGATGTTTTTTTTGTGGAGGATGTTATTCAACCATTACTTTCATGTACTAAGAAGACATCATTTAGCTCCAAAGACTCGTTCAGGCTCTTATAGTCCCTCTTTTGCATCAGATTGCTATGCTATGGTTGCCTTTAGTCTCTGTGATGAGACTGGGCCTATTTCATTTGATGAAGCACAAAATCCTGAACATTGGATGGCTGCAATGCAATCTGAATATGATGCTATCATGAAAAATGATAATTGGTCTTTATGTGACTTGCCTTATGGAAAGAAGGCCATTGGCACTAAGTGGGTATACAAGCTGAAGTGTAAACCTAATGGAACTGTTGACATGTATAAGGCTATGCTTGTTGTAAAGGGTTATGTGTAGGAAAAAGGCATTGATTTTGATGAGACCTTTGCATCTACATGCCGAATGACTATTGTTCATAGCATTTGCGCACTTGCAACTCATCATGGTTGGAATGTTACATCAGTTGGACATTAAAACTACATTTCTAAATGGTGGCTTGCATGAGGAAGTGTATGTTTTTCAGCCACGTGGCTTGGTGTAGAAAGGGCATGAAAACCAGGTGTGCAAGTTAAAGAAGGTATTATGTGGTTTAAAGCAAGCACCACGTGCTTGGTATGAAAATATACATGCCTATCTGATTGCATATGGTTTTGAGAACAATTGAACTGAGAGCACCTTATATGTTAAGTGTGCTAATGATGTGCTTCTGATCATTGTTGTGTATGTTGATGACATGCTACTCATTGGCCCTCACGAGAAGCATATTTTTTATTTCAAGGTTGATTTGCATGCCTCATTTGAGATCTTTGATTTGGAGCATTTGCATCATTATTTGGGCATTTAGTTTATGCAAGTTGATGGGAGAATAGATTTGTGGCAAACAAAATATATTGACACATTATTACAATGTTTTGGCCTTGAAGACTGCAAACCTATTGCCACTCTTATGGAGAGAGGTTTACGATTGAGTCTTCATGATGTTGGAGATGCATTTGATGTTGTTCTCTATCAGCAGGTTGTTGGATGCTTGATTTACTTATGCATTATTTGGCCAGATATTCAGTTTGTTGTCTCACAGATGAGCATGTTTATGCATTGCCTAGGATTCAAGCATTGGTAGGCAGCTAAGCGTGTCTTTTGCTACTTGAGTGGTACCCAGCTACTTGGATTGTTTTATCCCAAGGGGGATCACTACCACCAAATTTACATGCTTTTTCTGACTTTGACTTGGCTGGTTGCTATGACATTCGTGTGTCCACTAGTAGCTTTTGCTTCATGCTTGGTAGCTCATGTATATCTTGGTTTAGCAAGAAGCAACCTCCGGTGGCCACTTCGAGTTGTGAGGCTGAGTATGGGTAGCTTTCATGGTGATTGTTGAGTGTGTGTGGCTCAGATGCCTTATGGTTGATTTGGGTGTTGGTTAATCTTCAGCCACCACCATCTTCACTGATAGACAGAGTACATTGGCAGTTGTGAGGAACCCTGTGTTCCATGCGCACACTAAGCACATTGAGATGCATTATCATTATGTCAAGGAGAGGTTCTTTGCTGCAGAGGTCAGCTTGGCATATGTGCCCACATAGGAGAACATTGTAGAGCTTTTCATGAAGGCTCTTCCTAGGGAGAAGTTTGAACCTTTTCGCAAAGATTTGGGCTTACTTACTTTTATGGATTGATTCCACATAGCTTGGCACTTCCTTATACACGAGTGTGAGCTCTTGTTCACCACATCACTCCTAGGGGGGATTTATTGATATATTTAGGTAGTGATGTGTGTGAGCACACTAGGACTGTCGGGGCACCTTTTTCCCTCTTTAGGAGGTTTTTTCCCCCCAGTTTGTATATACGCCTATCACCCTAATGAGTTACTAATACTTGTACATTCTAATGGTAATTCATTCAGTGTTGTGTGTTGTGCTCCAAGCTTCTTCTTCTTCCTTGTGATGTTTGTGTTCTTCTGCAAACATCGAACTCCAACATTAATGAAGACGCTGGTGGCAAAACCTTGACCAACTCCCAAATCAGCCAAAAGGCACATGAGCCACACACACTCAACAATCGCTATGAAATTTGCCCTTCAGTCAACCTCACAACTAGAAGTGACCATAGTAGGCTGTTTCTTCCTCAACCAAGATATGCATGAGCTAACAAGCATGAAGAAAAAACCATTGGGGGGCACACGAGTGTCATAGCAACCAGCCTATTTTGAGTTAGAAAAATCATGCAAATCTTGCAATAATGATCCCCCTTGGGATAAAACAATCCAAGTAGTCATTACCACTCAAGTAGCAAAACATGCACTTAATTGGCTGCCAATGTTTCACACTTGGGCAATGCATAAACTTGCTCATATGAGAGACAACAAACTGAACATCATGTGGAGTTATTGTTACCAATTATGGAATATGTCGAATTTTGGAATTTTGGAGTTTAAGTTATTGAGTTATTAATAAGTTTCAGTGTTTTGATATAGTAGTTGAAGGTTTGTGAGGGTGTGAATGGGCATGGGGTTAGTTTGTAAATAAACCACATAAAGGGTTCTTTCTAGAAGAAGTAGTAAAAATAGTGGTTAGGATAAGGATCGATGTAGATCAAAATTTATGTAAATAAAAGCAAGGGCTCTCCATAAAAGTGAGCAACATTTTACTTTCATGCTTGCTTTTCAAAGCCACACCCTCATTGTCATCTCTATTTTTGATGTAATAGCAAATCCTATAAATACATGCACTCTGTAGACCTGTCGAACAGAGTGCGTAAGGGGAGATTGTATCCAATCTTGCGTATTGTATCTCTCTTTGCATCTCTATTTCTTGTGTGTTTTCAAGATATGTATTCTCTCTATGAGCATATATTTAAGGTCCAATGTTGTTTGTTTTTGGTATCCAATCTCTATTTCCAATTCCGATTTTTATCTTTGTCTCTGTTTCAATTTCAATTTTAGTTTTCATTTTTGGCTCTAGTTCTAGTCTCTATTTTTTGTTTCTGTTTGAGTTCTTGAACCTGATCCTATGTTTAGTCCTAAGTTTACACCTACATCTACTCTTTCGGCCACACCTACATCTACTCCTTCAACTCCACCTATGTCTACTCCTTCGGCTACACCTACATCTACTCCTTCGGCTACACCTATGTCTACTCCTTCAGCTACACCTGCATCTACACTTATGTCTACTCCTTTGGCCACATCTATGTCTACCCCTTTGGCTACACTTATGTCTATTCCTTTGGATTACTCCTCAACTACACCTATGTCTACTCCTTTGGCTTACTCTAAGGCATAGACTAAGGCATAGAGCTCTGGCATAACTTTGGCATCTTTGGCTTCCCTCGCTCACATGGATCCCTTGGTGAATGTTGGCTATGCATGAATACCTTTTAAGGAGTGCCAATAATGAGCTTTTTATCTACCAATGAGAGAGGATTTGAACCCACAACCTCACTTTCATAGGTCTTGTTTTACCACTACACCACTCCCTTGTGTTGTCACTCTACTCCTTTTTTCTTATATTTAACACAACTTGCATCTCTCTTACTTTTTCAATTCCCAAGAACCACCCTTCCCTTTTCCATCTAAATATAAGAAATCTCAAAATTGTTTTCACATATCTAGCAAGGGGGTTTCTTCTTCTACATACGCATGGACCCTACAAATACCATGGAGGACTTTGGTGAATCACATCTACCTGAGGTACTGTTTGAGCAATAGTTGGAGCTTCTATGGCACAAACTTTGAGGCGCCCAACATAGCATCCAACAATTAGAGGAAATACTTCAAAAGATGCATTCTAAAGAGGATAAACTTGCAAGGTGATGAAGGCTATTCTCTATGCTCAAGCTTATTGCACGCATTCCAAGATTGGTGTTAAAAATTATCAATTTTTATGGTTTGATGGACAAAAGGATGGGCCACTTGTTCTATAGTGATTATCATAGTTTGATGATTTTCTATTCTGATGAAACATATTCTGAAAGTAATAAAGTAAAGCTTGCTACTAACTACTTAGTAGGGAAGGGTCAGCTTTGGTGTAATCTTTTACCTCATAGTGTAAATCATATGGCAACATGGAAGACCTTTCAAGAGAACGTTAAGGAGTCTTTTCTTCCCCTACAGTTCCACCTACATGTTTGATGTTTGTGGACCACATAGGATGATACTTTTACAACTTACATGGATTGATTCTTGCAATACCTAGTATTTCTTTGGATGCTTGAAGGTGTACCTAAAGTTACCATGAAGAGGAAGTATGATGACATTTTGGAGAAGTAGATCCAAGCTAAACTTCACTCAGTCCGACCTACCACACTTAACGAAGTTATTTCCTTTGCTCATGATGTAGAGAAAGAATTTCAATTGATTATCAAGTCAAATCATTTGCAACAAACAACATCAACAATAACCTTTTAAGAAGAAAAATTTCCTTTGATCAAACTTTTATTTCTTTTTTTAATCATGTACTTTTCTATAGTAGGAATAAAATCCATACATGGGATGCATTTACAAGTAGGATTTAATATGTAAAAATGTATTTTAGTTACTTTCCATATATTTAAATATTTAGTGCATATCATATTTAGTAAATGAATTCATGTCGGACCAAACAAAACTCAACGTAATTATAGAATGATTTGTATACCTGTCAGTGAATGATGTACATTCTTTTATTGGGTTAATTAATTTCTATAGGTAGTTTTTTTTTCCTATTTAGTAATTCTCTTACTTTATTACATAATCGTAATAGATCCATAATCACAATAATTTTCACTCCTCCATGATACATTTCCATGCATGTGTTTTTACTTGGAACATGGTAATGTTGTTCAATGATGGGACATGTGATTGGCCATCCATGTTTATTTTATTTATATCAACTAAGATCAATTGATTTTTCAAGTGAGAGGCATGTTATCAAATATGGAATAGGTTGAATTTTGGATTTTAAACTATTAAATTATTGATGTGTTTTGGTGTTTTGATATAGTAGCTTAAGGTTCATGAGGGGATGAATTGATGTGGACATTTTGAATGTGTTGGGACATGAATAATAGGACTTGTATAGTTTGTAAATAAAGACCCATGTAAAGGGTTCTTTCTAGAAAAAGTAATAAAAATAGTGGTTAGCATAAGGTTCATTGTAGATTGCAATTTATGTAAATAAAAGCAAAGGCTCTTCATAAAAGAGAGAGAAACTTTTTACTTTCATGCTTGCTTTTTGAAGTTTCCCTCATTGTAATCTCTATTTTTTATGTAATACTAAATCCTATAAATACATGCACTCTATAGACCCGTCAAACATAATGTGTGGGGGGAGATTGCACCAAATCTTGTGTACTATCTCATCTATTTGCATCTCTATTTTCCTTGTGTTTTCAAGATCTGTATTCTCTATGTGAGCACATATTTAATATCCTTGCAACAATTATGCATAAGTAAATCAAACATCCAACAACCTATTGATAAAGAATAACATGCATCTCTAGCACCATGAAGACTCAATCATAAACCAATTTCCATGGGAGTGGCAATAGGTTTGCAATCTTTAGGGCCAAAATGTTGCAATAATGTGTCAATGTATTTTGTTTGACAAAAGTCTATTCCCCCCATTAGCTTGCATAAATTGAATGCCCAAATAATAATGCAAACACCCCAAATGAGTACATCATCTGCACACTTAACATTTGAGGCGCTCTCAATTGGACTGTTCTCAAAACCATGTGCTAGCAAATAAGCATGTAGCTTCTTATACCAAGCATGTCTGCTTGCTTCAAACCATATAATGTCTTTTTCAACCTACACACTTTGTTTTCATGCCCTTTTTGCATAAAACCATAGGGTTGAAATACATATTTTTCTTCATGTAAATCACCAATCAAAAAATGTAGTTTTAATATCCAATTGATATACATTCTGATGATGAATTGCAAGTGCACAAATTCTATGAACGGTGGTCAATCGACATGTGGGAACAAAGGTCTCATAAAAAACAACGCCTTTCTCTTGGGCATAACATTTTGCAACAAGCCTAGCTTTATACATGTCAACTATTCCATTACACTTATGTTTTAGTATATCCATTTCGTGCCAATGACCTTTTTGCCTAGAGCCAAATCACATAAAGATCAAGTACCATTCTTCATAATAGCATCATATTCTGATTACATATCAACAACTCCATTTTGTTGAGTGTATACAACATTGTACATTGATTTTTTATCCTATGATAATCCAAAATGCATTAAAACTAGAAGACGTGTATTTTCCCCCTCGATCAGAATAAGGGTGCCTAAGTTACATGCTGATAGATTTTCAAACATAACCAAGAACTATTTAAAGCACATAAACACTTGATACTTTGCTTTCAATGGATAGACCTATGTATGTCTAGAGAAATAATCAATAAAAGTCACGTACATGTGGTTCCCAAATGAAGGTGTGTGCATAGGACCACACACATCACTATGAACAAACTATAATTTATGAGCATCTCGAATTGAACCATCTTTTGGGAAGCAGAAATGTTGTGCTTTGCCCAAAGTATAGCCTTCAAAGACATGTTTACAAGGTTCCTCAAGTTTGGGTAGAGAGGATACCATTTCATACTTCTATAGGCAAAGCAAACTAGGAAAATTCTGATGACCAAAGTGTGCATGCCAAAGCTTTGAATCTTAGATAGCCTGAGAATCTTGAACTACACATGCTAAGTCATTCATAAATTTTTCATAGTATATGAGATTATATAGCCCATGACATAAAATGCCAGAAGCAATAATAACATCTCCATTCAATAGATAATGAATAGTACATTTTTCATCAAGAAATTTGACAATCAAGCCAATCATCTGACAATGTGGGGGAACTACCATCAATAGTAGTTAGAGTGATCTTTCCAACTCCCATTATAGGATAAGAGGATTTTTTAGCACTTGTGATAGTATTTCTTGTAGGGGTAGGCTCCAGTGAAGTGATGAAATTGTGCTCCGAGGTAATATGTTTGATTGGACCACTATCAAAGTACCAAACATCCGAGTCTACTCCACACATAAATTACTCATGTGAAGATGGGTCTTAGCTTAAAACAATAGTAAATGTCCATTTTCCATTGTGAATAAGATTAGTAGACTTTGTTTTAGGTGTAGATGTTTCTATAAAAACCATTCCAACCCCTTTCTTCTTTACCTCCTTTGCATCAAATTTAGGACAACTCCTTATGACACGATTATTTCCCTTATAGTACGTGCAAAATTGTTTTTGCTTTTTTTTTTCTTCTTGTCATCTTTGTCTTCCTTATTTGATTGTGAAGCATTAACAAACTTTTGCATACTAGTAGATGAACTCCATTTTCCTTTGCCCTTTAACTAGCTAAGAAAGCTTGATCTACAACATGCATAATTGACATGTTCTTCCTAGAACAATCTTCCTATAGTGAACCAGAGACTAACTCCTCAAATGTTAAGCCACTTAGATTTCCATCCATCATCAACCAAAGGGTAGAAGCAAAACTCTTATATGAATTTAGAAGACCATTAAAAGCAGTCTACACAAATGAGCTATCTGGCAAGATTTCATCGACAAAAATCAAATGCTCATTCAAATCTTTTTTCTTTGTCAAAAAACATCCCCTTAGTTCATATGATCACTCTCCAAAGCTTTTTAGAGATAAGCAACATGAGCCTCATTTCTCGTCTAGTACAAAAGAGTATCCTAAGCATCCTTTGATGTCTTGTAAAAGAGAGTGTGAGGGATAATGGCATGTTTGATAGACAAAGCAATGCATGCGCTTAAGCATCCATCCATCCCAACAAAGTTGCTTTGTAGTAGGTGCAACAAGAAATGCAAGTACATGACCAGGAAATTGAACATCATCATCTTCAACACCATTTATATCACCTTCAATGATTTTATTTGTAGGTGTAGTAGGATGTTTTTCAACACCCTACACAATATTCCACAACCCTTTTGCTACTAATACATGATGCATCATATAAACCCACAATGGTTAATTAGTAACATCCAACTTATCCTCACCAACCAACATATACATCATTGCTTTCATCCACGGGCAATGACTCAATACCCTAATGTAGAAATTTGATTGTAACTCAAAAAGTTGAATAGAAACACCCTATTGAGCTATGCTAAACCTATGGCAAACTTTGAGGCACTTGTAATGGCAAACGAAAACATGTATATGTTTGGCACAAAAGGACAAAATTGCCTACACAGTCATTGTGATAGTGCGTTTGGAGGCCAAAATGAGCTCAAATCAAAATTTAGACACCCAACAAAGAAGTTTTGAGCTCCTAATTGCTTCGGGTATGCTCACCAATTTTTGTGTGATTTTGAGATAGTGACTGGAGGGGTGTTAATGATGCCCTATATGAAGCGATGAACTACTCTGATTCCAATTGTTGGAGTTCAAGGTCTACTGAAGCACACGAATAGCATCAGGAAGAAGAAGTATATTGGAGCACAACACAATACAAAATGTATTACCAAGTGAATGCACAAACATGTGTGATCCATTAGGGTTATAGACATTTATACAAGGTAGGGAAAAAGCCTCCGAAACAGGGAAAAAAGTGCCCCTAAGTATTGCAAGTGTGTTCACACACATCACTACCAAAATATATCAACAAGGTTGCTTTACAAAAAGGATTATATTTTGTTCTTTCTAATTCATATTGTGTTCCTTGTGTACCCTTATCTTCCATAGCGCTTCTCCTTTTTTGACATTCCATGGGTGCTTCAAGCAAGTAGTAGTATCCCTAATTACAAATAATTTTGAGGAGCTTTTTTTTTTCCTTCATACTTACTCTCCCCTAGGTCTTCCAAAACTTCTAAATTCAAGGAGCACGAATCAAATGTGTGTCCACGGCCCATGTGCAATAGACCAAAGTGTGATGGAATGTGAAGTTTCAAGGTCTTTAACATCCACTAATTGAAAACAAAAAGCAATGTTATCATGAAACATAATACATCATTTAACATGGAGCGTAAGGAAATTGAGACTTAAAATCTCGACTCCCTAGTGTACTTGATATAAAAGGAAAATAAATAAATATAAAAGTTCATTTTTTCTATAATTGTGAGTCAATAATTCTAAATACTTTCTCACTTTCAAAGTTTTCATCAAATTTTATCCCTTTTTTTCTATCAATTCATGGAAAAAGTATCATTGCAACCTTGTCTACAAGACTCCAAAGGTATTGGCCATATTTTTGCTAAAGAGTCTCTTATGTAGTTAAGAATTTGAAAAAAATGAAATCCTTAATGAGAAAGAGGAGTTTTCTACTCATATGACTCTAAAGCATGGAAAGTCTATTTCTTTTGAGGTTCAAGAAATTGGATTATAGATTTATTTATTGTGTCACCCATGATTATTTTTTGAATTCCTTATATTCCATGGAATCTTCATTCTATTCTTGTTCTTAAAGCTCATGTTTCAAAGTTGGTTGTTTTATTAGATGAAAAGATCAAGATGGGAATTCTCGAGTTTTAAGTTCTCCATATTCAAACTTATGGCTCCAAAGAAGAATGTCTTTTTGTGCTTTATTCAAGATCTTCAACCTATCAAGAAGGTAAAAATTTGAAACATGGTATTAGGGACCTACTATGCACAAGTATATATAAATTTTTGTAGGTAGATCTATCTATTGCATGGGAAATTTTGATTCAAATTATGGTCAACTCTAACTTTTTTTTGAAAGTTGGGATCTCACTACTATGCATAATCATTTAAGACGTGTGGATGTTCACTCTAGCTCAAGAGCAACAAATTTGGTGGCTCATAACACTTTCATGGTGTTTTAAGCTACATATGTAGGAAGTATCTCCTAAATTCAAAAAACAAAAAGAAGAATCTATGATCAAATACTTGAAAGTTGTGCATGAAACTCACCTCCCATCCTTTATATCCTCTTTCACCCAATATAACAATGATCTAGAATGCTCTAGTGTGGACATTTGGCCATCACACACTCATTCCCATTACATTTTAGGTGCCTTAGGATATCCCTTGAGCTAGGGACCTTGCCTATACTTGGCCCTTGTCCCACACACACACACACATGAAGGTCTCTGTAAACCAATGTCTTACACTCTTCTCCCCCTTTTAAAGATCATTGTTCCCAATGATCAATGAGGGAAAGCACTTGCGAGCTAGAGATTTTGATTCCCAAATAGAATCTATAAGCACTAATCCTCTTGAGGCTATTAGATACTCCCAAATGACATGGTTTCTCAATCATTTCTATCTCTAATCTAGTATCATATCTGGAGAATGATTTGTGTTGTCACTTTCTTGCAAAGAAATAATACCCTCTATTAGATTATCCTCCCTGGAAATATCCTTTTTTAAGTTTACTAACATGAAACACTAGATGGACTATTTAATCTAGAGGAAGATCTAATTGGTGAGAAAAAAAAATAAGCTTCTTAATTATCTTCCAAGGTCCACAAATCCTTGGTGAGAGCTTAATGCACTTTCCCGTGGACAATCTAAAAAAGTTGGAGATGTTGGGAGAATCTTGGAAGTAGGGTTGTCAAGTGGTGAAGTTGGTATAGGAAACCAACACAAGACCTACCCTAAATCTTTGGAAATGTAAATTAGAAATTTTAGGCTTGTCATTAGTGCAATAAAACCCAATAGTTACTTTGGAACATCAAGAAGAACAAGCTGATGCAAAATAGATGACTTGTACCTTGACTAGCTCACAAAAACTTTCTAAATTTGGATGGAAGTTATGACTTTAAACACTTAGAGCCGCTAGCATAGTTGCAATTGGAAAAATCCCTCTTAGTGGGGTGTCATACATAGGGTTGGCTTGCTATAATGCATAAAATCCTTAATTTATAACAAACAATGAAGGAGCACTAATCTTAACACTGATTGGATATCATTTCAAATTTTCAAGGTTGTGCAAAAGATGGTCTCGAGACAGTAAAATGAAGATTGCTCACAAACCACTAAACCAAATGCTTTAAATTTTTTTATAAAATAAACTAGATAGTGTAGATTTCTAGTTAGTGCTTAATCATTTGATTGGAGCTATGTAGAGAAAACAACAACCTCTATAAGTTGACTAAGTTTGAGGAAGAAGGTGTAGAGAAATAAAGGAGCAACACAAAGATGGCCAAAATATATGTATAATGCTTGAGTTGTGTTGTAAAATGGTTTTTAAGTATTTGTATAGACTCTTGAAGTGTTCCACGACTTCTACAAGGAGATTTTGAATTTGAATCAGAGCAGGATAGGTGAAGACAATCAATCTACTTTTTCTATAATCTAGGAAAAGGTGAAATCAAATTTGATCTACTTTTGGAGGTTGATTGATTAAAAAAATTACAACCACGTCTAAATCATGATTTTGAGCCTTTACTTTACCCTTTTACAAGTGTAAAGTTCTAGTCTTTTACATTGGTAAATGATCACAAAAGATATTTATAGAAAATACAATAAATGAGCGTACATAAGGAAACTCTTCAATGGATGTTTTTCACATAATCCAAAGATGATGTAGAGTTGATCTTCCCCAAACATAGTGCAAGCTTGATGTTCCATTAGATGCCCCTCAAGCTAAAGTATGCATGAGTCTTCATTCTTTGATACATTGAATACCTACCATAGATTTGAATCTGCAAAGATTTATCCCATCAAGTGACTTTGTCATCATATATGCTATTTGCTTCTCAGTAGGAACAAAATAAATGTCAATTTCCCTTGCCATAAGATTCTCTCTTACAAAGCGGTAATGGACTTCTATTTTCTTCCTTGCATGGAAAATTGGATTTGTAGCTAGATGCATGGAACTTACATTATCTCCAAGTATGTGAGGTTTGGAATTTACAAGTCCGAAATCTGATTACAACTTCTTGAGCCATATTGCTTCTTGATTTGCAATAGTTAGACCTCTATGATCTGCTTCAGTTGGAGACAAAGCAATTGTTGGTTGCTTCTTAGAACTCCAAGAAACCAATAAGTTTTGATACTCTTTAGGATCATCAATCTGCTCACGTTCATAAAAACTTAGTTTATGGCTCAATTCCCAAGGTGTACTTGCAAGCTTGGTGTTCTCCATTCTGAACTTAAGAATTAAGTCTTAAATGTATCTTATATGAGTTAGATACATCCCTTCATCTGTATAAATCACTTGCATACCTAGGAAACATGTGAGCTCACCTAAGTCACTAATTTTGAACTCCTCTTGCATGTGTTTCTTGATCCTTTAAATGCCATTCAAAGCATCACCCTCCACAATTATGTCATCTACATATACACACAGATAGATAACCTCATTGTGATCTCTTTTGATGAATAAAGAAGGATTTGAGTTGCTAGGTCTAAAACCTCAATCTAGAAGCTATGTAACCAACCCATAATTCCAAGCTCTAGGATCTTCTCTCAATCCATACAATCAAGTAGATTGAATGCTTTGTAACAAATGTGGAATCATATCCATAGCTTTCTGGTTGTCTTTTCTCCCTTGTTGACCTTCTAGGTGCTTTCTTGGAGCATTCTCCACACCCTTGCATTTTTTATTTGCTTCTTGACTTCCATAGCTTATAATGCTTGTTCATCATTTGTATCACTTCTTGGATCATGGACCTGTGTATCATGCTTTCTTCCTAATTGATGGGAATCAAAATCAAGATCATATGGTAGAGTTACCTTTTGCTTGTCTTCATCATACCAAGACATGTGTTCTTCAAACACAACATCCCTACTTGTAGTGAATTGCTTGGTTGAAGGATTGTAGAAACTAGAACCCATCTGTGTTGAATCATATCCAATAAATACTGCCTTTATTGTCCTTTCATCTAGCTTACCTCTAATTTGTGAAGGTACATGAACATAAGCTAAACAACCAAACACCTTGCAATGTCTAAGACTAGGTTTTCTTCCATACCATGCTTCATAAGGAGTCATACCTTGGAGCGATTTGGATGCTAGTCTATTGACAAGGTACACAATAGTTGAAATAGCCTTTGCCCATAGATAATGTGACAACCTCTTTTATTCAAGCATTGTTCTAGCTGATCCAACCAATGTATTGTTTTTTCTCTCTATAATTCCATTCAATTGAGGAGAGTACATGGTAGTCACTTCCCTCTTGATGCCTTTATCCTACAAGAACTCATCAAAATTTTGGAGAAGTATTCTTCCCCTCTATCAGATATGAGCTTCTTGAGTGATCTACATGCATGGTTCACCACTTGTGTTACATAATTTTTGAAGCAATCAAACACTTCATTCTTACTCTCGATAAAGTACAAAATAGTCCATATACTATGGTCATCAATAAATGAGACATAATACTTTGATCCTAATGAAGGTTTTTGACTTGGTCCCCACACATGAATGTGTACTAAGTCCAAAAGCTTGTTGTGGATGTAGCCTTTGTGGTTGAATGGTTGTCTTTGTGCCTTCCCAATTTGACATGCATCAGATCTATTGATCATGTGTTGATTTGATATGTTTGGTTGTCCTAGAACACTTTGATCCTTGCATATATCCTTCAAGGTTCTTTCATTCACATGAGCAAGCCTCTTATGATATACTTCAAGCTCACTTAGGGTTTGAGATCCAATGTTGAATAGAGCTATGTTTTTGGTTTCTCCTACTTCAAAAGTAAAGAGCCTACCATGCTTCTCACCTATGGCTATCTTCTTGAAGCCTTGACATGTATCTTCCACAAAAGCTCCATGTTGGGTGAACCTAACTTACAAGGCTTTCTCAACTATTTGGCCTACACTTATTAAGTTCTTTGTAATAGTGGGAACATAGAGTATCTTGCTCAGAATATCTGACCTTCCATTGGAAGCCTTGACATTACCAATCTTCTCCACACTATGCTTTGTTTCATACCCTATTTGAACTTCATGTCTATGCTTTGGACTTTCCAAATCAAATAAGAGAGCTATGTTGCCTACAACATGATTTGAACATCCTAAATTTATGTAGAATAAATGGTCATCTTTTGTACCTTCCTTGTGCTTAGATTCATCAAAAGCAATGAATTTTCATGTTTTTTATCTTCAAAATAATTGTTGTAGTCCCTTCTATTATGGCCTCCATTATTATTGTTGAAGTTGTGTCCACCTCTGCCTATATTGCTTCCATATCCACCTCTTCCATTTCCTTTCTAGGTCTTCTCATTGAACCAAGAATTCTGAGTGGTGTGGTTGGTCTTATCACAAATGGAATAAGGTTGAACATTCTGGCCTTTGGTTTTGTCATGCTTTGGTCCTTTCTTCTTCCCTTTCCACTTGTTTTTGTCTACAAAATTGGCTATTCTGGCCTTTGGTTTTTTCATGCTTTGGTCCTTTCTTCTTCCCTTTCTTCTTCCCTTTCCACTTGCTCTTGTCTACAAAGTTGGCTTGGGAAGTTTCCTCTCCATCATCTTTCATCTATTGATATATTTAGGCAGTGATGTGTGCGAACACACTACAACTATGCAGGGCACTTTTTTCCCTCTTTAGGAGGTTTTTTCCCCTTGGCTTGTATATATGCCTATAGCCCTAGTGGGTTAGTTATCTTGTACATTCTAGTGGTAATATATTCAGTATTGTGTGTTGTGCTCCAAGATTCTTCTTCTTCTTCCTTGTGTTGTTCACGTGCTTCTGTGGAACTCAAACTCCAACAATTGGTATCAGAGCAGGTTGTCATTTCATCTAGGTCGTCGTTGACACCCCTTTGATCACAATCTCTGAATCGCAAGAAATTTGATGAGCATACTCAGGGTGATTAGGAGATCAAAACAAGTTTGCTATGTGGTGCCGAATCACGATTTGATCTCGTTTCGACCTTTGAACGCATTATCATAGTGCTTGTGCATGCAATATCATCTTTTTGTGCCAAAGATATTTGCTAGTATAAGAGTATCAAAGTTTGCTACAGGTTTAGCAGAACTTGACAGGGTAGTTCTATTCAAGTTTTTCAGATACAATATTTTTTTGTATCAAGGTATTTTACTCAGTGGCCATGGTTGAAAGCAATGATGTATAATGTATGTTGGTTGTTGAGGATAAGTTGGACGGTACCAATTACCCATTATGGGCTTATATGATGCATCATGTATTGGTTGCAAAAGGACTATGGAATATTGTTGAAGGTGATGAAAAATGTCCTACTGCACCTGTAAACACAGTTGTTGAAGATGATGCAGACGGCATTGAAGATGGAGATATTCCTCATGTTCCTGTTTGTGTTGCAATTTCTACTGCACCTACTGCACAACAAATTCATTGGGATGGCAGAGATGCTCAAGAACATGCATTAATAGCCTTGTCTATCAAATGTGCCATTATTCCTTGCATTCGCTCTTGTAGAACAACTAAGGATGCTTGGGATACACTTACCACTTTATACCAGGCTAGGAATGAGGCTCGTGTTGCTTACCTCCAAAAATAGTTGGAGAGTGAGCACATGAACGAAGGAGATTCCATGGATAGTTTTTTGATAAAGATCAAAGATTTGAAGGAGTAGTTGATTTCTGTTGATGAAGTCTTGCTTGATGGTTCACTTGTGCAGACTGTTCTGAATAGTCTTCCAAATTCATATCAGAGTTTTGCTTCTACTCTTTGATTGATATTGAAAGCCAATTCAAATGCCTTAACATTTGAGGAGTTAGTCTCTGTTCTCTTGCAGGAAGACCAGTCTAGGCAGAACAACTCCATTACGCTTTCTTGGCTAGTCCGAAGGGCAAAGGTAAATGGAGCTCTTCTACTAGTAAGCAGAAATCTACTAATTCTGCACAATCAAAGAAGGGTAGCAGAGATGAGAAGAGAACAAAAAAGCAAAAATTGTTTTGCGAATACTGTAAAGGAAATGATCATGTCATAAAGAGTTGTCCAAAACTAGCTTCTAAAGAGGCAAGGAAGAAAGAGGCTGGAATGGTTTTTGTAGAGGCCTCTACACCCAAAACAGAGTCCACTAATCTTGTGCAGAATGAAGAATGGGCATTTACCATTGTTTGCAATTATGACCCATCTTCACATGAACAATGTATGTCTATAGTAGACTCAGATGTTTGTCAATACTTTGATAGTGGGGCAACCAAACATATTACCTCGCAGTGCAATTTCTTCACTTCAGCTGAGCTTGCCCCTATAGGGAATATTGTCACATGTGCCAACAACTTCTCTTATCTGATTATGGGAGTCGATAAGATCATTCTGAGTACTGCTGATGGTAGTTCTTTTACATTTGTCAGATGCTTTACTTGTGCGAGGGATCCAGAAAAATCTGTTATCAGTTTCAACATTAGCCAAGATTGGCTTGGTGTTGAAATTTGTTGATGATAAATGTACAATTCATGATCTGTCAAATGGCTATGTCTCTTGATGCTTATCTGCTAGAAGAATAGAAGCATATTAGCATTGCATAGGAAACATGATATTATGGTGTTCCCTTCACAATACCAACATGATACCCGAAGTGGTTAGGGGTTAGTAGGTGAGATGTTCAAGGTGTTTGTGAATGGCAGTTAGTAGGTTAGTAATTCATCTAGATGCATACTTTGGATGTGCATTGTACTCATCATGTAGCTCCTTTGATGCAGATTGATTTACAAAATTGGGTCAGGAGGTTTGATACAGGGTTTACTTCTCCAAACTTTGATCATGGGATGGAAGCTTTTGGTGGTGATGAGACGTAAAGGTTTTCAGACTGGATTGTGTTGGATTTGGGACTTTTTGGGTACCCATTTCTAGATATTCCTAGATGTGACCAGAGATGTAACAGTATGGAGTATAGATGTTTGCCTTGGGATTTGTGCCATGAGTGCGTGTGAGTATTGATTCAGTCTTGTGAGCTGAGGTGAAGCTATTTGAGCTCGTAAGTAGATCTTGGGCACCCATATTTGTCTAGCATTAGGACAACCTTCATTGATCGCTTTGGGACCCAAATAGAACTGTTCCATCTAGGTTGAAGCCTAGGATACTCCTTCATTGTAGTCCTTGATTGAGTACCTCTAGAGCAGAGGGTTGTGCACCCTTGCGTATCCAGATCTGCTTCATTCCATGAGGTACTTTTTGTTGCATCAGTCGTTGATCATGCTTCCTGATTATTATGTGTCTTGTGTTGCTCTACTTGTTTTCCTGGGATCCTCTTTGGAAAAGAAGGGAGTTCCTTATTGACTTCTACAACTCCTTCAAGAGTGACAATCTTTTGCACCATAAAATCTTGGACAAGAATAACATAGTTATCATCATGTGGGTTCCTGGAAGGAACATGAGTTGGTGCCTTTCTTAGTTCCTTGAGTGCTAGGTTTTCTAATTCAATTGTGATGCGATTTTGATTTACCTAGACCTGAAGAAGTCCACTTCTTAGGTTTAGGTTGACTGCATGATCATAGATTCAGTTTTGGCCCAAGACAAGAGGTTCAATAAGATCCTTGTCTTCACACACTAGCACTTTGACTGTCATTAGAACATCTTGAATGTAGAGGGGAAGTTCCACCTCTCCCATGCAAGGGGTTTCCACACCTCCCAATCCTATGAGATATGCTTCTATAGGATCGACCTTCAATTGCAATTCTAGACAGTAAGAAAGTTGAACTGCACTAGTAGATGCTCTTGAGTCAATCAAAGCTCTTACTGTCCTTGCACTCTCTCCTTGTCCTACCTCTAGGGTCACAAATGGTCGTCGATCAACTATCCTATGGGAACGTACACCTGATGCTTTGCACAAGGCCATGTGATATCTTGGAGCTTCTTGAGAGTTTGACCTAGGCTGATCTCTACCTAGTCTTCTCAGTTTCATGTGTTGGATGCATTCCAAAGCTTTTGCCAACGCTTCTTCTTGAGTTCGTTTTTCTTCTTCTTTACGTTTCTTCACGGTGTTGAGTCGGTTTAGCATCTCCTCTGTTAGGGGTTCTTGGTATAGTTTGACTCTACACCCATTGATGTAACTAGGTAGGATATTGCCTTCTAGAGTGGCTAATTGGACCGCTCCACTTGTTGATATTCTATTAATAATCATGGGTCCATAGCCTCGCTTCTCTAGCTTTCTTTCATATTGCTTCAAGGTGTACACAGGACTAAATCTCTTGCTTTTAGGACTTTATCCTTCACATGGGCATCAAAGTATGCCTTTTGCCTTTTCTTGTCTGCATATAGTCTTATACTCCTGTGCTACTTTCAGTGTGGGTATCAAGAAGTCTAATGGTGGCACCGCAATTTTGCCAAATACCATCTGATATGGTATGACTTGGAGTACTGTTTTATAGGCAACTCGATATGCCCAAACAACGTGGTGTAGCTGTTTGTCCCAATCAGAGCGTTTATTATTCACCAATTTTGTTAACACATTATAAAGTATTTTATTTGTGCTTTTGGTATGGCCATTGGCTTGAATTGATATGGAACCGGCTTCTTATGGATAACCATGAATTCTTGTAACAAGTGTTCAATGACCTCATTTAAGAAGTGGGTGCCACGATCACTCACCAATTCTATGGGCAAACCATATCTCGTGAACACGTTCTCAAATAAGAACTTAGCTATCATTTGAGCATCATTCTTTGTTGTGGCCTTTACTTCTACCCACTTGGCTAGATAGTTTGTGGCAACAATTATGTATTCGGCATGTGAACCCTTAGCTGGGGGATTAATAGGACCTACGAAGTCGATTCCCCACTTAGAGAATGCCTATCGTCCCATCATGGGTTTCAATGGCATCTCATCTTTTCGTATTGGATACTAAGTTCACTGACAAATGTCGCACCTCTTCACATAGGTATGTGCATCCATGTGAAGTGTTGGCCACCAAAGACCTGTGAATAGAATTTCCTTAATCACACGGTCTGGTCCAAAGTGTCCTCCTACCACACCTTGGTGAGCAGTCTCCAAGATCTTCAGATATTCGCTCTCATGGACACACAATCTAAGATATCTATCTTTTCCTCATCTGTATAGATTATCTCCAATGAGAGCATAGTCTAGTGCTTCTTGTTCTAAGCTCCTTTGTCTAGCCACGATCATTTCTTGAGGGAATGTTTTCATCCTCAAAAAGGCTACTAATGGTTCACTCCAATATGGTATTAGAGACACTTGGTATAGCGTAACATGCTCCACAGGTGGTCTAATACAATAGATTGGGCATTCTTTGCACAACTTGTGGACATTTGCTTCCATGTTGGCCAATACACACCTGATCTTCGTAGGGTCTGTAGAGTTCTATGTATCGAATGGTGTTGCTATAGTGCACCTATGTGTGCTAGTTGCAACCATTTTGCATGCTCATCCTCATCTACATAACAAGCCATTATGCCTTGGTTGGTGTGCTTATACATGCTACTTGCCATTATGTGGTATTTTTGAGATCTGACTATTTCCTTGTCTTTAGTTCTTACTATAGGATGTTTAGGTCCAAAGGTGAGAATAGGCACTATAGCTTTTGCCCAGTCAAGCACTACTTCTAGATTGAACAAGTAAGCATCAGGAAGTTCGTATGACACTGCCTGTGGGGACTCCCCTGAAGTTAGTCTAGAAAGGTGATCCACCCTAAGGTGAGTCCTACCTTTCCTAACCACAACCTCAAAATCATATTCCATTAGTAAGAGAAACCATCTTACTAATCTGCCTACATTGCAGGGTTTGTTCACTAGGTAGAGTAATGCTTGATGGCTTGTAAAAAATTTAAACTTATTTGCAAGCAAATAATGCCTGAACTTCTTAACCGCATATAGCATGCCTAATCCTTCTCTCTTGATAGTGGTATAGTCAAGATTGGTGTTGAACATAATCGATGCTTAAAATCATTAATGGAAGTTTCACATTCTTCTGTCCACTCAAAGTTGGTTATTTACAGAGGCTTTGCAATGATCGCATACATATGAACGAAACGTCAGTAATAGCTGCAATGCCCCATGAAATCTTGTACTTCCTTGACATTCTTTGGCCTATGTAGCTTTGCAATAGCCCTGACTTTATCCTCATCCATGGATATGCCGTTCTTTGACACACTGTGTCCTAGAATCTTGCCTTTCTTGACCATCAAAACACACTTTTCTAGGTTCAAGCAGACGATATTCTGTACATTTGTCAAAGATTTGTCTGAGTTCCGGTGTATGTGTTTGTCTAATGTTGGAATGAGCATAGAGATCATCAACATAGACTTCCAGGTTTTTCCACAAGAATTCTTTGAACACATGGCACATCAACCTCTGAAAGATAGTTGGTGATATTAGTTAGCCCGAATGGCATTACTCAAAAAGCAAATATGCCCCACTCTATGGCAAAAGACGTTTTATGCTCATCTTTCGGAGCAATGGCCACTTGATTGGAGCCAGAGAATCCATCAAGGAAGTTGTATACTTCCTTGCCTGCTACTCTTTCTAATAGATTCTCAGTGATGGGAAGCACATAACTATCTCTGATAGTGGCTGCATTAACTTTCTTCAAGTTGATGCAAAATCGTAACGTGTCATTCTTTTTGGGCACCACTAGAATGGGGGATACCCATTCAGTATGCTCAATTTCATATATAAATCCCACTTCTACCAATCTATCTATCTCTTCCTTGATCTTGGCAGCATAATTGTCGTTATATGTGTATGGATTCTCCTCAGAGGGTTTGACATCTGAGGTCATGGGAATTGTATGTGAGCATATCTCAGGTCTACACCTTTTAAGTCTTTGTAACTCCATGCAAAAACATCTCTATATTCTCTTAGCAAGGCTATCAACTCTTGCTCCTCGTCTTTTGTCAAGTCATGTCCTATTGTAGCTCAGTGATGAGTAGCACCTCCTTTAATGTCAATCCGAGAAGACATGAGGATGGTATGAAGACCTAGAACAAGTGATTGCACAAGTGTGTGAGTGAGAAGTACCCAAACATGCACACACATATACACACACACGTGCACACAAGGCAAGAACAAAGAGAGACACATGGAGTAACTTCTATTGCAAAAGAGTTCTTATACAAGTTCAAATCTACAACAAGCTCTCCCTAAAATGAGCTCTCTAGCTCTTTTTATAGTTTCTGACTAGCTTTGGCCCTGTTCAAACCTAGTGTTTGGCCTAGTTAAAAATTAGGTTCTAGGCTATTTTGGAGGTTCAAATGAGCTCTAAAAATTATGAAACTTGGTAGCCAAATACTTCTAATGCTCCTCAAGCTTGAGGACTCCTCCGCTTGCACAAAATGGAGCCACAAAAAGGTGAAATGGTATTTACAATGGTTTTTAGTGATGAGAATCACTTTTAAAATAATTTGAGGACTGAAAAATTTTGATTGGTTGCCTCAGTGCTAGATCTGCATGTATGCCCGTACTTGCTTCTTCCAACATACCAACACTCCCCCCCCCTAGCATCTATCATCTCTGACAGACCTTTGCTCCACAGGATGATCGATGTAGTGTTGGACTATGTCTGTGGCTAGCTCGTGTTCTCTGATCCTTAGTCCCCCGACTAGATCTCTTTGAAGTGCATCCCAATTAATCACCCATGGAATGTCAGCTTGAGGTGTTGTATAATGCTCTGAATACATAGTCTGGTCGCACGTGAAGAGCTGTAGAAGATGGGTTGGCTGCGGTGCAAACACTTCAGGGTGATATTCCAAAAAACCAATGGTAAACATATCTTCAAATGTTTGTTTATAACAGGATGGGAGATATCTGATTCTCGCATGCCAGGCATAAGCAATACACATAGCATTATTTTGGACTTTGATAGCAAATGCTTTCCATGATCGCCTTCGTTGCATTGGCCCATGGCACGGGTTATACTTTAAGTGCATGGGGGCATGGTCCCACGTCCGAAGCATTTCAGGATAAGTCTCTAGGAGTTTTTGGCACCAGGTGGGTTGGAAGATTTAACCTTGTTGGGCTTCTTTCGGGATGTCCTTTGGTTGGAATTGTGTTGCGAAATAAGGATACTTATTGGTTTTGTGTTTAATCTCAGTGTTGTAGTCTACCAAGAGCACAAAGTAAGGCTTATATTGTAACTCTGATCTGGTTATTAATCGCATAGGAGCCAAGTGCTTGAAATATTCTGATTGAAGTATTGTTTCCTCAATAGCTTTCATGGCAAGCATCTGAGTGGCCATGCGGTCGTCATGGGTTCGGCCCATCTCTTCTACTTGTTTCATCCATTCGGGAGGGGGTTCCTCATATGTGTCTTGTCCGTCATCTGTGACTCTTCCTCCTGGAAGAGGTTGAGGTTCATAAGTGTCTTGGAAGGCCTCTTCAATTGGAATGATAACTACCTCTTCTTCTGCAGGTTGATCGGGTGGAGATGGTGGTCGTTCATATTGTAATAATTTCATCTTTAGCTCAATGACCTATTGTTGTAGCTCAAGTAGCTCATTGTCGGTTGAGGATTCTGGAAGTGGTGAAGTAGCGATGCTAACCATCTCTCTAGGTTTTGTTGTATGTGGTGTGGGCACTAATTGTCTTTGTAGTTCCTTCACCTGGTCTGCAAGTCGATCGTGCACTTCTAAGAGGTTTGCATAATTTTCTAATATCTGCTTGAGATTTATTGAGGGAATAGCTTGAAACTTTGATCATGGTATCTAGTGCATGACTAAATGAAGTGGGTGTAGAGTCAATGGTGGAAAATGCAATGGGTCGGGAAATGGGGAAGGGGACGGTGGATGTTGTGTTGACAGTGAATGTAAGTGGTGATGTTAGTGAGGTAAAAAGTGGTGATGTTGAAACGATAGTGGTGGTGGGTGGTTTTGTGGAGGGTGAAATGTCCATGGGACGGATGTGGTTGTGTGTGAAGTGTGAATCGTGAATACTGGAATGGTTGGTGGTGTGTATGTGGTGGGCGTGAACGTGGGTGAGGTGGGGTTGGAAAGGGGATTTCTACTATAATCACCAAGTTGTTGCATAATATTTACAAAGCTTGCCAAAAATTGGGGAAGGGTGATTTGTATCGATTCTGAGGAGGTTGAGGGGGCATTGTGAGTCGCGGTTGGGAAAGAGGGAATGCTGTAGTGAGGGGAAATGTTGGTGTCAATGATTGGGTAGAGGCAAGTGGATGTCCCACAACTGGTAGATAAGAAGGGCGGCCTATTATGGTTTGATGAGTGGCGGGATGACCTATTTGAGGTTCGGAAAATTGGCCCTCAAGAATGCTAGTGGTGAGGGTTTCGGTGCGATGGATGGGTGGTGATGGGGGAGATGGTATCAGTGTGCTTTCGTCGGGGGCATTAGTGTAATGGGGCTGGTCATTTGAACTTCTTCTTGAGCTGCGGTAGGGAGTGGGGAGGATACTTCAATGTGAATCATCTTAACCCTTCGCGGTTGCGTTCCCAGTCTCTGTTGGTCATATTGAGTGGGAGGATGATGTATCATAGTCCGCATTGCTTCTACAATTCCACAAGTGTCTGCCAGAAGATTCAACGATTCAATAAAGTGAGGGTCCACATCCTCTGCTTGTAGCATCTGGTTCACCATTGCTCTGTTTGCCTCTTCTGACAACTTATGCCTTTTTTGTACTTGTTTGATCGTCTCGTATAACCGTTTGATTTGTGCAGTGTATGCAAGGGCTTCCTCCTCACTCTCCTCTGATACGTGCTCCTGTGCCTCCTCTTGTTCATGTGTGTCTTCAACTTGCATTTGTCATGCTTCATCCTCCCAGTGTACCCGTCATTCTTCTCGATGTGGACGTCCTCTATGGGATGATGATCCAGGACCTTCAGTGTTTGAAAAGAAGTCCACATCAGATAGTTGCGTTGCTTGCAAGAAGGTCTCAAAATCAAAGGGGGGAGCTTCTGCTAGTTCACTTATGGAGGCAAACTCAATATCTGTGGGTAATGGAGGGGCTGAAGGAGTGGCTCGTGTAATGCCCTCTGAGTGTGATCGTTGGAGACAGATAGTGAATGGGGCCACCTATCCTTCTTCTCTAAGGGAGGCTTCTGTGGTGGACTCACGAGGAATTGGGACATAAGAAAGCAATCCGCGCATGTGCTTAGTTGGTTGAACCCCTGGTTTTCGTCCTTGGAATAACTGTAGCTATGAGTAAGTAAGTGTTCGTGCGATTGGCACATCATATGCTAGACATTTGTATATGATTCTGGTAATGGCACAATAACCATTTAAAGAAGGCTTCCTTGCCCCTCGTTTGCCTTCTTCATACAATTGATCGAGAATCCATACTAGCATTTTAATGGGTAGACTCCCTGTCTCCGCTAGGTATAGATTGAACCAAATCTTCTTGTGAGGTTGTGTGAATCGATCTTGAATAGGCAATGCAAAGTGCTGAAGGCATATGCGCAATGGGATTGCAATGTTTGGTGTGAGGGCACACATGTCTTTCAACTTCTCTAGCTTACTGTTCTTCATAGATTCCGGTATCAGAGAGTCTCGATTAGAGGGCACATGGGTGCCGTACATTTGGAGGGCCTCCTTAATTAGAGTTACGTTCAACTCGAACTTTTTCATTTCTTCGTGGTTTGATAGAGATGGCACCAGGAATGTGCCTGACTGAGCACGATCTCCTGTAGCTTTGAGAGTTGCAATCAAATAGTAACATCTAATGAAATCTGGCTTGGGCAAGGGTGCACTAAAGTAGTCTTTCAAACCCGCTTTCTACCAAATAACTTGAAGAGGCGCTGTGTTTTGTAGTGATTCAAATCCTCTCGAGAAGAACTGGAATCTCCAACTTAGACTCCCAGTTGTGATCTACATCACCCAAATCTCTTGGCATCTCATTGAACCAATGAGAGTGTCTTTTTACTCTTTTTATTAAGCCATTCGGTGGATCCAAGATGGGAGTTTGTCTCTCATTTAGATACTCTTCAGGCCTAGCTGTCAGTGGGGCCTCCACGGGCATGGTCTCCCAATCAACTTGAGAACTAATGCCTGCCTCGGAGCTCATGCCTCCTGCTTCTGCCATGAGTCTGCTTGTAGTTGTTGATGCTTATCTGCTAGAAGAAGAGAGGCACATTAGCATTTCATAGGAAACAGGATGTTATGGTGTTCCCTTCACAATACTAACATGACATTCCAAGTGGTTAGGGGTTAGGGGTTGAAGTGTTTGTGATGGGTGTGAATGTTGGTTAGTAGGTTAGTGTCATCCTAGATGCATACTTTTGGATGTGCAATGTACTCAGAATGCACCTACATTAGAGTGGACGGATTTACAAAATTGGGTCAGGGGGTTTGATATGGGGTTTAAGTCTCCAAACTTTGAGTGTGGAATCGTAGCTTTTAGTGGTGATGACATGTAAAGTTTTGTGGACTGGATTGTGTTGGATGTGGGCGTTTTGGGTACCCATTTCCCGATATTCCTAAGTGTGACCGAAGATGTAATGGTGTGGAGTGTAGGTGTTTGCCCTGCTTGTGAGTGTTGATTCATTCTGGTGAATGGAGGTGAAGCTACTTGAGTTTGTAAGCAGGTCTTGGGCACCCATATCTGTCTAGCATTGGGGATAGCCTTCATTGACCGCTTCAGGACCCAAATAGAAATGGTATGTCTAGAGTGTTGCCTAGGGTACTCCTTTGTTGTAATCCTTGACGGTGTAGCTCATTTGGTGCATCTTGGAGAACCTATCTCTAGAGCCGTGGGTTTTCCACCCTTGCGTATCGAGAGCTTCTTCATGCCACGAGGTACTTCATATTGCACAGGTTGGTGCTCATGCTTCTTGATCATCAGCCTCCTTGGTGTCGTGTGTCGCCCGGCTTGCTTTCCTCAAATCCTTTTTGGAAAAGAAGGGTGACTTTATGCACCTTTTGTCAAGAGTGACAATCTTTTGCGCCATATAACTTTTGACAAGAATAGCATCATTATCTTCATGTGGGTTCCTAGAGGGACCAGGATTTGGTGCCTTTTCTAGTGGCTTGAGTGCTTGATTCTCTAATTCAATTGTGAGGCGCTTTTGGCCAACCCAAGCCTAAAGAAGTCCACTTCTTAGGTTGAGGTTGATTGTATGATCATAGATCTAGTCTTGGCCCAAGACAAGAGCTTTGGTAAGATCCTCATCTTCACATACTAGCACTTTGGCTGCCATTAGAACCTCTTGAATGTAGAGGGGAAGTTCCACCTCTCCTATGCAAGGGGTTTCAACACCTCCCAACCCTATGAGATATGCCTCTATAGGATGACCTTCAATTGCAATTCTTGGCAGTAAGAAAGCCGAATTGCACTAGTGGCTGCTCCTGAGTCAATTAAAGCTCTCACAGTCCTTGCATTCTCTCCTTGTCCTACTTCTAGGGTCACAAAAGGTCGTCGATCGACTATCCTATGGGAATGTTCACCTGAAGCCTCACACATGGCCATGTGATAACTTAGAGCTTCTTGAGTGTCAGGCATGGGCTGATCTCTACCTTGTCTTCTCAATTTCATTCGTCGAATGCATTCTAAAGCTTCTGCCTGTGCTTCTTCTCGAATTCGCTTTTCCTTTTCTTTACGTTTCTTTGCAGTATTGAGTTGATTTAACATCTCCTCCATGAGGGGTTCCTGATATAATTTAACTCTGCATCCACTGATATAACTTGGTAGGATGTTGCCTTCTAGAGTAGCTAGTTGAACTACTCCACTTGTGGAGGTCCTATTGATAATCATTGGTCCATAGCCTCTCTTCTTTAATTTCCGTGCATGTTGCTTCAAGGTGTAGACTAGGACTAGGTCTCTTGCTTTCAAGCCCTTATCCTTCACATGTGCGTTGAAATATGTTTTTTGTCTCTTCTTGGCTGCATAAATTTCTGCTGAAGCTCTCAATCGTGTTCCACCTAATCGTTCAAGATCGGAGATTCTAGAGGAGAGCTCATGGTCTGTCCAATCATGCTCTTGTGCTACTTTCAATGTAGGTATCAAAAAGTCCAATGGTAGCACTGCATTTTGGCCGAACACCATCTAAAAGGGTGTGGTTTGGAGTATTGTTGTATAGGCAACTCTGTATGCCCAAACATCATGGTGAAGCTATTTGTCCCAATCAGAGCGTTTATTATTCACTAATTTGGTCAGCATGTTGCATAGAATCTTATTTGTGCTTTCGGCTTGCCCATTAGCTTGTGGATGATAGGGGCAAGAATTCTTATGTATCACCAAGAACTCTTGAAGAAGATTTTCAATAACTTCATTCAAGAAGTGAGTGCCTCTATCACTTACTAGCTCTATAGGTAGCCCGTATCTTGTGAACATGTTCTCAAATAAGAACTTAGCTATCGTTTGAGCATCATTCTTTGTTGTGGCTTTTACTTCTACCCACTTGGTTAGATAATCAGTGGTGACAATAATGTATTCAGCATGGGAACCCTTAGTTGGGGATTAATAGGACCGACAAAGTCTATTCCCCACTTAGAGAATGCACGTCCACCCATCATAGGCTTCAATGGAATTTCATCTTTACGTATAGGGTACTAAGTTCACTGACAAACATCACATCTCTTCACATAGGTATGTGCATCCATGTGAAGTGTGGTCCACCAAAGACCTGCAAAAAGTATTGCCATGATTACGCTATCTGGTCCAAAATGTCCTCCTGCTACACTTTGGTGAGCAATTTCCAAGATCTTAAAATATTCGCTCTCATGGATACATAATCTAAGATACCCATTTTTTCCTCGCCTGTATAGATTATCTCCAATGAAAGTATAGTCTAAAGCTTCTTGTTCTAAGCTCCTTTGTCTAGCCAATGTCATATCTTGGGGAAAGGTTCTCGTCGTTAAAAAGGCTACTAATGGTTCGCTCCAATCTGGCACTAAAGACACCCGATAAAGAGTGGCATGTTCCATTGGTGGTTTAGTACGATAGATTGGACATTCCTTGCACATCCTATGGACATCTGCTTCCATAGTTGGCTAGTGCACTCTGAGTCTCCTTAGTGTCTGTAAAGTTCTTTGCCTCGAGTAGTGTTGCTCTAATGCACCCACATGTGCTAATTGCAACCACTTCACGTACTCATCCTCTTCCACAAAACAAGCTAATATTCCCTGATCTGTATGTTTGTACATACTCCCTGCCATGATATGGTACTTCTGGGCTTTTACTACCTCCCTATCTTGAGTGTTTACTACTAGATGTTTAGGCCCGTATGTCAATACTGGCACTAATGTTTTGGCCCACTGAGCTACAACTTCCAAATTGAACAAGTAAGCATCAAGAAGGTCATCTGATACTCCTTGTGGGGCCTCTCCAGATGTGAGCCTAGAGAGATGGTCTAGTCTCAAATGAGTCTTGCCTTTCCTTACCACTACCTCAAATTCATATTCCATTAGTAAGAGGAACCATCTTACTAATCTACCTGTGTTGCAAGGCTTGTTTACCAAGTATAGTAGAGCTTGATGATCAGTAAAAAATTTAAACTTATTTGCAAGCAAATAGTGTCTAAACTTTTTAACCGCATATACCATGCCTAACCCTTCTCGTTCGGTGGTGGTATAGTTTCGTTCAGCTGCATTCAACTGTCTACCAGCATAGGCAATTGGAAGATCCATATTACCTTCACCAGTTTGGTTGTGCAAGTACACACCCAATAGCATAGTTGGATGCATCCACATGGACATGGAATGGCTTGTTCCAATCCGGTGTAGTCAAGATTGGAGCTGAACATAATCGCGGTTTAAGCTCATTGAAAGATTTCTCGCATTCATCAGTCCACTCAAAATTAGTCAAAAGTCCATACAAAGGCTTTGCAATGATGGTATACATGTGTATAAAACATCGGTAATAGCCACAATGCCCCATGAAAGCTTGCACTTCCTTGACATTCTTTGGCCTCGATAGTTCTGCGATAGCTCTCACTTTTTCTTCGTCAGTGGATATGCCGTTCTTCGACACTATGTGTCCTAGAATCTTTCCTTGCCTGACCATGAAAATGCACTTTTTTGGGTTCATGCAGATTTGGTATTCTCTACATTTGTCAAAGATTTGCCCGAGTTCAGGTATATGTGTCTGTCTAATGTTGAATGAGCATAGAGATCATCAACATAGACTTCCAAATTCTTTTTCAAGAACTCTTTAAACACATGGCACATCAGTCTCTGGAAGGTTGCAGGCACATTGGTTAGACCAAATGGCATTACTCGAAAAGCAAATATGCCCCACTCTGTGGCAAAAGCCATCTTATGTTGATCTTATGGTGCAATGGCTACTTGATTGTAACTAGAGAAACTATCCAGGAAGCTGTACACTTCCTTGCCTACTACTCTTTCTAATAGATGCTCAGTGATAGGAAGTGGATAACCATCCCTGATAGTGGCTGCGTTAACCTTCTTCAGGTTAATGCATACACGTAATTTGCCATTCTTTTTGGGCACTATAATGGTGGATACCCATTCAGTGTGCTCGATTTCACAGATAAATCCAGCTTCAACCAAGCAATCTATCTCTTCTTTGATCTTGGCAGCATAATTGTCATTGTATGTGTATGGTTTCTGTTTAGAGGGTTTGGCCTCTGAGGTCATGGGGATCATATGTGAGCATATGTAAGGGTCTACACCTTTCAGGTCCTTGTAACTCCATGCAAACACATCTCTATATTCTCGTAGTAAGGCTATCAACTCCTTCTCCTCATCCTCACTTAGGACGTGTCCTATGTATGTGCATAGCTCTTCACCTTCCTCTATGGCCACTATGATTTTCTTTGTAGTTTCTTTGTTATCATAGGCCTCTGCTATGACTGCTTCACGTTTAGGCATCTTGATCATGACTCTCCTATCCTCAACTTCATACTCCTTGAAATTTTCAGGGACCTCAAACAAAGATTCTTCTACCTCTGGTGTGACTTCTCTTTTCTTCCTCTTCTTCCCCTCACTCTTGGTGGTCACTTGTGTGGTTAATCTCACCTCATTCATACCTTCCTCGTGTCTCTGAGGGTGAGCTTCTACCTCGTGAAAATATTCCTCATCTAATGCAAAAGGTGGGTCCATAATGATTGACTCTAGATCAGAGTCACTTGCATCCTCAAATGCATCAGTGCTAGGTTCGCATTCTTCTATAGCTCTGTCATACATGATTGGCTCTATCGTGAAGACTGAGATGTCATAGCCATCCTTGTTACAGTGGGGTGTCCATTGTTCTTCATTGATGGCAACATCTATTGTTTCTAAGATCTCTGCCCAACCATGAGGTTCAAATTCTTTGTCAGGAAATACTACAGGTGCATAGGCTAGGTCTTGAATTGATCTATGAGTTTCCTTCGCACCTACCTCTCTTGCTTTTTCTCTCTTCTCTTCTTCCATTGCTACTTCGCACATCCATAAGTTTGTGTCTTCATGCATCCATGAGGATCCTGATCCTATGGAATGCACTGACTCCGTGTCATCCTTAGCTCTATGGATGGGATTCCATTGAATAGGCGGTACGTCTCTATGCGAGTAATCCTTGAGATTGACTTTGATTGTAACACCTAAGTGTTACAAATACAAAGAATTTGTTCCCCAATCTTGTAGCACTTGCAACTACAACCATGTAACTACATGTGCGCCAAGTGTCCCAGTTAGCCAGAGTTAACTCCAGTGGATGCTTCTAGAAGGTTCTAGAGCTCTTTGGGCAAAACACTCTTCCCATGTACCCCATGGAGGTTGAACCCAAGACCTCTTCCTTCACACTCTTGAGTCTTAACCATTAGGCTAAGTGGATTACTTGGTTACAAGAGTAAATGACCTACTAGTAAGTCTAGACTCGAGATCTTTGGCCATACAAACGAATGACCAAACGGAGTCCGATTTCAGATCTATCTGAACCAATCGGATCCCTAGATCATAAACTCACTTTATTATAGATATGCTAAGACTGATCCTACTCGGGGTGGTGGGTGGGTTATATGTGGTGGATTAGAAGGTCGGGGGATGGAACGTGATGGATGGTAGTGGATGTGACGTGTGAGAGTGCATTTGAGATGTGATTTCTATTATTTTGGCTTTCGTCTCTTGCAAAATTTCCTCGAGTTCACTCATCTTCTTTGCCCATTGCCTTTTCATACGTTCATGACTTTCTCTCCAAGATCTTGTACTCTTCTTATTCTGACTCTCGGTCTCGCTAACCTTAGAGTTTCGTTCCTTGCCTAAGTCTTGGTTTTGCTTAAGTGCCTGAGCTCTAGTGATGACTTGCACTGGGTTTGTGGAAGTCACACTTCCCGTGGAGTCTACCACTAACCCAATAACATTGATAGGAGTTATTTTTGGCATGTTGATGGGTTCTTGGGACACTCTTGTAACAAATGGTCCTTTCCACAATCTGGGCAAAAGCCTTGAATTGTCACAGATTGGGTTTGTGTAGGTGCCGGTAGAGGGCAATCACGAATGAGGTGATCTTCCTGACATTGGAAGCATGGACCTCTAGGAAATGGAGGTCTTATCTGCCTAGGCTGGGGTCTAGAGTTGGGATTTGTGTACATGATATTCGCATAATCTGACTCCAACTAGATTCACTAGGTTCTTCATAATAGTATGACTCATTATGCTCGGGTGACTGCATGTAGTAAGCCTGTGGGCTATCAATATGGGTAGAGTCAAAACTATGATCACTTGGATCACTTTCTATTAGGACTAGTGTTATTGGGACTATAGCTTTATTCAGATTTTCTTCTACAAATGCATATTTCACTAGAATCACATTGGTTGGGGCAGGGGGTTGCTTCAGTAGAACTAGTTGAGGTCTTTGCTGCCCTTGATAGGGTGGTTGGTAGGGTTGCTCGGGCCTATCATACTACTGTGGTGGGTACTGGGTCTGGAATTTGCCCTGTTGTGGATATGGCTGAGGGTAATTTTGCCTGATAGTTTGTTTGTTATAAGGGCAGTCTTGTGCGGTGTGGTTGGTGTACCTTCGCTCTATGGTGCAGTACTAACTACTATGATTCCCTTGGGGTTGGGCCATAATGGGACATACACTCACCATATGGTCTCCTCCACAAGTATAGCACCGCTTAACTCGGGCAAATCTTGGAATTTGTTTGCTAGAGAGACCTAGTTTTTGAGCTACCTTCTCTGCAAGTTCCTCGATAGATGTGGATTGATCGGAAGTGAGGCTACTAGAACTATCTAAATCCTTGTAGATTTTTGAAAGCTCTAGCTCCTCTCCTAGATTATCCTCAATGTCTATGCACATGCGTACACATTCTTCTATGGTTATGGGGTCCTTCAGATACACATATGATCTTAGCTTGGTACTCAGCAAACCATCTAAGAACAAAGCCACCTGTTTGGCTAGTGTGGGTAATTCAGTCACAAGACACCTCTCTAGGTATTGCCTAAACTATCTTCCTGCCAGTCTAACTGTCTCTTAAGGTGTTTTCTTGAAGCTATGAATCAGTGAGGAAGTATTATGCCATATACCACTCTTAGAAAACTCAATGACAAAAGCTTCTAGAAGTTGGTCTATGCTCCTAAATTGCCTCTCATGTAGTGGTTGAAACCATGTAAGGTGTTCCTAAGGGTTAGACCAAAAGCATTGTACTGTGTGAATAGGTCCTCAACTTTTTCAGCTCTCAAGACTTGCCTAAATTCTGCCACATGGTCATAAGGGTCTCCAATGCCATCGTAGTAATTCTTCATGGACTTAACCAGTTGGGTTGGCCTCAGGGTCCTAGTGTGTTCTCTAGGCCTTGGAAAAGGAAAATCATCAGCATTTCTTTGGTTTCTTGGGGCTCTAGGTCTCTTAGTTTCTTCTCTATCCATTTATATTCTCATCTTCCTAGGGGGTTTGCAAAATTTACTTCTGGCCTGTCTCTACTTCTGTCCCTATGAGCTCCATGAGCTTGGGAGGTCCCAGCTCCTTGGTGACTGTAGGAGACATAAGATCTTGGTTGGAGAAAAATAAATTCACGCTTCCAAGTGTAGGCATGTCTACCATGCTCTATGACCATGAAGATCTTCTCTGAAGTAGTGTCTAGGTAGGTCACTTTGCCGGGGTTATCAGGATCTTTAAACTCATAGATTGTAAGCATTCCTACTTCATTTGGCTGATCAGGCTTATACCTCCAGAAGGCTTCGTAAGTCTCTCGATTTAAGAGTAGATCTATGCTCTTATTGTTCTGAGGAACCCACTCTGGAGTAATTATTCTGGTCAAGACTGATTTGCCTTGGGGAGTTCTTGGATCTCTTCCTAAGTTCCCTTGCTCTATGTCACCTATGTCTGTCTCCGAGATCACATTACCAAATTCATATGCTCTATCAGGTTGGTTGGTGACTATGTATATTGTCCCTTCCTTATCTAGGTATGCACCATTCTCAAATTTGACGATTGGATGCTCTAGTCCAAGGGGTTGGTCTTGGTTTTTGATATGGACAACAGATCTTCTCAGGCCGTCCTCATAGATGTGTGCACCTAATCGATTGCTCCTAAGATATTCAAGTTGAGTTTTGTATGGGCCTTCGGGTTTCTCCAAATAGGCCACACCTGAACTACCTGCTTGTCTCTCCATGTTATAGGATATCTCAGAATTGCTTGTTTCTGAACTTAGAGTGTATGGATAATCACTCAACTGCTGGGCCCAAGACCTAGCAGTATGATTGACACTAGCTTCAGAAGACCTGAGGCTTTGTCTGTCTCTGCCTAAGTGTCTTCCTGACCTAAGGTTCATATGCCTGGTTTCTCTACCCCCTAGTCCCAAGTGCAATCTTGTTGCAGGTTAGTTCGTATCAATCACTTTGTTCTTTTTAGTTGATTATTGTGTTAAGCCCTTGTTTGAAATCACTTCGTTAGGAATACTTAAGTGAATTTCACACTTGATAATTGATCGATTCAAGTTTACTTTTGTTCCTTAGAATTTTTGCACTTAAGAACTACTTAGTACTTGTACTTAGTTGATTAGTTATCTTGGACTTGATTCGTGCCTAACGTCGCTCTAATTAATCACCACACCTAAGTTGCACTTAGCCTAAGCTAGGAATTGACAAAGGAGGGTTGAGAGAACTTCCAACCTCCAATCACTTGTTGCTCAGATCGCTAAACCAGCCCAGGAAGCCTTCTTCCTAGCTTGGTATCCACCCTTGCTAGCTTGCTTTGGATGACTTGATTGCTCACAATGTTCTTGCAAAGGTTCACAAGTTAATATTGCCCTTTATCACAATGAATTGATAGACACACATTAAGAAGTATAGCCCCCTTTTGGAACAGCTCACTATGCCCCCAAAATTCCTATGACCACCTGTTCCCACCTAATGGTCAACTTAAAAATACATGTTCTAAGATTCCACATATGATTCTTACAAAAACCAGTCGAGCTCCAGGTAGAATCCTCAACGAGCTTTCCAACGAGACCAAAATCTCATCAATCGGAGTTCGTATGGTGAAGTTAGGACCATTCATGCACTTGTTGTCAAAACAAGTTCTCAGGGTTCAGGAATTTATCTAAGGTTTTCTAGTTGTTTTGCCCACTTATAAGACTCTAAGGTAGTCCCAATTTGTCAAAAATCATGCCCAAAATTACCACAATTAAACCCCCAAAAAATATTCATAAAATCGGTGTGTCACGATAGCTCAGGCCAGTGTGTCGCGATAGACCAGTGTGTCGCGATAGGCCCATATGTTGCAATAGACCTGTGTGCCACGATAGGCCCGTGTGTCACGATAGGCCCGTGTGTCGTGATAGACCCGTGTGTCGCGATAGACCCATGTGTCGTGATAGACCTGTGTGTTGTGATAGACCCGTGTGTCACAATAGGCTCATGTGTTGCAATAGGCCCGTGTGTCATGATAGACTCATGTGTTGTGATAGACCCATGTGTTGCGATAGACCCGTGTGTCGTGATAGACCTGTGTGTCACGATAGGTCAAAATATGGCAAATTCTTGTGATCAAGCTAGTGATCCTGGAAGCTCTTAGCCTGCTCTGTGTCGTGGTGCACTCAGAATTGTGATAGGGTCGACTTTTTTGTCAGTCGCGATAGCTCAAGGTCAATGTCTTGGGGCTTGTGCAGACAGATTCCATACCTGTAGAGCTTGCTGGGGATGGTGATGCTACTGAAACCTACAAGAATCATGCAAGAAACACACACAAAGACAGCAAATCACTCTCGCTCTCTCTCAAACTCTCACTATGCAAATGAGGTGAATGAAATGTGAGTAGGAATATGAAAGGAAGATGGAGATGGTGTAGAGCAGAGATGGAGATGGAGGTGAAGATGAATAAAAAAATTAGTGAAAAATAAGAAATAACATACTACTTACCTTTCCAATGTGTCCTCTCTATGTCTTACCATCACACGCTCATCCTCAAAGCTCAATCCCCAACAAGGGCGCCAAAATTTGGTGTAGCTCAATGATGAGGAGGACCTCCTTTAATGTCAATCCGGGAAGACATGAGGATGGTATGAAGACCTCGAACAAGTGATGGCACAAGTGTGTGAGTGAGAAGCACCCAAACATGCACACACACACACACACAAGGCAAGAACAAAGAGAGACACAATGGAGTAACTTCTATTGGAAAAGAGTTCTCATACAAGTTCAAATCTACAACAAGCTCCCCCTAAAATGAGCTCTCTAGCTCTTTTTATAGTTTTTGACTAGCTTTGGCCCTGTTCAGACCTAGTGTCTGGCCTAGTTAAAAATTAGGTTCCTAGGCTATTTTGGAGGCTCAAATGAGCTCTAAAAATTATGAAACTTGGTAGGCAAATACTTCTAATGCTCCTCAAGCTTGAGGACTCCTCGGCTTGCACAAAATGGAGCCACAAAAAGGTGAAATGGTATTTACAATGTTTTTTAGTGATGAGAATCACTTTTAAAATAATTTGAGGATTGAAAAATTTTGATTGGTTGCCTTAGTGCTAGATCTGCATGTATGCCCGTACTTGCTTCTTCCAAGATACCAACACTTATGTATGTCCATCTTTCTTCCCCTTCTTCTATGGTTACAACAACTTTCTTTGTTGTCTCTTTGTTGTCATAGGCCTCTCCTGCTAGGGCTTCTCATTTAGGCATCCGTACCATGACTCTCCTATCTTCTACTTCATAATTCTTGAAGGTTTTTGGGACCTCAAACAAAGATTCTTCCTCGTCTAGTCCAACTTCTCTCTTCTTTCTTTTCTTTCCTTCACTCTTGGCGGTTACTTGTGTGGCTAACCTCACATAATTCATAAGTTCTCCATGCTCTTGGGGATGAACTTCTACTTCACATAGGAAGAATTCTTCTGATGCACAGAAATCTAAGTCACTTGCTTCTTCTAGTACACAAGTGCTAGGCTCACACTCTTCAAGAATTGAAGCACACATGATTAGTTCTATTGTAAAAACTGAAATTTCATAGCCATCTTCATCATTGTGGGGTGTCCATTGCTCTTCATTGATGGCTACATCCATTGTTGCTAGAATTTCTACCCAAACATGAGGTTCAAATTCTTCGTCAAGGAAAAGTATAGGTGCATAGGCTGGGTCTCGTATTGATCTATGAGTTTCCTTCGCACCTACCTCCCTCGCCTTTTCTCTTTTCTCTTCTTCTTCTGCCACTCTACACGTCCACAAGTGAGTGTCTTCATGCATCCAAGAGGATCCTGATCCTATGGAATGCACCAACTCCCTGTCGTCCATGGTTCTGTGGATGGGATTCCACTGACTAGGGGGTATGACTCTATGAGAGTAATCCTTTAGATTGACTTTGGTTGTGACACCTAAGTGTTGCAAATGCAAGGAATTGGTTCCCCAATCATGTACTACTTGCAATTGTCTCAGGAATGGTCTTCCTAGAATCATTTCATAGGCCTGATTTTTGCTAAAGTCACATATAGTGAAAGTGTACTCAAACTCTACACCACAAGTAGTGAGAGTTATTCCTTCTAGCAGTCCTAAGGGTCTCTCGATGTGACCATCGGCCATATGTAATTTCATTCTCATTGGCCTGAGTGCTAGTTTGCCCCAACGCTTCCATAGGGAAGTGGTAGCAATTGCAACTCCTGCACCTGAGTCCAAAATTGCCTTGGTGGTGTAACCTTGATGAGTAATGGGAAGATAGGTGTTTCCTTCTTCTCCTTCGCTCATATCTCCTATCTTGTCCAAAGGTATTTCTGGCACTGTTCTATGAGATCCTACCTGCGAGCGAGGTTTCGCTACTCCTGGTACTTGGTTGGCTATGTGTTTCCACAATTCTGGCTTAACCTTGAGTAGATCCTCTAAAGTGAGATTGCACTGCACTTTAGTGTTTTTCACTACCTCTATATTCCTAGGTATGAATGAATTTTCATTTCTTACCATGATTGTCAGTGCTCTCATACAGGTGGACTTTGCTTCACATGTCCCTGTGTAATGAGGCGATTCCTGTAAGGCATTAGACTCGAAGTCTAGCCGCTCACTAGGCTGTTCAATTCTTCCTGCTCTCCATAGATAGAAGGAATTTCTTTTGGGAATTGATCGTGTAAGTCATCCATAAGTTCAATGGGAGGAGGATTTTTACTTTCTTTAGCCTATTTCTCTTCTTGAATCTCTTTTAGAAATTCTGGTGAGTACCGATTCATTGAAGAAGAGGTGTTTGGTTCTGTGGAATTAGGGACATAAGCTTCCTGAGGAGGAATGCTCATTCTTTCACTTGCCTTGCCCTTACCGTGGGAGGTGACATCCTTTTCAGATTTTGCAATTAGCCTCTCCAATCTATCTAATAGTCCATCAAAATTTAACTAAGTCTTAGATGAACTAGAGCAATTGAAAAGCCGGCTAGCTTCAAACATGGTTTGAGCCAATTCTACCATCTTAGCACAAAGCTTGGTCCGTTCAAGCTCTAAGTCTGCCCTAGGGTAACTTTTTTCATGATCAATTGCATTTGGCCCTTCTTGTATTCTATCCTGATATGTTTTAAGCATCATGTCTATGTCCTCCAGAGTGGGATCTACTAAGACTGATCCAACTCTAGGTGGTGGTGGGATTGTGTGAGGTTAGTTAGAAGGTGGTGGATTGGAGGGTGATGGGAATGGTGGTGGTAGACTTGTGTGAGAGTGCATTTGAGATGTGAGTTCAATTATCTTAGCTTTTGTTTCTCTCATGTTTTAATCAATTTCGCTCATCATCTTTGCCCATTGCCTTTTCATTTGTTCACGACTTTCTCTCCAGTCTCTTGTCCTCTTTTTATTACGACTCTTGATCTCACTAACCTCAGAACTCTTTCCCTAGCCTAAGTCTTGGTTTTCCTTAAGTGTTTGAGCTCTCGTGATGACTTGCACTGGGGTAGTGGAAGTCACACTTCTAGTAGAGTCTACCACTAACCCAATGATAATGATAGGAGTGATTTTTGGCATATTGGTGAGGTTCTTAGGACAAGCTTGTAACAACTGCTCCTTCCCACAATGTGAGCAAAAACCTTGAATTGTCACAGATTGGGGTTGTGTAGGTGCCAACACAAGGCAATCATGAATGAGGTGATCTCCCTGACATCGGTAACATGGTCCTCTAGGAAATGGGGGTCTTATCTGCCTAGGTTGGGGCCTAGAGTTAGGATTTGCATACATGACATTTGCATGTTTTGGTTCCCAACTAGGTTTGTTGGGGTCTTCATAATAGTATGACTTGTTATGCTTAGGTGACTGCATATAGTAAGCCTCTGGACTATTGATATGAGTCGAGTTAAAACTGTGATCATTTGGGTCACTTTCTGAAAGCAATTGTGATACCAACACTAAGGCTATTCAAATTTTCTTCCATAGCAATATTTTTCATTGGGATCACATTGGTTGGAGGTGGAGGTTGTTGCGCTAAAACTAGTTGGCTTCTTTATTGCCCTTGATAGGATGGTTGGTAGGGTTGTTGGGGCCTACCATACTACTATGGTGGGTATTGATTTTGGTATCTTCCCTATTGTGGATATGGCTGAGGATAATTTTTTCTAACATCTTGTTTATTATATGGGCAATCTTGTGTAGTGTGGTTGGTATATCTCCTTTTTTATGGTGCAATATTGGTTGTTAGGGTTTATTTGGGGTTGAGCCATGATAGGGCACACATTAGCCATGTGGTCTCCTCCATAGGTATAACACCATTTCACTGGGGCAAATCTCGGTATTTGTTTTCTAAAGACTCCTAGCTTCTGAGCTACCTTCTCTGCCAGTTCCTCAATAGATGTGGATGGCTTTGAATTGAGGCTAGTATAGCTATCCGAATCTTTGTAGATTTTTGAAAGATCTAATTCCTCCCCTAGGTTATCCTTAATATCTATGTACATGTGTACACACTCTTCTATGGATCCACGGTTCTTTAGATACACATAGGATAACAATTTGGTACTCAACAATCCATCTAAGAATAAAGCTCCTTGTTTGGTGGGTGTGGGTAACTCCGACACATGGCATCTCTCTAGGTATTGCCGAAATCTTCTTCCTACGAGTCTCACCATCTCTTGAGGTGTTTGTTTAAAATTTTGGATCAATGAGGAAGTGTTGTGCCTTATGCCACTCTTTGAAAATTCCATGATAAAGGATTCTAGCAGCTGGTCTACGTTTCTAAATTGCCTCTATTGTAGTGGTTGAAACCACGCAAGGGCTGTGTTCTTCAAGGTTAGACCAAAAGCATTGTATTGCGTGAATAGGTCATCAACTTGCTCAACTCTCAAGACTTGCCTAAATTCTACCACATGATCATACGGGTCTCCACTGCCATTGAAGCAGTTCTTCATGGACTTAACCAATTGTGTAGACCTTAAGGTCCTAGTGTGTTCTCTAGGCCTTGGCAGAGGGAATTCATCTGGATTTCTTTGATTCCTTGGGTCCTTGTATCTGTCATTTTCCATTCTATCTATCTCTATTCTTGTTCTTTCTCTTCCTAGTGGGTTAGACAAAGCTTACTTCATGCCTATCTCTACTCCTATCCCTCTGGGTTCCATGAGCTTGAGATGTTCCAGCTCCTTGGTGACCATAAGAGACATTGGATCTTGGTTGGGGAAAATCAAATTCACCCTTCCAAGTGTAGGCATGCCTACCATGCTCCGAGACCACAAAGACTCTCTCATAAGTACTATCTAAGTAGGTCACTTTGCCTCGTGTATCTGGATCTTTGAATTCATATATGGTAAGCATTCCCACTTCATTAGGTTGGTCAGGCTTATACCTCCAGAAGGCCTCATCTATCTCTCAATTTAAGAGCAAGTTTATGCTCTTATTGTCATGAGGAACCCACTCTAGAGTGATTATTCTAGTCAGGACTGATTTGCCTCGAGGGGTTCTTGGCTCTCTTCCTAAGTTCCCTTGCTCTATGTCACCTATTTCAGCCTCTGAGATTATGTTGCCACATACATAATCTGGTTGGTTGGTGACCACATACATTGTTCCTTCTTTATCTATCTATGAACCATTTTTGAATTTGACAAATGGATATTCTAGCCCAATGGATTGATCCGGGTTTTTAATTTGGACTACATATATTCTCAAACCATCCTCATAGATGCGAGCACCTAATCAATTGTTCTTGATATATTCCAATTGAGTCTTTTAAGGACCCTCTGGTTTTTCTAGGTATGTTGTTACCATTAGTGTCCATGTGAAAGGCCAAATGGCCACTGAACACTTCTTTGTATATGTTCTTTAATAAAACATATGGTGGCCTGGTCAATCACATTCTGCAAGTTTGACCGCATTTGTAAGACCTAAGAAGTCTGTCTTTGTGCTCCATGTGTATTGTGTTTTTCTCCATATTCTGAACTCTCTGTGTGAAGTACTGTGTGTGGCCTTTGGAGCTTGGTTTTCTACTCTGAGGATATCATCATGGAGCTCTTGAGAAGGAGAGTGCACTATGGTGCACCACCATCAAAATACTTCACTAGTATTAGAGAAGTTTGATGCAAAAGCATTGTTCCTTTTGTGCAAGCGAAGCGAGCAGCCCCCGGCTTTCTCCAAGGCTTACGACTAAGGCGGTGACCAAGGCATAGACCTTGGCATACCTTGTCATCCAAGTCACCAAAGTCATTGTTGCTGCCATTGGCTTCATGCGAGGGAGGACCTCAATGATCAAGGAAGATAGAGGTCCCCGGTACTTCCCGAGAGGTCACCCATCCCAGTACTGTTCCCTCCGGAGCTCGCTTAATTGTGTCAATATCTTGCCACTAAGCTACACTCTTGTGGTGTCTAAAGAAGGGGAAAGACTAAGGTTAACATTACCTTGAACATGTTTGGGTCCCTCAAAGCTTCATTCTTTGCTTTCAAAGCTTATTTTTGAAGCATTTCTGGGGTGTCTTTTGGATCGATTTTGGAGTACTTTTGCACAAAGTTCTCTTCACATAGGTCCAAGGACATCAAGAAGAGTGTTCTTTATACTTCTTCAACATTAAATATCAACCTTTGCTTTCAGCCATGCTCATAAAACTATAGGTTTATCGAAAGGTTTTCAGTTTTGGTGGGAGCAGCCGTTGCAAATTTATGCAGGTTTTTTAGCATAAAACATCAGAGTTGACATACACTTGAATGTGTTGTTGGCTAGTTTTTGGGCTATGCATTCAACCTTTTAGTGTCATTTTACTGCATATATTGAGCATATATACACCATGTATGCTTCTGTGGATACCGCTTATGTACGTCCATGTGGTCATTGATATAGCGGTTACGTTTTTTGCATAAAGCCTTTTATGTTTGATAAAGAGGGTCATGGTGAGGTTTTCTTAACTGGGAGACACCCAGATGTCGGGGTCTCTTTGGTGATGCAGGTGGAAGACTTACCTAGCCTCACCATAGGAGATGTATGATAGTTGTTCATAGGTGCTCAATAAGCCTAGTTGGCTTCTATTGGGTAATTGATTATATGTAGTGGAGTCAATGATTCAGTATGCATGTAAACATGTTGGTACTTGTAGTTTTATGATATTTTGATGTTGGTCATATGCTCATTTTGTAGAGGATTCTCTGGCAAAAATTTTCCAGATTTCTAGTTTAGTCAATTATGCAGTGGTCGATTTTCTCCTTGACATACTTATTCGTTGGTGTTTGGAATCTTCTAGCTCCATTATCATTCCATTTAGTTCTCCATCATCATGGCATCAGAGAGGTCTCAGACACTTCTGGTGGATCAGGGTCTAGTGGAGGAGGAGCTATAACTTATAGGGCAAAGACCATTTTGAGATCCGAAAATTTGATGGCACAAACTTTGCTCTATGGAAGAATCAGATTAAAGATGTGCTAATTCAAAACAGGAAATGGAAGCTAGTAAATGGAATTTCAAAGAAGCCTGATGACATGGATGAAGACGATTGGGATGAGTTAGATGAAATGGCCAGGTCTACCATTCACTTGCACCTAGCAGATAATGTTTACTTTACAATATTAGACTGTGAAAGTGCAGAGGAGCTTTGGAAGAAGTTATGCAATACATATGAAAAAGAGACAGCATCAAATAAAGTGTATCTAATGAGAAAATTATATGACCTTCATATGAAGGACACAAATAATGTTGCAACTCATCTAAATGAGTTTTATGCTATAGTCTCCCAGTTGCAGGCTCAAAAAATGGATATGGATAATGAAATGAGAGCAATATTGTTATGCACCTTGCCATCATCATGGTATATGTTTTGCATAGCTATTAGCAATGGTGCACCTGTTCGTAGTCTATGATGACATATGTGGAGCACTCTTGAGTGAGGAGACTCATAGAAAATCTATGGTTGACACTCAGAGTGGAGATGCATATAATGTTCATGATTCTTACGAAGGAAAGAATCAACAACGTGGCAAGAGCAAGAACAAGGAAAAGAATGGTCAACGGAATAAGAGTAGAAGTAAATCAAGGAAGAGGGATATCAAATGCTATTATTGTCATAAGAAAGGACACATGAAGAAAGACTGTTATGCATTAAAGAATGCTAAAGATAAAGGATAGAATGCTGATGGGCATGTTAAACAATTATATGCACCATCTACTTTGACTGTGAAGATTGAAGAAATTAATGCTATTTTTGATGATGCTCATGTGTTGACACTTGAAAGTACTATGCCAACTGAGGCTCTTATGGCTGATTCTCTTTCCCACATGTGACTACTAGATTTTGGTGCTTCTTTCATGTGAACCACACAGAGAATGGTTCTCTAATTATGCAACAAAGTCTCTTGGTAGAGTGAGACTTAGTGACTCTTACCAATGTGATGTTGTGGGGATCGGAGATGTGGTTGTGCAGTTCATTGATGACTCAAAATTTATTATGCATAATGTACACCATGTACCTCAATTATCACACAATTTGATGTAAGTTGGTCAACTTGATGACCTTGGTTACAAAGTGGTCTTCTATGCTCAGCCCTTTCGCATATCAAAGGGCAATATGGTTATTGCAAAAGGAAACAAAGTTGGCTCACTTATCCTTTATTTGTATCACAGAAAGAACACTTGTTAGTTGTTACTGAATAGCCTATGGGTTGTATTTGGCATGGTCATTTGGGCCATATATCTCGTAGTGGAATAAAAAACCTTTCTTGTTCTGGCTACTTACCTGTGTTATCTTTCTCCAATTTTCCATTTGTGAGCATTGTCAATATGGAAAGCAAACAGAAATGTGCATAGAACACATATTGACTCTTCAATATGCACACACGAGGCAAGAACAAAGAGAGACGCAATGGATTTCTTTGTATTGCTCAAAAGGTCTTTTACAATAGCTCAAAACTCTAACAAGCTAACCCCAAAAATGAGCTCTCTAGCTCTTTTTATAGTTTTTTGACCAGCTTTGGCCCTGTCCAGACCTAATGTCTGGCCTAGTTAAAAATTAGGTTCCAGGGCATATTTGGGGGCTCAAACGGAACAAGAAAATTATGAAAATTGATACTCAAGTACTTTTAATACTCTTCAAGCTCAAGGACTCCTTAGCTTCAACAAAATGGAGTCTAATATATCAAAAATGGTATTTACAGAAAAAAATGGTTAGGCCTCTTATATGCCAGATTGTACTCGACTCCTCTGTCTCCTCATTGCTTCTATGCCAATAGCTTATCTATTTCTTCTTGAATGGGTCCTCCTTTGGATCTTGGAATAGGCATTGCTTCATCACATGATACAATCCCATATAGATTTCCTCCTTGCGAATAAGCCTCTATTCTGATTTTCTAAGTAGCATAATTGTGTCTATCAAGCTTCTCAATCATTGATGGAAAGCCATCTCCCATCTTGAAGTTGTTGTGATACCACTGAAAGAAGTTGGAGATGTTTGGAGAAGCTTGGAAGTAGGGTTTTCAAGTGGTGAAGTTTGTCCAACAAACCAGCACAGGACCTATCCCAGCTCTTTGGAAATGTAGAGTAGACCTTGTAGGCTTTTGGTTATTGCAATAAAACCCAATAGGTCCTTTGGAACATCAACAAGAACAAGTTGATGCAAATCGAAGGACTTGTACCTTGACTAACTCACAAAAACCTTCTAAATTTAAATGGAAGTTATGGCTTCAAACACTGAGAACAACGAGCACAGTTACAATTGGCGAAATTCCTCTTAAGGGAGTGTCATACATAGGGTTGACTTGATATAATGAATAAAATCCCTAATTTATAATAGACAATGAAGGAGCAAAAGCTTAACACTGATTGGATGTCATGCCGATTTTTTAGAGCTGTGCAGAAGATGCCCCCAAAACAATAAAATGAATAATCTCACAAAGTACTAAACTAAATGATTTGATATTTTGTATACATAAACTAGATAGTGATATCATTCAAATTAATTCTTAATCACTTTATTTGGAGCTCTTTAGAGAGAACAACAACCTTTGCAAGATTGACTGAGTCTGAGGAAGAAGGTGAAGAGAAATGGAGCAACACAAAGATGGTCAAAGTATATGTACATTGCTTCAATTGTATTGTACAATGGTTTTGAAGTCTTTATATAGACTCTTGAAGTGTTCCATGGATTCTAAAAGGAGATTTTGGATTTGAATCAGAGTGGAATAGGTTGTTGAAGAGAATCAATATGCTTTTCCTATAATCTAGGAAAAGGTGAAACCAAATTTGATCTACTTTTGGTAGTTGATTGATTGAACAAACTACAAACACCTCTAACATGGTATTTGAGCCTTTAATTTACCCTTTTACAAGTGTAAATATCTAGGCTTTTACATTGGGTAAATGATCACAAAATATCGTTATAAAAAATACAATAAATGAGCATAAATAAGGAAACTCTTCAATGGATGTTTTTCACATAATCCAAAGATGATGTAGATCTAATCCTCTTCAATCATAGTGCAAGCTTGATGTTCCAACAATAGTGAAGTAGATCTAGCTGGAACTTAAAGAAAAACTCTATCTCCTTCTTCAAAGAGTCTAGGAGATCTCTTCATGTTAGCATATTCTTTGCCCTATTACTTGCTTGCTACATCTTGGATTTAGCTCTTTCTAAATTTGCTTGGAGATTTTTTAGGAACTCATAAGCACTAGGAAATTTCTTGGCATTCCTATGGTACTGGGAGTAGTTGGATTCATGCCATAATTCATCTCAAAGGAAGACATTTCTCTCACTTTATGATGTCTATTATTATGAGCAAACTCTACTAAGGCAAATAATTGTCCCAACCTGTCTACCTCTTAGACACAGATGCCCTCAACATGTCCTCTAAAACCTGATTGACTCTCTCATTTTGACTCTCTATTTGTGGATATTGGTCACCACTAATCATTTTCAACTTTTAGTTTGTCAAAGACAAACTTCCAAAAGTGTCCTATGAATCTAACATCCCTATTTGAAACTGTGGATGTTGGTAACCCATGCAATGTGAAGACATGTTGGATAAATAGCCTTGCTACCTATGGGGCTTCTATCATCTCTTGTGTGGGTATGAAGTGATCCATCTTGATAAGTCTATCTACCACTACTAGGATAACATCTCATTTCCTTTGGGTCTACGATAACCCCACTATGAAGTCCATTCATACACTATCCCAATTGTGCTCTGGAATTTATGAAGGATGTAAACGATTTGGTGTCTTAACCCTTTCTGCATTGTTGAGTTGACACATAAAGCATTGTTGAACATAGGTGTGGACATCTGTGGCTAATCCAAGACACCAAAATGTTCTTCTAAAAAGCTGAATGGTATTGTCAATACCAAGATGCCTTGCACAAGGAAGATCATGGTTATCATGCATGAAATTTCTTCTCAAATCCTAGGAATCTAGTATGAAAACCATTTCTTTCCATTTAACGATTCCATTCTCCATTGAGAAATTGGAATACATACTTGAATTGTTTGCTTTACTAGGGGAAGAAATGGATAGAATAGCCTTGTCTCCTATAATAGAGTCATCACTAATGGCACTAATGATCTATAAAAAATGTGGATGTTCCACCCATGCTTCCTTTATTTCTTGAAGCAATGAGCTTTGTAGAACTATAAATCTTATTTGATATATTATCTGAGGTAATGCATCAACTACAATATTCTTTTTGCCTCTTTTATACAGGACTTCCATGTGAAATTCTTGCATGAGCTCAACCTAACAAGCGTATTTTCCTCAAAGATCTGGCTGGCTACAAAAATACTTGAGTGTATGGCGATCGGTGTAAACCTTAAAGTTTGCACCATAAAGATAATGTCCCTAGACTTTAAGAGCATGCAACACTACATACAACTCCTGTTCATGCATTGTCGATTAAGCAAGCTCATGGGGGAACAAACTCGAATGGGTGACCTCTTGAGAAGTACTAGGAACCTCCACCTTCCTTGATCATTGAGGTCCTCCCTTGTGTGTAGCCAGTGGTGCCAATGGTGACTTGGGTGACTAGGATGACAAGGTATGCAAAGGTCTATGTCTTAGTCAAAAGCCTTGGGTGGATGGGTGGTGCTCGCTTCACTCGCATGAAAGCAACAAAGCTTTTGTGTTAGAAAGCTTTGATACCAAAATGATGTGGTGGCAATGCACCATAGTGGACTCTCCGTCCCGAGAGCTCCATGACGATACTCTTGCAATAAAAAATGAGTTCTAGACTTCGCACAAGGCCTATAGAATACACAAAAAAATACATAGTACACAGGGAGGACCAACAAAAATTTCTTAGGTTTTACAAATGTAGTCAATCTTTGGCTTTGGATCCAACTTGCCTCTTGTGCATATGCTATGCACCCAAAGACCCTACAATGATAAAGGCTAGGTCTTCTTCCATTCCATGCTTCATATGGTGTCATGCCATCCAAAGCCTTTGATGGAACTCTATTGATCAAGTATGTAGTTGTTGATATTGCCTCTACCCACAAGTAGTTGGTTAGCTTCTTCTCATTGAGCATTGACCTTTCAGCCTCCATAATTGTTCTATTCCTTCTCTTTGCCATTCCATTTTTCTCAACAACATATTTAATAGTAATTTCTCTTTTGATTCCTCTCTCTTGGAGATAAGTATCAAATTCATGGGAGAATTATTCTCCCCTTCCATCTGACCTTAGTCTCTTTTAGGGTTTTACCTATTTGGTTCTCCACAAGAGCTAAATATTTTTTGAAACATGAAAACACTTCATCTTTATGCTTCATGAAATACAATATATTCCATCTAATACAATCATTTATGAATGAACATAATACCTAGATCTAGAGATTGAGGGCTCCATTCTTGCTGTGTGGACCAACTCCAATAGGTCTCCATTTATGTAGCCTTCTTTGGTGAAGGGTTGTCTATGTGATTTACGAAAATGGCAAGCACTACATTTATAAATCATATGTTGTTTTAATATGTTTGGTAATCCAAGCACACTCTGGTTCCTATTGATTTTCTTGAGGTCTCTTTCATCTATGTGAGCTAACCTCTTGTGCCAAATCTCTAATTTTGCTAGGATTTGGGTGCCATAATTGAACAATGCAATGTTCTCGATGTCTTGGATTTCAAAGGTGAACAATCTACCTGATTTTTCTCCTCTTGCTATCTTCTTGAATCCTTGATGTGGGTCTTCAACAAATGGTCCATGTTTGGTGAACTTGACTTGCAATCCCTTCTGACCTACACTTATGAGGTTCTTGGTAATAGTTGGCACATACAATACTCTGCTTAATAAGTTCATATTTATATTTGAAGTTTTCACATTACTTATCTTATCAATGGGATGCCTTGTGTCATGTCTTGTTTGTACTTCATGCCTATTCCTTGGGTCATCCAAATCTCATAGTAGAGCTGCATTTCCTGCCACATGAATTGAGCATCCTGAGTCTATATAAAATACATGTTCATCTGTTTTACCTTCCTTCATAGTCATGTTCATCCGAAGAAGTAAGTCCTCTTGATTTTGATCATTTGCATAGCTATTGTAGTCTCTCCTTCCTTTGTATCTTCCTTCATAGTTGTTGTTGTTGTATGAATTGTTATTGTATCCATTAAAGTTGTTGAATCTTCCTCTTGAGCTTCCATAGCCTCCTCTACTGTAACCTCATCCTTTTTGGTTCCTAGGATTCCTGAAACAATTCTCTATAAAATGATTTGTTATACCACATATGGCACATGGAGATAATAATTGGGCTCTCACCCTACCTTGATTACCTCCTTAGCCTCTTCCTCTTAAGCCTCTACCTCACCAGCAAAGTTTGCTTGAGAGGTACTACCTTCATCACCAGATTTCTTGCCTTTGTTGTTGTTATCCTTGCTTTTATTCTTATTTGTATAGAGAGGAGAGGATTGATTACATTTTTGGTTTCCACATTCTTCATAATCTTTTCCTCATGTGTGAAAAATTGTCTTATGAGTGTTGAAATCAGGCACTTGCATATCCATGTAGAGGTCCATGGTTGTGGAGAAAGTTTTCCATTTGTCATCTGATTTTATACCATTGACTACTTGCCTTACTATTTTTTCTTCATCAATGACTTCTCCAATGCTTCCAAGTTGATGTGCAATGTCCATTTTGGTGACAAAATCAGTTACACTTTGCTTGAGCATCTTCTTGAGTATGCTGAATTACATCCATAACTGGTTCTTCCTTGCCATGGTGCTTGATGAGAATAATTATTCAAGAGCATTCCATGTCTCTTGTGATGTTTGACAAGATTTAGTAAACCAATAATAATCAAAACTTGTTACCTAGATGTTTGACACTTTATCTAACTAACCCAAGTGAAACTATAGCAAATGGATAGCTACACATAGAAAAATAGGCAAAACAAGCTCATTGTGTACATGAGTGTACTACAACAACATCTAGAGAAGAACTCGCTCAATGTAATGTTTCAAAATGTATATTGTATTGCACATATGATACATGGGAAGTGTAGAGGACTAGTCCTTCATGAAGTGAGCATAATGTATGCTAAAAAGTTCAGCTCACTTTCACTCGAATAGGCATGGTTATCTCACAACTAGAGAGCTATGTATTTATTCATGTTTTTTCAAAATTGAACATGGTAGATAGCTTAGCTAAAAGTGACCCTACATTTAGGGATGGTGTGAATTTAATTCCAATTAATTAAATTCATGTAATAGGTTCCCTAGTATCATGATATTCTTCTTCTATTTTTAGCTTTTACAAAGGATCATGGTAAATACAAGATTTACTCTTGGGGTACTCACGAGAATGGGTTCTCATGATCAAGGCTATAAGTGATGAATTTATGAGAGTAGTCCATAAGTCAAATGCCAAGATTTTAGGCTTTCCATTTACACCAACACTCCATACTTTTTTGCTTTGACTCTTCCTCATGGCCTGATTCTCAAGAAGTATCCATTTACATTGCATTGGAATTTATTGACCTCCAAACTATAGTTAGAAGTAGGTGGAATCCACTATGATCTACTTGACCTTATCAAAAACTCTTGTGCAAAAAACCAATTATGCTTGTAGAGCTTGATGCTCTTTACTCATTTAGAAATTTTCAAAATTCTTTTACACACATATACTATATTAGACACTAATAGCTTTCAAATGAGCTGTAGAACACTCAAAATGGATAAATATACTAGGATATATGACCTCTTCAAATCCACAAGTTTAATGGAGACCTTGAACTAGAGATGAACCTAAGAACACACACTACTTTCAAAGACCAATGCTCTCATAATGCAAATCCAATGGATATGAAAATCGTCTGATAGTAGATATTATGGTATTTTCAGTGAGCTATGAAACAACTTATTTGGATTTATAATGAAGGAGATACAAGTTTCAAGCTCTATCTACAAAATTACAGCATCTTAGAGATGTACATCTGACTTTCTTGGACTTCAAGCAAGATCATAAGTTCTCCTCTCTTGTTATAATATGAAAAACTATCTAAAAACCTTCTTAATATAACTAAGATTGTGATAGACACTTGGTTGGAGGTAGTCCATGACTTAAATATTGAAATAAGACAAATATGGCTAGACTTTGAGAAGTAGCCACATTGATCTTCCACTAGGACACCACAACAACTTCCTTGTGACTCATCCATTTGATTCATCATGTTCTAGATATCACATGGTACTTTAGCAATCCTTTATCATTTATTTGAGCTTTCTTGAAGCATTTGAAGACCTCCCAAGGGTATTTGAATCTTTAGGAACTTTTACCTTAACATATACGTAAAAACAATGGTCTCAACACATTGTGGGTGCTTTTGAGCATCCAATACCTTTTTTGGTATAAGGACTTTTTTGAATCCATGTTATTGGTCTTTGAGGATATTTTCACTTTTGTGTGATTCATTTTTCCTTTGTTCTATTGTTTTGATTAGGATATCCTTGGATTAGAATTGTATGAGGAATGCTTTTTCGTGGTACAATTTTGCTTCACTTTTCTTGATCTTTTAGGCAATAACTGTCTCTTTTGTTGTCCTTAAGTCCTTAGATCATTTTGAGTTCTTAGCTTTCCACTCATCATTTTCTATGAAATTACGTTTTGGGATTAGAAAGGTTTGAGAATTGTTTGGTGGTTATGTTGAAGGGAAAGGTATATAGGACATAGAAAGAAAAGAAGTGATACGTGATGAGATCATTTGAGACAATTCCAATGTGATGGGAACATGCAAGAAATCATGTAGCTTGCAACCTATATTCTAACTCTCAAATCTAGCCAAGTTCTCCTTATATACACGTTAAAGTTCAACAAAAAATCACAGAAAGTAGATGCAAAGAAAAAAGAGAAATTACACACTTTTTATCCTTGAACCTTTGTAGATATGGTGTCCTGAGCTATATTTAGGATGAATACATAATCATAAATCCAATCTCCCAAGGATGGAATCTTCTAAGAGATCCTTTTCCTCACACGCTATAAGAGGATTCATCATTTTGGAGTTGCCTAAGATAGAAAGGGTTATCTCTTTGTGGGGTTTTAATATGATTACTCCCTATAACAATCATGTAAACTTCACTAAGGATAAGTTTAAGGCTAGCTTTTCCACTAGTGAGGCTCTTATGGTACTAAGAGCTACACTTGTGTCTACTAAGGAATCAATTAGAATACATTCCTTGTCCTCAATGCCTAATTTCATGTATGGTCTTCTATGCACAAAACTTCTTTTTGACTCCACCCTTCCTTGGTATTTTGTCATATGTCGTTGATCGTACCATGTTTGATCTCTCATGCATTCTTTGCATCCATTACTTATGTTCTCTAATTTATTGTAAGGTCCCTTGTTGTGTTTCTTTGTGTATCCACTCTTCTTCATGTTTGCAATTTTGGGCTTGCAATAATCAAGCGATCATTGATTAATATGTTTTCTATAGGCTTTTACTCTACATGCACTAATGTAGTTGGGAAAAATGGTATGATCCCACATAGATAAACTTATAGCTCCCCTTGAGGAGATTCTATTAATCACCAAGGGTCCATGACCTCATTTTTTAAGTTTTTTAGCATGTTGTTTGAGTGTGTACATAAGCACCAAATCCAATTTTTAATCCCTTATCTTTTAGGTTTGTATCATAATGTGTTTTATGTCTATGTTTAGTCACATATATCCTTGTAACCATTTGTAGATGCATTTCTTGCAACTTTTTTATTTGTTCTAACTATTGTGAAAACTTGAGACCGGTCCATTAAAGTTATTTACCACCCACAAGGTTGATACTAGGAAATCGATGGGGAGAATGGAGTTCTAGCCATAAACCAAGTTGAAAGGAAGCTCCAAGGGCACTTTTCCATGCCACCTTGAATTCCCAAAAAACATGATGTAGCTTCTTGTCCCAATTAGATCTCCCATTATTAACAATTTTGGCTAAAATATTACATATGAATATTTTAACTTTCATCCTTTCCATTGGCTTGAGGATGATAATGTTACCATTAGTGTCCATGTGAAAGCCCAAATGGCCAATTGGAAACTTTTGTATATGTTCTCTAACAAACATATAGTGGCTTGGTCAGCCACATACTGTACATCTTCATTGGGATGACCTTAATTAGAAAGGTTACATATTATATAATACAAGCAACAAAGGCTTCATTGTAATTAGAGATGTTGTGTTTGATGAAAACAAATCATGGTTTGAAGATGATTGTAGGAAAGTCAAAATCCCCTATGACCTAGAGGAAGATTTTCCAACATTTTCAAAGAGGAATGAGCATATACTTGAAGAATCAAGTGATTATAATGATGAACAAAAGACTCCAAGAAGGGAAAACAATTCTTCAAACTCTAAAGGCAAAGACAAAGTGTAGGAGTTGAGAGATGTGGCAGAATGTTCTCAACAAATCATTAGAAGATCAACTAGGGAGAAAAAGAAGCCAAAAAGGTATGGATATGATTCTTCATTAGTCACTAAACGTTCAATATATCTAGCAAAATAATTAAACTTTAAAGAGATTTCAACTAATGAAGAAGCAAAGGAGAAGCTTGAGTGGATGAATGCCATGGAAGAAGAGATAGAAGCTTTACAAGAGAATCAGACTTGGGAATTGGTACCCAAAATTCCATCTATGAAAGTCATAGGTTCAAGGTGGAAATTTAAGTAAAGGAAGAGTTATGATGGTTCTATCCAAAATTACAAATCAAGGCTAGTGGGAAAAGGATATGCACAAACACAAGGATATGAAGAAACATTTTCACATGTTGCAAGAGGACTCATGAGTCTAGCATCTTCCAAGAATTGGAAGATTTATCAAATAGATGCTAAAAATGTTTGAAGGGATGGATATCAGAGGAGGTATACATGGCTCAATCTCCTCGTTTCAAAGATCAATCATGTCTTGAATATGTGTGCAAGTTGAGGAAAACTCTGTATGGATCAAAGCAAGCCCTTACTGCATGGAATTATAGGCTTGTCACTTACCTGTAGGACAAAGGATTCAATGTGAGCAAGGTAGTTCCTTCCCTCTTTATTGAGAGGAACCAATCAGAGGTCATAAACCTATGTGTATATGTTGATGAAATAATCATAACATGTAATGATGTAGAAGGAATAAAGAAGAACATACTCCAAATGAAAGAAGAATTCAAGATCAATGATCTTGATTTGCTTATATACTTCCCAGGTTTGGAAGTAGTGTATACAGAAAGAGGTATGTTTCTTACTCAGAGGAAGTACAAAGATATGCTTGCCAAATTCAAAATGGAAAACTCAAAGGTTGCAAGAACCCCTATGGAGGTAAACCTAAAGCTAAGTGCTCATGAAGGTGAGTTGATTGAAGATATAATAAGCTATCAAAGTCCACTACGAAGTTTAAATTATGCCACACTAACTAGAGTGGACATTTTTTATTGATTTATTATATTAATTCAATTCATACATACTCCAAGGAAACCTCATATGGAAGTAGCTAAGAGAATCCTAAAATATTTGAAGGGTACAATCAATGAAGGTTTGTACTATCCCTACACATCTGATATAGATATCAAACTCTTCTTTGATGTAGATTGGGCAGGCTCTAAAGATGATAAGAGAAGAACCTCTAGATATCTCACCTTTGCAAGTACAAAATTAATTTCTTGGTCTTCCAAGAAGAAACCAACTATAGCACTATCATCAACAGAGGCTGAGTATAGAGGACTTGCAAATGCTACACAAGAGGTAATGTGGATTTGAACCCTATACACCGATTTAGGGATTAAATCTTCTAATCCACACATCTTTGGAGATAATATTAGTTCTTTAAATCTTATTGCTAACCCAATTTATCATGCCATGGAAAAACACATAGAAGTACTCACTATGTCAGGGAAAAGATCACAAGCAAAGAGATTCAACTTTCATATGTATCAACACATCAACAATGTGAAGATATGATGACAAAGGCATTGGATGGAAGCAAATTAAACTGATTCAAATCAATGATTGGATTCTAGGAAATATTAAAGGATTGAAGACTCAAGATTCTTGCTTGAGGGGGAGCTATTTTTGTAAATGGAAGTCCTAAAATCTTGGCATTAGACTTATGGAATACTCTCATAAAGTCATAACATATAGCCTCGATCATGAGAACCCATTCCTGTGAATGTCCCAAGAGTAAATCTTGTATTTACCATGATGCTTTGTAAAAAGTAAAACCTAAATGTAGCATCACGTTTAGATGAGCTATCTACCATGTATAAATACATAACTCTCTAATTGTGGGATAACCATGCCTATTCAAGTGAAAGTGAGTTACATTCTTGAGCATACATTATGCTCACTTCATGAAGGAGTAGTCCTCTACACTTCTCACGTATCATATGTGCAACACAATATACATTTTGAATCATTACATTGAGTGAGTTCTTCTCTACATGCTGTTGTAGTACACTCATGTACATAGTGAACATGTTTTGCCTTTTTTTGTGTGTAAGTATCCATTTGCTATAATTTCACTTGTCTTAGTTAGATAAGAGTGTCCAAAATTTAGATAACAAGTTTTATCATCATCAATTTGGTAGATCTTGAGGTATGAAGCTCTGAGGTTGAGTGTGTCTACATATCTTCTTGTCCCTAAAAAGTCATGGTGACTCCCTAGACTTGTTAGATTCATTTCTCATTGTATGGTGCAGCTAAATTAATCAAATAACCTACTTTAGTTAGCTATACACTTCAAGCAGACATGTTCAAAATCTCTTTGGTCGATTCATACTAGGTTGTGAGCTCTGAGCATAATATCAAAAACTTCTCATCCCAAAATAGAAGGTTTTTCTCACTCCTTGCAAAGTAGAAGCTATCCGTTTCAATACAAACATTTTGGACATGATGTTCCAAAGGAATTGATGGTCTCTTATGCATTTTTGGGAAGCTAAAGAAGTCTACTAAGCATTCCTTGGGTCACCTTGGCTAGTGTAAAGCAGGTTTGTTGCAGTACCAACTCATCTCTGGACTCATCCCATCACCTCTTCACATGGAGGAGTATCCCTTTGTTTTGATCAACAAACCAATCATCAAGGGAAAATCTTTTAAGCAATGTGATACCAACCAACTCATGAGTGAAAGATGGATATCAAATGGACAACCACTTGGAAGGTCAAAGATAGAAATACAACATTAATTCAACTAATTGAAACCAATTCACCAACTTGATGGAAGTGGTGACCAAAGTAGATGATCAAAGTGCAAATTCAACAACAAGTGCTTCAATATTTCCTTTGCACATATGAAGTAATATATACCTACAATATACATTTAGGGCCCAATTACAAGGCCATTCACCTAGAAACTTACCATCAAACATGTACTTAATGGTGCACACTCTTGAAGGGAATAGGAATTATTATTTATACTTTAGGCTCAATTTAGATTAGGATTTTCCACTCTTATAATTTACTAAAAAGCATAATTTTTCTACTTAAGTAAATTGGATGGATTTTGTTTTTGAATTATTAACCCTAAAACACAAATAAAATAACAAAAAAATTATAAGATGAATATGAACGACAAAAAAAAGCTATAAACAAGAGAAAATATCAATGAAAATTCAATAATGCGACACAAAGAAAGGACTTACAAGGACAACTTGGTAACATGTGTATCAGTCACCATAATTGATGCATGCCTTAATGGGCAAAAATATTTTTCCAATTCATAAATTCTTGAATACCAATCACATTCAAGTGCGATGGGATTTGAAGTTCATGTCTTTGTGGCAACCCCCTCATCGAAATAAAAAAGTTGGTGCTTATGTGGCAAATTCTCCATCGGGGAATCTGGACCAATACAAAGGCTAGCAAAATTTGCGGGGCTCCTCCATGGTGTAAGAGGGGCCATCATAGCATTGAGGATTTGAGACACATTTTCTTCTCATGCCCCAAATCTGTCTCGATCTGGTGGAGTCTTGAAAAAATCTTACTACGATAGGAACATATCAATTGGAAGCAAGCACTTTTAAGTGAGGCGATTGGTTGCTCTGCATCATTGACGAATGCTATAAGAGGTGAGACCATCTGGAAGATATGGAGAGAGAGATGTGCTGCCAATTTTGGAAACCCTCCTAAAGAATGGTCTATTGAGAAATCTCTTTTCCTTCTAGGGAAAAGAATATCCAACTTTAAGAATTCCCCACCTTTTAGGCACCATAAAGTGTTTTTTCTCGAGAACAACAAGATTAAAACCAAGTGGGCCCTGCATCAGGGGGATAGCGGGGTTATCAACCTCCTTTGCAAAATCCTCTAGCTTGGTATGTTCTTCCCCTGCTTTGTGGGATTCGGGGGGTCCCCTGGGTGCTAGGCCCGTTCATTTATACTTTTGTTTTCTTTTATTTTAGTTAAAGTGCGGGAGAGTAGGCTACTGCCAAACTTCCTTAAAAAAAAAAGTGATTCTTCTTCAACACATGGCATAAGAAAAGAATGAGGAAACTCCCTTTTTTCCAATTGGAAGTATCACAAAAGTGAGAGGTCATTGGATGTCAGATGATTTTGTGTGAGATCATATATTTCAAGCCTCAATACAAATCATGGATACACATCAATAGTTTGTCATTTTGAATGAAGATTTCTCCATAGTACATACTACATCAAGCATACATGATGTACGGGTTGCAACAAGAATTCACATGTATTTAGCTTTACCCATATACATGTCAGTCATGAGTGATGCACATAGGTGATGAATATAATTTATCTCTTAAACGATAATGTCCCAATCCCAATAGCTCACATGAATGATTTGAATGGAGTTCTAAAGGTAGTCAAGTATTCTCATAATCTGATAAGAGAAACTTTTGGATGGGTTAAATATGAGATGGCATAAGTAAAGGATGAAGACCATAGATCAACATACAAAAAATTTGTGGATATTAATTGAGTGGATCCTCTAACATTTTTATTTCCCCACTATGAATTTTATACAACACCCCAATAAATCACTATACATTCATTATCATATGCTATGAATGGGCTCGCAAACTAGTTGAATCTCACACCATATATACAAGAGAGATTGATGGAGACTGAGAAGCAATGGGGAACAAATCATACTTTGAATGGAGGTTGTTGGAGTTAGACATCTGCAAAAGCACACGAACAACACAAGGACGAAGAAGAAGCTTGGAGTATAATGCTCAATATTGAATGTATTACCACTAGAATGTACAAAGATAAGTAGCCTATTAGGGCTATAGGTGTATATACAAGCTAGGGGAAAAACCTCCTAAAGAGGGAAAAAAGTGTGTCGGTGGTCCTAGTGTGTTCACACACATCACTACCTAAATATATCAACAAAACCCCCTTGGGAGTGATGCGGTGAACAAGGAGCTGGCACTCATGTGTAAGGAAGTGCCAAGCTATGTGGAATCAATCCACAAAAGGAAGTAAGCCCAAAGCTTTGTGGAAAGCTTCAAACTTCCCCCTAGGCAGAGCCTTCATGAAAAGGTTTGCAATGTTCTCCTGCATGGACACATATGCCAAGCTAATCTCCCCAGTAGAGAACCTCTCCCTGACATAATGATAATGCACCTCAATGTGCTTAGTGCAAGCATGGAACATAGGGTTCCTTGCAATTGCCAATGTGCTCTGACTTTCAATGAAGATGGTGGTGGTAGAAGACTGACCAACACCCAAATCAGCCATAAGGCATCGGAGCCACACACACTCAACAATGACTGTGAAAGCTGCTTTATACTCAGCCTCACAATTGGAAGTGGCCACAATAGGCTGCTTCTTGCTCAGCCAAGATATGCATGAGCTACCAAGCATGAAGCAAAAGTCAATAGTGGACACACAAGTGTTATAGCAACCAGCCCAGTCAGAGTCAGAAAAAGCATGCAAATCTGGCAATAGTGATCCCCCCTTGGGATAAAACAACCCAAGTAGTTGGGTACCACTCAAGTACCCATAGATATTTGCTCATCTATGAGACAACAAAATGAATATCTGGTCGAGTAATGCATAAGTAAATCAGGCATCCAATAGCCTTCTGATAGAGAACAGTCTCAAATGCATCTCGAGCATCATGAAGGCTCAATCGTAAACCTATCTCCATAGGAGTGGCAATAGGTTTACAGTCTTCAAGAACAAAATGGTGCAATAATGTGTCAATATATTTTGTTTGATACAAAGCCATTTCACCAAAGATCATGTAGATTGGGATGATCGTCCAAAGAACGTAGGTATCGGTTTGGGTCGTCCTCAAAATCGAGCCGAATTTCGTAATCAAGGAAACGAAGGCCCTCTTCCTTGAAAGTGTCCCTACATTTTGCTACCTAAAGAACATAATCTTATACATGACTTGTCGTCACAAGGGGCATAATTATACAATGAAGGATTAACATTTCCTGCATTATGAAGAACAATAGATGATCAACAAAAGAGGATTGATGATCTAGAAAATCAAGTGAAAAATTTACAAATTTCTGTGGATCCTTATGAGAGCAAATATGGAAGACTCTCAGAGGCATCATCGTCTTTTGATCGGTTTATTCTCGATGAGTTATTGAATCAAGAAAACACTAAGTAGGCAAGCTTTTTTTGTAACCAAAGACATGACTTGTATTCGATTTTGTAATTGAATATAATCATAGTATTCATAGTACATCATTTTTCTCATTTTTAATATCATCATCTATGATAGGTACCATGTCATCTATTTCTTCCATGTCTGAACCATCATTATGATCTACATCTAAATCATGATCATTCCATGGATCATTTGTTAATCTTTCATGAGTTTGAAATTCTCCAAAAGTTTTTTGTGCTACGGTAGAAGCTATCTTGGTTGGAGCATGTAACAAATGCATATTACAAAACACATATACCAAATCATTAGCACGTGATACACTTAAGCAATTTCTTCGTTTCGAATGAAGAAAATCATAGGCACTCCAATTACGTTCACAACTACTACTTGAAGCTGATATTGAAAGCACTCTCATAGCTATATGTTGCAACTCCATTGCTCACCTCCATACTCTTTCCACCAAAGAGGATGTGGATGCTTTTGAATCGCTTCAATATGCCATAGATCTCCAAAAGATCCTTCTCGATTTACATACGCTACTCTTTGGTGGAATGCATCTCGACCATTTAGACCTGAAAGTAATAACTGACATGTCGTTTTGAATTTTGTCATGACTTCTTTGTTTGACACTTGACCATTGAGTTGAAATGTTGGATCCAAAACGAATGTTGTTCCATGAAAATGAGTATGCATTTGTGTCCATCTCTTTTTTGCTAATGATACAATCTATGTTTTCTCTCGTAATGAAAATTGATTAAAGTCTTTTACTTTTTGAATAGCTTCTGACATAATCGAATAAACTTTTCCAATCACAAATTTATCAGTATCAACCATTCGTAAAAGTTCCATAAAAGGTTTAGTGATACCAACAATTTTCTCAAGATTACGCCAAAAATTTTGTGATTGTATTAGACATGTACATTTGGGTGCTGCAACTCGATAAGAAGAATACTTGTCTAGCCATACCTCCCATCTTCGATCAACAATAATTTCTACAAGATTTGGCTTAACTTCCAATAATCCACTGAGCACAATGTAAGCAGTTGCAAATCGTGTGGCACAAAAAATCTAAAGTGCTTTATTGGGAGATTTGGATCAGAAGAGCGAATATGAAAATTGATGCTCTCTAATAAATTTGACCACATGATTTGCATCTAATAAGCTTTGTTTGATGAAAGATAATCTACCTATATCTTTCAATAATAAATTTAATGTATGAGCTGCACATGGAACCCAAGTAATGCCTTCATACTTGTTTTGAATTGTAATTCCAACACTTCAAAAATTAGAGGCATTATCTGTCACTATTGCAGTCACGTTCTTCGGACCACCCACACATGATATAGCATGTTCATATACCTTTACAAGAAAAGCTGAACTTTTCTCTTTAAGAGAAGTATCAACAATTTCTAAAAACATGTTTCCTTTTGGACATATAACCATGACATTAATCAATGGTTTCTTTTGACAACTTGTCCATCCATCCAATGCTATTGTGCATCCATACATGGGTACATAATCAAGTATTGTTTGCTTTAACATAACTTTACTACTTTTTTTCACTTTATCTACATACTCTGTTCACATTTTGATTGAGTCAAACAATCACAATATATTTTAAATTCCTGATCATATGCACATACACTTACACATACTATTGTGAAGTAAGAATCAATATTGAGTCAGACAATCACAATAGATTTTTCATTCACAATTATACACTCATATGCATACACATACTCATACACATACATACATATACTATTATGAAGTGATTCTCAATGTTGACTCAAACATAATCTACCTATATCTTTCAATAATAATTTTAATGCACCACAATAGATTTTAAATTCCTAATCATATGCACATACACTTACACATACTATTGTGAAGTAAGAATCAATGTTGTATCAAACAATCACAATAGATTTTGAATTCTTAATCATATGCACAAATATTTACACAAACTATTGTGAAGTAAGAATCAATAGAGTCAAACAATCACAATAGATTTGTCATTCACAATTATACACTCATATGCATACACATACTCATACACACAAAAACATATACTATTATGAAGTAAAAATCATTATTGAGTCAAACATAATCTATCTACATCTTTCAATAATAAATTTACTGTATCACAATAGATTTTAAATTCCTAATCATATGCACATACACTTATACATATCCTGGTGAAGTAAGAATCAATGTTGTATCAAACAATCACAATATATTTTAAACTCCTAATCATATGCACATACATTTACACATACTATTGTGAAGTAAGAATCAATATTGAGTCAAACAATCACAATAGTTTAAATTATTTAATATTTATAACAAAAAATTATACCTTGTTCTCTCTACGACACTAAAATTTCATAAAGAACAAAGTAGCTTTTATGAAAAATGAGTAAGAATCAATCATAATAGATTTTAAATTCACATATATATACTATTGTGAAGTAAGAATCAATGAGTCAAACAATCACAATAGTTTCAATTATTTAATATGGCAAAAATTTATACCTTGTTCTCTCTACGACACTTTAAGTTTGTAAAGAACAAAGTTGCTTTTATGAAAAATTGAGTATAGTTCTACTGTTTTATAAAATATTATTCGATCAAATTTTTTTCGATCAAAAAAACCTTCGATCAAAAGCATTTTTGATCAAAAGGGGTCAAATTCCCGTGCAAAAACTATTCATGCGTGTCTGAATAAGTTGACGTGTCACCAATTAATTTGGTCGAATAATAAGAGCTTGGCGTAAAATTTTGTAATTATTCACAAATAAACGAATTGTCGAATAACGAATAATGCAACCTAGATTCATACAAGCTAGGGGATAAAAACCTCCTAAAGAGGGAAAAAAGCACCCTGGCAGTCCTAGTGTGTTCACATACATTACTACCTACACATATCAACAAATCTCCCCTGGGAGTGATGGGGTGAGCAAGGAGTTGGAACTCATGTATAAGGAAGTGCCAAGCTATGTGGAATCAATCCACAAGAGGAAGTAAGTCCAAAGCTTTGTGAAAAGAGTCAAACTTCTCCCTAGGTAGAGCCTTAGTGAAAAGGTCTACAATGTTCTCCTACATGGGCACATATGCCAAGCTAATCTCTCTAGCAGAGAACCTCTCCATGACATTATGATAATGCACCTCAATGTGCTTAGTGCAAGCATGGAACACATGGTTCCTTGCAACTGCCAATGCGCTTTGACTATCAGTGAAGATGGTGGTGGTAGAAGCCTGACCAACACCCAAATCAACCATAAGGCATCTAAGCCACACACACTCAACAATCGCTGTGAAAGCTGCCCTATACTCAACATCACAACTAGAAGTGGCCACAGTAGGCTACTTCTTGCTCAACCAAGATATACACGAGCTACCAAGCATGAAGCAAAAACCACTAGTGGACATATGACTGTCATAGCAACCAACCCAATCAGAGTGAGAAAAAGCATGTAAATCTGGCGGTAGTGATCTCCCTTTGGGATAAAATAGTCCAAGTAGCAAAAGATGTGCTTAGCTGCCTACCAATGCTTGACACCTAGGCAATGCATAACCCTAGTCATCTATGACACAACAAACTAAATATCTGGCCGATTAATGCATAAATAAATCAAGTACATCTCCAGCATCATGAAGAGTAGCAATGGGTTTACAGTCTTCAAGGCCAAAATGCTACAATCATGTGTCAATATATTTTTTTTGACACAAAGCTATTCTACCATCAACTTGCATAAACTGAATGCCTAAATAATGATGCAAATGCCCCAAATCTAACATCTCAAATGAGCATGCAAATCAGCCTTAAAATCAATGATATGCTTCTCATGAAGACCAATGAGTAGCATGTCATCAACATACACAACAATGAGTAGAAGCACATCATTTGCAAGCTTAACATATAAGGTGCTCTCAATCGAACTGTTCTCAAAACCATGTGCAACTAGATAGGCATGTATCTTTTCATACCAAGCACGTGGTTCTTGCTTCAAACCATATAATGCATTTTTCAATCTGCACACTTGGTTTTCATGCCCTTCTTGCACAAAGCCATAGGACTGAAAAACACACACTTCTTCATGCAAATCACCATTCAAAAATGTAGTTTTAATGTCCAACTTATGTACATTCCAACCATGATGAGCATCAAGTGGACAGATGCTATGAACAGTAGTCATTTGGCATGTAGGTGCAAAGGTCTCATCAAAATCAATGCCTCTTTCTTACACATAACCCTTTGCAACAAGCCTAGCCTTATACCTATCAACTATTCCATTAGGCTTATGCTTCAGCTTGTATACCCACTTAGTGCCGATGGCCTTCTTGCCAAGAGGCAAGTCAAATAAAGATCACATACCATTTTTCATGATAGCATCATATTTTTATTGCATAGCAGCCATCCAATTTTTAAAATTTTGAGCTTCATCAAATGAAATAGGCTCACTCTCATCATAGATACTAGAGGCAGCCATGTCATAGCAATCTGATGCAAAAGAGGCACTATGAGAGCTTGAATGAGTATGATATGACAGAGGTGCATCTAATTTGCTATCACACAAAGTCTACACTAGCCATTTTGGCATAGTTTTTGCCTTCTCAATATCAACTTTCTCATCAACAAGTGCATCATGTAAATCTGCATAAAAAATGGAATGATCTAAATCATCAGATGAAACCTATAAAGGCCGAGAAGTTGCCTCATTAAGACCAACACTAGACTGTCCACTTGTAAAAAGTGGCAACAAAGTATCATACATGTCTTTTGGAGCTAACAACTGTCTCCTTTGTACATGAAAGTAATGGTTGAATAGCATCTTCCACAAAAACAACATCACGGCTAACCAAAATGCATTTAGTCTATGGATGATACAGGCAATAGCCTTTGCTTTTAGAACTGTACCCAACAAAAATACATTTCACTACTTTATCATCCAATTTCATGTGTTGTTGTTCAAGCACTAATGCATATGCTAGACAACCAAAGATACACAGGTGAGCAAGAGATTTCTTGCAACCATGCCAAGCCTCATATGGAGTGATAGACTACAATGCTTTAGTGGGACACCTGTTAAGTACATATGTTGCAAACATGACAACCTCAAGCTAGAAACTATGTGGTAAATCTTGACTCTTGACCATACATGTCACCATCTCCATGAGTGACCTATTCTGCCTTTCAGCAACTCCATTCTCTTGAGGTGTATACGACACTGTATACTGATGTTTTATCCCACGTTTAGCCAGAAATGCATTAGAGTAAGAAGACATATATTCCCCTCTTCGATCAAAATGGAGGGTGCCCATTTTACATGTTGATAGATTTTCAGCCAAAAGCAAAAACTGTTTGAAGCACATAAACACTTCGGAGTTTGCTCTTAGTGGATATACCCATGCATGCCTAGAGAAATCATCAATGAAAGTCATGAAGTAAAGATACTTCCCAAAGGAAGGTGTCTGCATAGGACCAAAGACATCACTATGAACAAGTTGCAATTTCTAAGTAGCTCAAACTGAAGCATCTTTTGGGAATAAGGAATGCTACATTTTGCCCAAAATATAGCCTTCATAAACATGTTTAGTAGATGCCTCAAGTTTGGGTAGAGAGGCCCTCGTAAGATCATGATCAGAACTAAGAAGATGCTCGAGACTGTGCGGCGGGCTCGTAGGGATGCTCTTTACCACAGACTCTGGCGGCTCGAGGAGGAAGTGAACAAAGGAAAACACCAAGCCCAGAAAGGTCTCCGAAAAATCAGAGCAGTGTTGAGATACGAGGAAGAAATACAAAGGAAAAACTTGCAAATCTTCTTCAAGGAGTGGTGGGCCGGCAAAGCCGACAAACCCACCAAAGAGATGTGCCGTATCCTTAAAAGGAAACACAACAGAGAGTCGATCCCCCTACTGCTAGATCCACATGGCAATGTATGCAATTCGGAAGAAGATAATTTTGGCATCATCGAAGGGCACTTCACGAGACTCCTGGGAACCTCGAACCCCCTCTCCCACCATAGAAGGGACTGCATGGCTGCCATTTCTAGGGTTTCCCCCCGGAGAATACCACCCAACCTCCACTCCCTGCTCCATGCCCCTATCTCTGAATCAGAAATCATTGAGGTCATTGATGCCCTCCCCCTCGGTAAAAGCCCGGGACCCGATGGACTCACTAACGAGTTCTTTAAATCCTTCAAGCTGGTGGTTGCCACCCCTCTTCGGATGGTTTGGCAAGAAGCGCTAGAGTTTGGTGCTCTTCCTTCTTGTCTAAATAATGGAATTATCAAGTTGATACACAAGAAGGGGGAAAAGAACAGAATCGAGAACTGGCGGCCTATTACGATGCTCCAAACAGGATACAAGATCATCGCCAAAGTCATCGCCAACAGACTCTCGTGCCACCTGAGATCTTGGCTTAGTGAGGACCAAAAAGGTTTCATCAAAGGCAGGTCTATCCTGGAAACCATTATGGATATTTGGGAAGGTATTCAATTTGAAAATGAGTCTAATCAAGATGTGGTTTTCCTCAAGATCGACTTTGACAAAGCCTACGATAGGCTAGAATGGGACTATATTCTGCAGTCGCTCCAAGATCTCGGATGTAGTCAGAAATTCACCAAGATGATCGCGACCCTTCTCGGAAACGCAACGACCCAAATTAACGTTAACGGCAAACTTTCGAAGGCGATCCATCTTAAAAGATCTATTAGACAAGGGTGCCCTCTGGCCCCCCTTCTTTTTGCCATCGCCACTGAGGGGCTGAGCAGACTGGTGGCACATCATGTGGAGGCTGGCAATATCAAAGGCCTCCGGCTGCCTCACGACCACAGTCAAATCATCATGAGACTTTTTGCCGATGATATGAACGCGTTCGTTCACAATGATAATACCAGCCTGGAGACTTTCTGGAGGTGTCTTGATACCTTTTGTGAGGCCTCTGGATCCAAAATCAACCACTATAAGACCGCCTTTAGGGCTATTGTGGGACACCATCGTGGCCTTCTCATTGATCATGGCTGTCAAATCATTCCGCAGGGCCAAATCTTTCGACTTCTTGGAATCCCCTTGGGGTTTGGCGTCTCTATGGAGCAGCGATGGAACTGGGTGCTGGCCAAACTTGAAAACAAGCTTAACTATTGGAGAGGCATGCAAATCAATCTCGCTGGACGTGCGATGGTTATCAACACGTTCCTCCTCTCGTCTACCATCTATTTCCTTTCTTGTTGGAGACCGAATGAGCAAGGCCTGTCCAAACTGAATAGTATCTGCAGAAACTTTCTTTGGACGGGTGATCATAACAGAAGGGGGGTGCCTAAAATCAAATGGGCCATCTGCACCAGCCCTAGAGATAGCGGGGGGCTTGGTATCCTGGACATTGGGTGTATGGCTAACAAACTGGCAGCCAAATGGATGATTAAGGCTTGGTGCAATAGGGAGGCCTCGTGGGCCAAGCTGATCTTCAGAAACAAGAATGAGTTGGCCCTCACGGGGTTCCCGAACTGGAAGAATCTTGACATCATGACCCTGCTATTCTCCCCGATACCCGTCTTCCCGAAAGGCTCCAATCTCGTGTGCTCCCTTTGGAAGGGCTGGAACAAAGTCAAAAGCTTCACAAGAATTAGTGAGGACTGGAAGTGGGCGGCCGGAATCAGACAAAACGACTCTATCTGGTTTCCGGTACATGGCATCCGGAGTGTGGAGTCGTGGAACATTCAAAATGCCAAGAAGTTATGGAACAAAGGATTCAAAAAATGGAAACACCTCTGGAAACATGACACCAACAGCTGGATCAACTTCGAGGATATCGACCCTTGCATAAACATCTCCTACGAAGAATGGAACACTTTGCAAAGCAGATGCCTCGCTTGGGATCGTCACAAGACTCGCCTTCTCATGGGACACGACACACCGAACTCGCTTGGTCTCAAATGGCACAATGGAAATAGCCTACTCAAAATCCCGAACATCAAAGAAACGGTTGACCTCCAGATCAGCCTCAACAAGAAGTGGTGCCTGTCTTGGACGCGGCTTCGGTGGGACATGAAATTCATGGGTATCTGGCACCCCCTAATAGAGATTAAGAAGTCAGTCCTCTTATGGCAAATTCTTCATCGAGGAATTTGGACCAACCATAAGGCTAGCAAACTTTGTGGGATCCCTCCTTGGTGCAAACGCTGCCACCGTGCTATCGAAGATGTCCCACACATCTTCCTTACTTGCCCCAACTCCTACAGAATCTGGCAGACGGTTGGAATGAAAATCAGACTTCAAAAACAGCTTAGTTGGAAACAAGTCCTTTTGGGAGAAGCGATCGGCTGCTCTGCGACACTCTGGAACGCCATCAGAGGGGAAGTCCTGTGGAAAATTTGGCGAGAGAGGTGTGCTCTCAACTTCGGCGATCCCCCCAGGGAGTGGTCGATTGAGAAATCACTATTCCTCCTTGGCAAAAGGATTGTTAACAGTAAGAAATCCCCCCCCTTCAGGCACCATCAAGTCCTCCTTTTGATCAACAACAAGCTCAAACCCAAGTGGGCCCCGCATGAGGGCGATGAGAGGGTGATTAACCTTCTCTGTAATGCAACCTAGGATTCAATCAAGCTTCCCCTGCTTTGTGGGATTTGGGGGGTCCCGTGGGCACTAGTCCCCTTCTATTGTACCTTTGTTTCTTAATTTAATTCAAGTCCGGGAGAGTAGGCTATTGCCGAACTTCCTTTATAGTAAAAAAAAAAAAGTTTGGGTAGAGAGGACACCATTTCAGATTTCTGCAGGCATAACAAACTAGTAAAATTGAGATGAACAAAGCGTGCATGCCAAAGCTTTGCATCTGACATAGGATGAGAAACATGTACTGCACATGCTAAATCATTCAGAGATTTTTCATAGTCTATGAGATTATACAACCCACAACATAAAATGCAAAAAGCAATAATGACATTGTCATTTGATAGATCATGAACTATACATTTGTCATCAACAAATTTCACAACCAAGCCAATCTTGGCTAAAGCTAAAAGTGATTCTTGATCCCTGGCATGAATAAAACATCTGAAAATGTAAAAGAACTACCATAAGTGGCAGTCAGAATGATCTTACTAACTCCCATAATAGGATAAGAGGACTTATTGGCACATGTGATAGTATTCCCTATTGGGGCAGGCTCGAGTGAAGTGAAGAAACTACGATGCGAGGTAATATGTTTGGTTGCTCCACTATCAAAGTACCAAACAACTAAGTCTACTGCAGACATACATTGTTCATGAGAAGATGGGTCATAACGATAGACAGTGGTAAATGTCCATTCTTCATTTTGCACAAGATTAGTAGAATCTATTTTGGGTGTAGAGGCCTCTGCAAAAACCATTCCAACCTCTTTCTTCCTTGCCTCTTTAGTAGCCAGTTTTTGACAACTCTATATGACATGATCATTTCCTTTATAGTATTTGCAAAACAATTTCTGCTTTTTTGTTTTTTTTTCTTGTATCTATCATCCTTCTTTGACTATGCAGAATTAGCAGATTTTTGCTTATTAGTAGAAGAGCTCCATTTACCTTTGTCATTCTAACTAGTCAGGAAAGCTTGATCTTCAACATGCATAGTGGACTTGTTCTACCTAGACTGATGTTCCTACAATACAATAGAGACTAACTCCTCAAATGTTAAGGCATTTGGATTGCCTTTCACCATTAAACGAAGAGTAGAAGTAAAACTCTGATATGAATCTGGAAGAGCACTCAGAACAGTCTGAAGAAGTGAACTGTCAGGCAAGACTTCATCAACGAAAATCATCTACCTTTCAAATCTTTGATCTTTGTCAGAAAACTATCCATGGAATCACCTTCATTCATGTGCTCACTCTCCAACTATTTTTGGAGGTTAGCAATACGAGCCTCATTCCTTGCTTGGTATAAAATGGTAAGTGTATCCCAAGCATCCTTAGTTGTTCTACAAGAGCGCATGTGAGGAATAATGACACGTTTGATAGACAAGGCTATCAATGCATGTGCTTGAGCATCTCTACCATCCCAACAAATTTTCTCTACGCTAGGTGCAGTAGGAACTGCAACACAAACAACAACATGAAGAATATCATCATCTTCAATGTTGTCTACATCACCTTCAGCAATTGTGTTTGCAAGTGTAATAGGATGTTTTTCAATGCCTTGCACAATATTCCACAGTCCTTTTGCAACCAATACATGATGCATCATATATGCCCATAATGGGTAATTGGTACTGTCCAGCTTATCCTCAAGAGCCAAATACGGAATACATCACCGATTTCAGCCATGGCCACTAATTAAAATACCTTGATGTAGAAAAATGATTGTATCTCAAAAAGTTGAATAGAACTACCCTATTGGGTTCTGCTAAACTTGTAGCAAACTTTGAGATGTTTATATTGGTAGACCAAAACCTATATATATCTTTGGCACAAAAAGATGAAATTGCCTACATAAGTGCTCACATAATGTGTTCGGAGGCTGAATGAGCTCAGATTGTGATTTCAACACCACAAAGCAAAGCAATTTTGATCTCCTAATCACCCTGAGGTTTTGAATATGTGATCGGAGGGTGTCAACAATGCCTTAGATGAAGCAACGACCTACCCTGATACCAAATTTTATGCAATTCTAAGTCTATGATTGGAGGGGTGTCGATGATACCCTAGATGAAGCAGCAACCTACTCTGATACCAATTTTTGTGCGATTCTGAGTTTGTGACTGAAGGGGTGTTGACAATGCCTTAGATGAAGCAACGACCTACTCTGATACCAATTGTTGGAGTTTGAGTTCTACAAAAGCATATAAACAACACCAATAAGAAGAAGAAGCTTGGAGCACAATATAGAATATTGAATTTATTACCACTAGAATGTACGAAGATAAATAACCCATTAGGGCAATGAGAATGTACCAAAAGGTAAAAGTCTTGACCAGGATCATAAAAACTGATTGGATCCCTCAATACAATATGAGCATAGAATTTTTCACTAACAGAGAGACGGAGGAAACCTTTTGGAGGTTCAAACTAGAAAAATCTAGTGATGTAGATGGTATTATCATTTTGAAGCATAGTAGGAATGTACACGCTTGGAAAGGTGAAAAGATTTTCCCCTCACACAAGCCTTTTGCACCTCATAATCAGATAGGAACTAGATCCTCACATGTTATAGGAGTGCAAAAAGAGAAATCTA